>JACEFZ010023181.1:157500-676461 GCA_014155875.1 Cepaea nemoralis | reverse complement strand
GATTCAGGGTACGTTACCGTTGCATCCGCCATCTTCCGATCGATTGAACACTTCCAAAGATCCCTCCACCTCATCACACCAAAAGACTTTACTCAGCCATCGTTTGCTCTTGATAAGGTACACCTGATCCCGTCACACAAGGTCTCTCGGTCCCTAACACCGATCCCTGCTGCCGTTGCTAATTACTAACTCTAATGATCAGGAGTTCACAGACCGCTAGTATCAACCCTGCGCTCATATTCACGCTGGTGGAAAGAGGAGCCTGTGAAGCCTGATAAAGCGAGTGACTTCTCCAAGACTCCCTAAGCCTAGCCCCTTCAGATCCCGAAACTACGCACTGAATCCATTAGGAAAATTCTGTCAAAGGCATTCTCCAGGTCTAAGGACTAGAGGGAGGATTGACAGTCTTTGATGAAATCTCAAATGAAGTGTGTCTGTTGGTGTATGGTTCTATGTTAAATACTACACTGTTGGTTTGGGGTATTTGTGATAGCATGAAAGTTTGTTTTTTTGCAAGTGATATTGCTAAATTTTTGTAGTCCGTTCAATAATGAGATGGAACTATAGGTTTTCAGCTGTGTTTTGTCTTTGCTGTCTTTAGGTATGAGTGTTACGTATGACATGTTGTAAGTGTTTGGGAGTTCTTGTTTGTGAAAAGCTTCTTGGTAGACTTTTAGAAGGAAATGCCAGGATATGAAAGGTGTTGGTAGAATTTGCAGTGAGTCCATCTGGTCCTGGTGTTTTGTCTTTTTGCATTTGATTGAGTGAATATGTTATGCTGCTAATGTAAGCTCTGTGTCCTTATCTGTGTCACACAGTTTCCTTATAAGCAAATTATTTTTTTATGATGTGTATACTTTTAATACATAACTAGTTTTATGATGTGTGTAGATTCATATATAAATTAGTTTCTATGATGTGCATAGAATTAATATATAAACTAGTTTTCTATGATGTGTATAGATTTAATGTATAAACTAGTTGCTATGTGGTAAATAGTTTTTAAAAGCAAACTATTTTCTGTGATGTGTATAGTTTTAATAAGCAAACTTCTCAATGTGACATGCACAGTTTAAACAAGTTAGTGTTTGTAGTGTACATAGTGTTAGTCGGAAATCTAATATCTAGTATGTGAATAGTTTTAATAAATAATATAATTTGTATTATGTTTATAGTTTTGATAAGCAAGTTAGTTTCTGTGATGCGTGTAGTTTTTATACCCAAGTCCGTTTCTATGATGTGTATGGTTTTAATATATAAATTAGTTTATATGATGTTTATGGTTGTAATATATAAACTATTTTATATGTCGTTTTACTAAGCAAACTAGTTTCTATGGTGTATATAGTGTTAATAGGTAATCTAATTTCTGTTATCTAAATAGTTTCATTAAATAATCTAGCTTCTTTCATGTGTATATGTTTAATACATAAACTAATATCCTATGACGGTTTTAGTTTTAATATATACACTTGTTTATAAAAGGTTTGAAGTTTTAACAAACAAACTATGTTCTATGTTGTGTATGGGTTAATAAACAAACTTGTAATGTTATGTGCATAGTTTTAATAAGTATTTTAGTATCTTTGGTGTACACTGTGTTAGTAGGCAATCTAATTTCTATTATGTGAATAGTTTTAAATAAGTAATCTACTTTGTATGGTGTGTATGGTTTTGATAAGCAATTTAATTTCTATGATGCATGTAGTTTTTATATCCAAGTCCGTTTCTATGATGTGTATGGTTTTAATAAATAAACTAGTTTCTATGATATATATAGTTTTGATTATCATCATCAAGTGTCATGTCGACTGGCGTAGGCGTTCATGATTCTCCACAGATCTCGGTCTTTGGTTTTTTCTGGATCAACTCCAATGTTGATATTCCTACATGCCACCGTCTCAGTTTCTCTTAGTCTGCCTCTACCTCTCTTCCTCTCGATCTTTCCAGTTGTTACGATGTTCTCCAATGCCTCTCTTCTCATCACATGACCAAACAAAGCCGTCAGCCTCTTTCTTATTGTTGTATATAATGTTTTAGTTTTTTAGCCTCATTCAGGTAGTCGTTGTTAGTTACTTTGGCAGTCCAAGGACTTCGCACTGTTCGTCTCATGAACCACATCTTTGTTGCTTCCAATAGGCAATATAATGTCTATTATGTGAATAGTTTTAATAAATAATCCAGTTTCTATGAAGTGTATGTTGCGAATTCATACAGATAGATGGAGAGAAATGATGCTTGGCGGTCTGATGTGACATGGAGGAGTGTCATCAATAGAATTGATCCATCAAGTACTGATATCTGTGGAGAGACAGAAATTATTCTTGGTGGTCTTAGGTGGTTGACATGGAGGAGTGCCATCAATAGAACTGATCCATCAAGTACTGATATCTGTGGAGAGACAGAAATTATGCTTGGTGGTCTAAGGCGATGACGTGGGGGAGTGTCGTCAATATAATTGATCCATCAAGTACTGATATCTGTGGAGAGACAGAAATTATGCTTGGTGGTTATAGGCGGTTGACGTGGAGGAGTGTCATCAATAGAACTGATCCATTAGGTACTGATATCTGTGAAGAGACAGAAATGATGCTTGGTGGTCTTAGGTGGTTGACATGGAGGAGTGTCATCAATAGAACTGATCCATTAGGTACACTAATCTGGTAATTGCCCATGATTCACTTCCACATATGAGAATTGGTTCTTCATATTTATATCGGTTCTTCGTGTAACCTTTATTGACGAAGCTTTATATCAATTAGTCATAACGGGTTCAAAGAATTGTGCTAATGTTAGATACACTACGGCTTTCACTGTTTCCAATAGTGTTGTAACAGTTTTAGGTTGGCCTTGCCATGCAAGGTAATTCTTCGGACTGAATACCACACGTAGTGAAATGAAGGTCAGGGTCAAGGCAATGAGCAGACTAGAGTACGCAGACGTTGCCGGAGAATGCGAACTTCGGGACCAGTCCCATCACATTTCCAATCCAGACCAAAATGTGAATACAACAGGAAAGATCGAAAATTAACTTGAAAGAAATAGACCGTGTTTCGAACTGTGGTCTGAGTACTATGTGGCCCCCCAAGCATCGGTGATTCCACTTGGCTAGCAAGTTGCTGCCCTCGTCAAAAAGAAACAAAAAACAAACCAGGGCCCAGCTACAACAGCTGTGCACGTGACTTCACGAGTGAGGTGATTATAGGCTTAAGTTCATGTGGAAAGTGGGCTGGGGGTACCATCAGGTATGGCTATATGGCCGGAATGCGGGCGGTCGGTAGTACCTGCACAGAAAGGAGGAACAAGAACGTTATTAATTTGTCAATGGGAGATTTTATTAGCACGTTCTCAGGGCGTTTTCTGAGTTGTAGACTGAAGTTCTCCTTCATTCTGAAATGGTATTTCGGTAAAGAAAATGGTATCACTGAGAACTGGCACTGTTCATTAGTGGTGACATTTTAGTGTTGCAGAGTTGTCTACACTTGGTAGTCCAATGTTGTTATAAGCAGCGTTATGCGGCCATCACCATAAGCCATGCCAAATGATGTCCGAATTTATGTCTTTCCACAGATCTCGGTCCTCCTTATGTCTTTCCACAGATCTCGGTCCTCCTTATGTCTTTCCACATATCTCGGTCCTCCTTATGTCTTTCCACATATCTCGGTCCTCTTTATGTCTTTCAGCAGATCTCAGTCCTCCTTATGTCTTTCCACAGATTTTGGTCCTCTTTATGTCTTTCCACAGATCTCGGTCCTCTTTATGTCTTTCCACAGATCTTGGTCCTCCTTATGTCTTTCCACAGATCTCGGTCCTCTTTATGTCTTTCCACAGATCTCGGTCCATCTTGTTGTAGATAAATTATGTTAGTGACATTCCTCCATGACACTTTATTAGATAATCCAGCACAATTTCTTTAGGTCTGCCTCTATGAACATCGATTTGACAGCAGACAGCCTTGCGTTTGTTTGTATCAAATGATATGAGCGTCGATCGTTCAGAAAACAATGGCAAACTAATGAACGTAAACTTGCCAAGAAATCATAAACAGCCCAAAAATCCTGGGGTTGACTTCGACGTCTTGTAAAGGATATTCAACTGACTTAACTGCCTGTGCAGAATTGCATGTCCATAACAGTCTGTCCTGAGAAGAAATGAATTGGAGAACTTGGTGACAACTGGCAAGATCGAAGGGAAGAGACCAAGGGGAAGACCGAGAAGTAAATACATGGATGGCTTGGCCACGTGGCATGGTCGAGACAGGAACACGGAACTGATCCACGACTCTGGTGATCGAGTGAGATGGCAAAACATGACTGCCGACACTTATCGGCATGGCGCATGATAAATGGAACAGTCTGTCTAAATGTCTCTCTATCAATTGTATTTGATACTTACAGTTTGACATCTATACACACCTTCTTAGCATTGACCATACGTGTTGTTGAGCCATTGTTTTTATAAAGAGATCTTCTTCCTTGCCGTCACCAACTGGACACTATAACAAACGACTTTCTTTCGGCGGCTCTAGTGCTCAGTTCAACACGGGTTCTTATTGTTTCACATGACCATGGTTGGGACCCTCAGCTTGTGCTCCATCTTGTCCGTTATGTCTTGTAGGCTAGTGGAGGGAAGGGGATTCTTCTCATTTCATGGAGCAGAGCACTACCCAGCAATCCCTCGGCAGCCATAGCTTTCAGAAATGGTCAAGTGATGGGGTCAAGAACGAGCTATGATGTACACATAGTCATTCAGTAATACAACATAGCCATACAATAAATTACGTACGCAGCGTTTATTGGCTAATCCACACACACACCACCTGTTTTTAAAGTTAAACTCATTCTTCCTATACAGCTTATACGACACTAATGAATGCCTGTGTGAGGAAGTGTTAAAATAATGTAACAGTATATATATATATATATATTATATATATATATATATATATATATATATATATATATATATATATATATATATATATATATATATACTAGCATACCCGGCCCGGCTTCGCCCAGTCCCTGGTGGGGAGCATCTAATTTAATTCATATAAGTAGTCATATAAGTTCTCGTTCCCGTTCCCGACTATCTATCTGTCTGTCTGTCTGACCAGGCTCGGCATCGCCCAACCCCTGATGGGGAGCATCTCATTTAATTCATATAAGTAGTCATATAAGTTCCCGTTCCCGACTATCTGTCTGTCTGTCTGTCTGTCTGTCTGTCTGTCTGTCTGTCCCTCTCTGTCTGTCTGTCTGTCTGTCTGTCTGTCTGTCTGTCTGACTGTCTGTCTAATCATTTATTGGTTGCAGTTAGAACAACCTTAGATAAACGAAGACTAACTTACAAAAAGCATTAGAAAGAGCACTTGAAAGATCTTTACATCTTCACCCAACAATTAACTTGGGTAAATGGAGCGGCGGCAGCAGCAGCAGCAGAAGAAGAAAAAGGAGGAGTAGGAGGAGGGAGGTGGAGGAGGGAGGAGGAGTAGGGAGGACTAGGAGGGAGGAGGAGTGATTAGGAGGAGTAGGAGGGAGGAGGAGGAGGAAGAGGGAGGAGGGAGGAGGAGGGAGAGGGAGGAGAGAGGAAGGAGAAGGGAGGAGGGGGAGGAGGAGGAAGAGTGAGGAGGAGAACGCAGGAGGAAGAGGGAGGAGGAGGGAGGAGGAGGGATGTGGAGTGAGGAGGAGGTAGAGTGAGAGGAGGAGGGAGGAGAGAGGATGAGGAGGAGGGAGGAAGAGGTGGGAGGAGGAGGAGATGGGAGGAGGAAGGAAGAGGAGTGATTAGGAAGAGGGAGGAGGAGGAGGAAGAGGGAGGAGGAGGATGGAGGTGGGAGAGGGAGGAGGAAGAGGGATTAGGAGGATGGAGGAGGGAGAGGAAGGAGTGGAAGAGGAAGAGGGTAGGAGGAGGAGGGGAGAGGAGGAGGATTATAACGCAAATGCCTGTAGATAACTGCAGCGAAAAGGTTGGGTCTGTCTATCTATCTGACCCGGTGTGGCTTCGCCCAGCTCCTGGCGGGGAGCGTCTCATTAAATTCATACAACAAAATACAAAAATAACTTAAAAGAATGTCCTTCCACACGCCATCCATTATTTTTAAAGAAAACTGTTTTTAATCACCAACATGACTGTAGATAACTTCTTTAAGCATAAAAAGATGAGTTACAATGGTATGCATTATGCATTATTTTTATGAAAACTTTGAAAATGCCTTAAAGATTATATCATTATTTATTATAACTCATATGCCGGTAAATAACTATAGACAAAGAGTTTATAAGTCTTTGAAAACCATGCAACAATATGACTATAAAGTATATAGCAATGTTATTAAAAGTTATGCCCCTTGAAATAACTTTTACAGAGTTAAGTCCCCTTGCTATATTGAAATTATAATGAAAAATGAAATATTAAATAATATTAAGTAAGTAGCCGATTTCACACTAAAAAAATATGACAGTTGGCAGCGCGGGAATGAGAGGAAGACGTGTAGAAAATGTCATCTCAATTGGATGGACCGTTCGCGAACGCATAAAGGACATACACACATACATACATACATACATACATCCTTTTTTATATATAAGATACTAGCTGACCCGGCCCGGCTTCGCCCAGTCCCTGGTGGGGAGCATCTCATTTAATTCATATAAGTAGTCATATAAGTTCTCGTTCCCGTTACCGACTATCTGTCTATCTGTCTGTCTGTCTATCGGTCTGTCTGACCCGGCCCGGCATCGCCCAGCTCCTGGTGTGGAGCATCTCATTTAATTCATATAAGTAGTCATATAAGCTCCCGTTCCCGTTCCCGACTATATATCTGTCTGTCTATCTGTCTGTCTGTCTGTCTGACCCGGCCCGGCTTCGCCCAGCCCCTATATATATATATATATATATATATATATATATATATATATATATATATATATATATATATATATATATACTAGCTGACCCGGGCCCGGCTTTGCCCAGGCCCTGGCGGGGATCTATCTATCTATCTGTCTGTCTGTCTGCTTTGTCTGTCTGTCTGTCTGACCCGGTCCGGCTTCACCCAGCTCCTGGTGGAGAGCATCTCATTTAATTCATATAAGTAGTCATATAAGCTCTTCGTTCCCGACTATCTGTCTGTCCGTCTGTCCGTCTGTCTGTCTATCTGTCTGTCTGACCAGGCCCGGCTTCGCCCAGCCCAGATGGGGTGCATCTCATTTAATTCATATAAGTAGTCATATAAGTTCCCGTTCCCGACTGTCTGTCTGTCTGACGACCCGGCCCGGCTGTCTGTCTGTCTGTCTATCTATCTATCTATCTATCTATCTATCTATCTATCTATCTATCTATCTATCTATCCGACCAACCGACCGACCGACCTATCTATAGCCAGGGGACTTAACCTAAGATATAGCAATGCTACTAAAAGTTATGTCCCTTTATATATTTTGTCTTATGTTAAGTCATGTAATTTAATTATTAAATGTTAATAAGTAAATAGATGATGCTACACTAAAAAAAACTATGACAGTTGGTTGCACGGGAATGAAAGGAAGACGTGTAGAAATTTTCATCTCAATCGGATGGACCGTTATCGAACGCATCCAATACATCCCCAACCACAAACCCACACACATACATTCTGTTTATATATATATATATATATATATATATATATATATATATATATATATATATATATATATATATATATATATATATATATATATATATAGAGAGAGAGAGAGAGAGAGAGAGAGAGAGAGAGAGGGGGCAGAGACAGAGACAGAGACAGAGAGACAGACAAAGACAGAGAGAGAGGGGGGATGTGGTGAAAAAAACGTGGAATGTAGTGAAAATGATTTTAAATTATTTGTTATTAGTTTTTTTTTTAATTAAATCAGACCCCTGCGATTTCCTGCATAATTTTTCAACGATCTGGTTCTCTTTTCTTTCCAACAATGTGTCGGTGGATTCACATAACGACAATTAATCTGATTACTACGTTTTTAATCTCATTATCAGTAAATTGCAATGAAGAATATTTCCGTTTGGAAATAATCTATAACATGCATCTTCTATGGACATTATTCCCTGCAGCTGTCAGAATAAAAGCATTTCGCAGAAGTACAGACAAAAGATTGCACACCTGCCACAGATCTAGACATAAAGCATGTGTTTATACATGTCTAATGTATATCAATTTTCCATTTCTTTCTGTATAATATCTCAGCTCTCTCTCTCCTCTCTCGTCTCTCTCTCTCTCTCTCTCTCTCTCTCTCTCTCTCTCTCTCTCTCCTCTCTCTCTCTCTCTCTCTCTCTCTCATACACACACACACAAACTCTCTCATCCGCTCTCTCTCTCTCTCTCTCTTTCTCTATTTCTCTCTCGCGCGCTCTCTCTCTCTCTCGCTCTTTCTCTCTGGACTGCTCTCTCTCTCTCCCTCTCTCTCTCTCTCTCTCTCTCTCTCTCTCTCTCTCTCTCTCTCTCTATCTCTCTCCATCTTTCTTTTTTGTTCTCTCCACGTCATTCTGTCTGTCTGTTTTTTTTTGTTCTTTTCATGTTGTGCTTTCCTTCTTTCTGTCTTTCTTTCTTTCTTTCTTTCTTTCTTTCTTTCTTTCTTTCTTTCTTTCTTTCTTTCTTTCTTTTCTTTTCTTTTTGTATTTAGTCGCCTTATCTCCCCGCTAGTCTCGCCAGTCACATCCACTGAACTGTAAAGAATAACGAGCAACAGACAAACCTTCCTCTAAAGCTGTAACCTCTAACAGTAACATCAAGAACAGCTGAAATTCTTAAATTAGTGAGGTAGCTTCCTATATGTTTACACAAACTGGTCGCTTATGGCCGGCTAAATGTGAACATCTATTGCGCTAGCTTGGTCACTTCGTCACAGTTTGCTTGTATTAAATATTGCACCAACTTGGTCATTTAGCCATAGTTATGCTGTAATTAAATATTGCACCACCTTGATCATATCGTCACAGTTTTACGTGTAAGAATTATTGCACCAACTTGGTCATATCGTCACAGTTTTCCTTATATTAAATGGAGGATCATGAGGAGGCAAAGAACTGTACCACCACAACCTACAATGCATGTCTTAAGAGGCGACTACATATGGTTATTGTGAGATTGCTTGGCTACCTCAAACTGTGCACAAGTATAGCTGCACAATTAATGCAATCGTGAACAAGGCTACAAAACGCTTGGCGTTCGTTGATTGAGACTTATTGAGAGATGAAAGACGATAGATGGAGAAATTTGTTTTAAAGATCCATCCAGTAGCATCTCCTGCGCAGAACGTCATTCCCATTAGAACCATTAGAAACTTTCGAAAATACTCTGTATCAAAAGCTGCATTGGGGGGGGGGGGGGGTGTCAGCATGGCCGAATGGATAAGAACGCTTGTTCTTAAACATCCGGTGTGCTGATGCTGAGATAGCGGGTTCAACCCCTACACCGGTCACTTGGACTAAAATGCTGATTTATCTTCCTTGACATGAGAACGTACATTACAAGTGTCTCTGAAGCCGGAGACGGTTCGCCTGATGGCGAGGGGTACTGGTAATAATAAAAGCTAATCTGCACACACAAATCAGTCCAGTGTACTAGAAGTTGTAGCACTTGTAGACTAAGTTTGAGTTCAAGACGAGCGAACGCAACAACAACAAAACAACAACAACAAATACAACCATATGTCCTTTCTCTGTTGTTTTCATTTGTAAATTATTTTACATTTAGATATGTCTGCGTTGTAATCTTTCTCTACTTCGCCTCATCGGTACACTTCCCTCCAAAATTATATTTGCTAGACTTTCGTGTAACCGGCACTGTGGCTTAGGTAATAGTTAAACCAGACTTCGCAATTACCCAACATACAGAATCGAAGATTCGAAATCAGCCGCAGGCGATTTGGATGCAGACAGCCTTGCGTTGATTCGATGACGTGTCGGCTGTTCATAAATCAATGGCAGACTAGTGAACTAATATCGCCTAATAAATCACAAACAACTACTAAATGCTGAGATTGTGTGCAATGTCCTGTAAAAGAACATGCAACTAACGTTTTCTCCCGTTTTATTTTTTACATCCCTATCGCTACCGCCTTCCCAGGTTTTCGCTTCCGGCTACTGAAGGTTGTGTTTATCTTATTGCCCTGAGACGTGAGAATTGCTTTTCTGTGATTCTGATATTTCAGTTTTCTATCTAAACATATTTTTTTTTTTGGTGGTTCTATTTTTGTTTTGTTTTGTGTTATAAAAACCATTTGTGTAGTGAAAATGTTCGCGTGTATCTATGTGTGTCTTTTGTATTGTAGAACCCTCTGATTTTATTGTATCTACGTGCTTCTTTCCTGTTGTCGAACCCTTTCGTTGTATTGTATCTATGTGCTTCTTTCCTATTGTCGAACCCTCTCCTTGTATTGTATCTATGTGCTTCTTTCCTATTGTCGAACCCTCTCGTTATATTGTATCTATGTGCTTCTTTCCTATTGTCGAACCCTTTCCCTGTATTGTATGTATGTGCTTCTTTCCTATTGTCGAACCCTCTCGTTGTAGTGTATCTTTGTATTTCTTTTCTATTGCCGAACCCTCTTGTTATTTTGTCTCTATGTATTTATTTCCTACATTCGACCTCTCTTGTTGTTGTGTTCTGTGTCTATTCGTTTGTCTTCGAGTAACCCGATTCCTCTAACACTTAAATTATCTACAGCAGCATTCTATTTTCGTATCATTTCCTTCTGCTCGTTTTCTTGTCATATTTTTCTCACACTTCTGGACCTGTATGTGCCTTATACCACATTCCGATCATTGACCCCAAACCCTGTCGCACTGGTCCATCAACAACACTACTCACTTGCGTGATCGTTTTCGTATCAAACACCTACCCTGTCATTCTATCATTCACCCTTACCAGACACACACCAACAAGAAACAGAATGGCTGGACTGTCTATCATGTGTTTTCTTGTACCACCATACCCGAGTTTTAATTGCCCTTACTTATTGTTGTGTAAATTACACGATATGTGCGTATTCATTGCAATGTCTTTGTCCATTTTTATAAACTCGGTTCTTTTTTCCTTTTTTTAATTTAATAGGCATGTTTGTGCATTCACTCCACATCTAGTCTACCCTAACTGTTTTACCAATACAGACGTAACACTTTCTGGTGATTTGTCCCGTGAAAAGATTTCAGTTTTGCCATCCATGAGATGGAGCAGGAAAATAACAAATGATCTTGATTGTCCAGAGATCGTGAGTGTCAGCAGGAACGTGCTTTCAGACACGGGATAATGATTTAATTATAGCATGCGTGTGAAATAATTGGATGAGGTAGACTCAGAACTCGTCTTTGTGCATTTGTGCCGAACGGTTAGATGCTCCATTATATATATACATATACCCACAATGTTATATTTGTTATCCACAATGTAATTATTTTGCAAAATTCTTCTTCTTCTTCTTCTTCTTCTTCTTCTTCTTCTTCTTCTTCTTCTTCTTCTTCTTCTTCTTCTTCTTCTTCTTCTTCTTCTTCTTCTTCTTCTTCTTGGCCATCAACTAACTCACACCAAGCTATCTCCTTCAGCTCACTCCATCCCCACTCCATATTATTCATCTGTTTCTCATTCTTTTCTCGTGTGTTTTAGGTCTACCTCCATTTCGTTTGCCCTGTCGGTTCCAGTCACAGGACTGTCTAATTATACAATAATCAGATTTACTCAGTGTGTGACCTATCCAGGTCTATTGTGATTTTCTCATTTGTTGGCCTGCTTGGATCTGTCTGGTTTTCTCGCTGGTGATTTTGTGATACCATTTCGGACCTTATAGTTTGCACAGGCACCAATTAATGTTTATAATTTATTATTATTATTATTATTATTGTTGTTGTTGTTGTTGTTGTTGTTGTTGTTGTTGTTGTTGTTGTTGTTGTTGTTGTTGTTGTTGTTGTTGTTGTTGTTGTTGTTGTTGTTGTTAGTATTATTATTATTTAATAATTATTTCAGTCATTCTGATTTTATTCCTCATATCTCAATCAGTACTTATTTAAAGTTAGAAGTACTTTTATTTCTTTTGACTTCTATTTCTAATCAGCGAAATATTATTCTTTGTTCTGTTTATTCACACCTGGATCATGATCATAGGCCCTCAATTATTCACCGTCACCCACATGGTTTCTCTTGCAGGACTCTTCTATAATTATAAAAGGGTGTCCTTTGTCGAATGTCGCTTTCATCAAGGCTCGCTGAAAAGATTCTCGTTCCTTTATCAATTCCCCGGCCTTATGTATGTTCATGCCCAAGGTGTCAAAAATGTTCAGTATCCATTTTCGTGACGGCAGGCCCGTATCTCTTCTTCCAGGAAGCAAGTCATTCATTACTTTCCCCCCCCCCCCCCAAAAAAAAAAAACTGTTACATTTAATATGGTCACATTACGTTAGTTTCCCGAGGATGATCGTGTTTATTAGCCTGGTTTCTTCGATGTTCAGTTCTATTATACTGTCAATATGTTTAGGTCAATATTGTTTCTTCTTGGTCTGCGTTATTTAAATTACAGAAATGCTCCATCATCTTTGGCGTAGTTATCCATGTCTCTCTACAGATCTCCGTCCGTGGTATTCTGGATATATTTTGTTGATGATGTGGGGTAAGCATCAATGTCTCTCTACAGATCTCTGTCTGTAGTATTCTGGATATATTCTATTGATGATGTTGCGTTAGCATCCATGTCTCTCTACAGATCTCCGTCTGTAGTATTCTGGATATATTCTATTGATGATGTTGCGTTAGCATCCATGTCTCTCATACAATCTCCGTCTTGTATTCTGGATATACTTTATAGTGATGATATGGTGTAAATAGTCTCTCTACAGATCTCCGTCTGTATTATTCTGGATATATTCTATTGATAATGTGGGGTAGTTATCCATGTCTCTCTACAGATCTCCATTCGTATTATTCTTGATATATTATATTGATGATGTGGGGTAAGCATCCATATCTCTCTACAGATCTCCGTCTGTAGTATTCTGGATATATTCTATTGATGATGTTTCTGCACTCTATCGTCATAGACCATCACGTATTTTTTCTATCATCTTCCCTCCTGTATCCTCTTCTATCATTCCATCTTCCCGGTCGGCATGCTTCAGTCCAGTCTTTCTTCTCATATTGCCAAAGAACACTATGTGTATCTTTTAGTTGAAGTACAATGTTGTACTTTCAATAGCCTCTGCTAGGCAATCGTTGTATTCACGCTAGCTGACCAAAGTGTTCGCAGCATTCGTCACACAAACCAGTCCCTCGTATCTCCAAGACCTTCCTATAAACCAGTCCCTCGTATCTCCAAGACCTTCCTATAAACCAGTCCCTCGTATCTCCAAGACCTTCCTATAAACCAGTCCCTCGTATCTCCAAGACCTTCCTATAAACCAGTCCCTTGTATCTCCAAGACCTTCCTATAAACCAGTCCCTCGTATCTCCAAGACCTTCCTATAAACCAGTCCCTCGTATCTCCAAGACCTTCCTATAAACCAGTCCCTCGTATCTCCAAGACCTTCCTATAAACCAGTCCCTCGTATCTCCAAGACCTTCCTAATTTGCTATTTCACTGGGCCAGATTGTAATGCTATGTTTGGCAAAGTAAGGGCAGTACATTAGGATGCATTGTGAAGTTTGCTTTAGCATTCCACAGCCGCAAGTAGCAAAGCCATCTCATCTCATCTCATCATGTTCCTCTTGTACCTTGCGGTGTCGAGGTGAAGTATAAACAACGGGAGAGTGCCCGCTTATGGGCTTCATGCATCTATATTCCCATGGACTCTGTTATTCCATGCATCCATCGTTTATGTGGTAGGAAGAGCTGCAAAGTCAATAAGACGTATTCTGCGGAGATGTTCTCCGGGTCCAACATGTTCTATTCTGAAACTGAAGATCCTATTTCTATCCAGCCCTGTGATGCTATCGTTCGTTGTTTAATTCGTTCTTCTTTCTAAGGATAATATGTCGCCAAATTTGACCTTCCATGTGGACAGAAGTGCAATATATTGCTATACTAGGACCATCATGTTATTTGTTTGTTTTTTTTTTTTCTTGTTGTTGTTTTTTTTTATCGTCCACAATTCCAATGCTCTATAAACGAAAATTTACATATAATACTTGTGCATTTGATTGTGTACCATGTTTTGTCCAAATTTACTTATTGTTTTGGCACTGAATCAGTTAATAGTATGTGTCCGCCACACTTTCTGTCACAGTATACTTGAACAAAAATGGCGATGCAATATGCCATGATATGTTCTGGTTAATCAGTTTGACATTCATTCGTATTTGCTTCTCTGTTCCATCGTACCAACGGGTAAGTCCCGTTTAACCGTTATCCCAGTGAAAGCTGCTATTCTTGTCAAAATTTACTGCGACAATCAAATAGATAATTGAGTCACGATACTTTAAACACATGATAAATTACTTCACGTGATACGCCTCTACGGTTGTTACCCCAGTAGCCAGCCTAATTATACGACTGATTGATTGAAATCACGCGTGCTCATTGGTACTTGCATTCAACACCAGTGCTTCATACATTTCACTGTAAGAAAGTCTGATTCCTTCACGCAGGTGAGTAAACACAGCACAGTACTATCCTTCACTTACCAATGCTAGCGGCTGGGTGTATATTTGCAAAACAAAATATGGTGTGTTAACGGATTTATCGTCTATATGTTACGTCACGTTTTGCAGACGAAAGACTGGTATGACAAACTTTTAAACAGGCCACGACATAACAACTTTAGTTGTGTGAGTGTCCTTAAACGGTATTCTTGTAAAATTAATACGGTGGCTTTCTCTTGACTTCTGTGTCGACGTAACAGATTCACATGCTGTATATTTTTGTGGATAACTTTTCTAGCTTTGCAATATTGTCAGGACTGTGGAAACTTAAGACCATTCATTATGTGTATCAGTTTAACTCGCATGTTTATGCCAGCGTTAAATGTTCATGTCTACACTCCAGATTAGAGGTGGTGCCCGATGAAGAGAACAAAATATAGAATAAAAATGGATTACTGCCTTCGGAGTCGTTGGGGCGAAGTGGATAAGTCGACTCTCTCTCTCTCTCTCTCTCTCTCTATATATATATATATATATATATATATATATATATATATATATTTATATATATATATATATATATATATGAATCACTCGCTCTCGTATACCGTAGTTAGCTAAAAATGACAAATATAAATAAGCCATAAACAAAGTAAGAATGGAAAGATAAAGATAAGATAATTGTTAAAGAAATAATATCTTTTAAAAACTTTAAAGAGAACATAAAGCGGCAGCTATCTGACACCGAAAATGTACAGAAAAGGTGCACTACGGACTATGACATAAAGGCGGGTTTAAATGATAAAATATTATAGAGAAATGTACAGGAACGAGGAAGTGTGTACTCTCTTAGCCGAAGTCAGGAAATGATGGAGATAATCGCAACTCACTTGCGTTGTGAAGATGGCATTTGATCGTATCTGTGCTTGCGGCCATGCGTTATTCACTTTATCCCAGTTGTCTTCTTCATCATATAAGAGCTAGCTGTGATTTTAACACTTCAGATTTAGACATGTATTAACAGTACCAGCTGACTGAGAAAAAGAAGATAATTAGACGTGAGTATTATTGAACCTTCCAAGAACAGCTGACAAACTATAGGAGAAAGTTAGGCTTCCCCAACATCGATTTAATGTGTGCAAGCGAGGAATGAATGTGTTGTGTATAAGAATAGTAACATGGGAGGAACAGATATCAGGAAGTAATAAATAGAGGGGACAAAAACTGCTACAACAAGCAGAGGAAAACAGAAGCTGTCAACAGGAATTGTACAGAGGGGTCTTGCTTCTTTAATGGACGTCTCGCACCATTCAAAAATGGCTGTAGCATTGCTTGGCAAAGCTGTTACCCAGTCATTAACATCATGTAGCAGGTCCTTTTAGAAAGTCGCTGTCATCACTGTCCCACGGACAGACTCTTGGTTCCTCCCACGAACAGACTTTTGGTTCCTCCCACGGAAAGACTCTTGGTTCCTAACACGGAAAGATTATCGGTTCCTCCCAGGAAGGATTCTCGGTTCCTCCAATGGAAAGACTCTCGGTTCCTAACACGGAAAGGCGTTCGGTTCCATCCAGGAAGGATTCTCGGTTCCTCCCACAGAAAGACTCTCGGTTCCTCCCACTTACGGAAAGACGCTTGGTTCCTTGCATGCAAAAACTCTCGGTTCCTCCCACATAAAGAATAAAAAACAGCCAAACAAATGCAGGAGTTGACTGTGACGTCCTGTACAGGAATGCACGAGGCAGGAGAAATGGCCAGATATTGAGAGGCTTTTCGGCGCGCAGCGACTGTCTTCAGAGGAACTGTTACATCCTTGATATATCCTTTTATTATGAATATTGTTTTGTGCTGTTAAGTGCGAATGTCCTTCTCTTGCATGGCTAGCTCTTCAGGCAACATGTCTTCTTGTAACGCCATCAATACCTAGAATTGTTTTCTAAATGTCAATAACAAAACGATAGTTGACGTGTCCTTTACAGCAGTGCTTCCCAAACTTTTCACTTTCGTGGACCAACATAAAATTTTCCTTTTGCACCAGGGACCGGTGTAATCCGCAAATGAGGCTATACCAGGGATGGTAGAAAAGGTGGATGTGCAATGACGCTACTTCCTGAGACCATTAAAATGGTGGATAGCATCGGTTCCTGATGTAAATAAATTACTTCGGCAGATGTATCTAACACCTTCACTCTCTCAGACGATGGCAAAACGCATTTTAATCGTACAACGAAAATCACGTATGTTCTGCATCTTATGACAACCAGCAAATTATAATGTGCATCTTTCTCACTTTTCGTCACATAGGAATCAAAAGAAACGCATGTCGTCAACAAATTCCCCATTGAACCAATGATTCGCTTCTTAAAAATAAATACTCCTTGGGATATACGGCTGCAGGCTTAATTTATTGTAAAATTAAATCACCATAAAAACGGTGCGGACATCATGTTTTGATAAAGGGACAATCTTGTTTTTAAAAAGTTCTAAACAATCCTCAAAGGAGAAAATATGTAACTTTTTTCTAACTTTTTTTCAACTCACTTTGCGGACCGGCAAAGAAGGGCTCGCGGACCCGCTCCGGTCCGCGGACCACCGCTTTGGGAAGCACTGCTTTACAGGACGTTGCAGGCAACACTAGCATTTATTTGTTGTTTGAGATTTACTAGGTAATGTTAGTTCTGTACTTTGCGATTGCTTTCTGAACCGCCATCACCATCTAAATCAACGTAAAGCTTTCTTCTTCCAAATCACCCGCAGTTGATTTCGAACCCTGGACTCGGTATGGCAGTATATTATGAAACTGCACGTCTCACTATCTGCTGAGCCACAGAACTTCAACAATCTGTTCAACAAACTGCAGTGTTGAATTCTGTTCGTGACTGCACTAATAATATAATAAACTTTATAGTTGTGCTACTACCTCTCCAGTCAGTAAAGTACACGTTTGTTAGCTACCAGTACTTGTCCAGAGTCGTTTAGACAGCGAACTGTTTAGGGGCCGCGTGACTGTATCACACACACAGATAAGGGATAACCCAGGGAGATAAAGCCACAGAATTCAGTGACTTCATTCGTCACACGCATTTATGACCTGTGTCAAATTGTTCACTAAACGCAAACCGCGCTGTTGATAGTAGTATAGACGAAACCTGGTATTCATTTCATAACTGAACGTAAAAAGACACTAAAAATGTGTCCACCCAATCCTACTTTTGCGTTTATCAGGACACGACTTTCATACACAAGCCAGCGACAAACGCATTTTCCGGTCGATATTTTTATTTGAAAACGTGTGGTTGTTACCGTCTGCGTCACCACTCCATGTGTGCCTGGTTTTGGTTTGAGAAAACTTTGAAACCGGCACAAGAAGTTTTAACCTTTCGTGTGTTTAACATTCAAAGTCTGCCATTGTGCAGAAGCGTCGTGTCTGCAAGATGTGCACCTCTAGGCTTCGGGTGTATGCAAACATAATAAACGTCGTAAACCAAATTTACAGCTGCTTGAAGGATGCTGTAAATCGATGTTTATTCGGGTATTCTACTGTTAGGGATATGTCTAGGATTGCAATACAAAAGGTTTGATAGAAGAGAGAGAGAGAGAGAGAGAGAGAGAGAGAGAGAGAGAGAGAGAAGAGAGAGAGAGAGAGAGAGAGAGAGAGGAGAAGAAGAAGGAGAAGCGGGAGAGCAGCAGCAAAATAAATTTAGTTACCATAACAAACAAACAGACACACTCACTCACTCACTCTCTCTCTCTCTCTCTCTCTCTCTCTCTCTCTCTCTCTCTCTCTCTCTCTCTCTCTCTCTCATTCACTTTCTCATGCACTCTCTCACCCACCCACTTAAACAGACCAGATATAGAAATACGAAAGGTATGCACATTTAAAGAGAGCTTAGTACTGCCAAGACAGCAACGCTATATTTTGTTGCTGTTGTTGTTGTTATTATTGTTGTTGTAAAGAATTATCTTTATGTGACTTCACATATGGATGCTATCTTCTGTTGTGTTTAAACCGTAAGCATTTGTCTTGGAAGAAGCATATATAAGAATTGAGAACACGTGTTTACGTTTGCAAATGAGAGGGGCAGATGCAGGGAAAATAGAACGAAGAAGAAATGTAACTGTTTTAGACATAAGGTCTTTATACGGTGCTGAGTGGTCTCGGGGTATGGTGTCCGCCTCGAATGCTGGAGTTCCCTGGTTCAAGCCCCGGTGAGGTCCGGTATTTTTTCACGTGGACGTCTAGTAACAAAATTTCCCGGTCTCTGGGTATTGAGATCGGACGCCCGTGTGTATTGTTGCGCACGTAAAAAATCCCTTGGCAGTTGGAAATCGAAAAAGAGTAGACTAACGGCGCTGCCCGGGCAAAATGTCGAGTTAAAAATCAACCCAAAGTATTTCAGGATCTCTCTGAGCTGAGATTCTCCGGAATCAGGTTTGAGTTAGAAGTAGAACGGTGCACTTATGGGTTATACCCGTGTGCCGTGATGTTGTTCCGTCGACTAAACTAAACTTAACTAAACTAAATAAGGTCTTTACAACGTTAATTTTACCGGTATTTTTTTAGCCCTTATAAAAGTAAACGAAACTGGTAGAGATCAGAGGAAAATATGGCAATGTAACTGCCGAAGGATAATATATCGCCAAATGTAATACCCCCCCCCCCCCCCCCCCAACCCAGAAGGATAATAAATTCCAATGCTCAGTGAACGGAAATTGACATTATAATACCTGTTCATTTGACTGTGTACAATGCTTGGTCCAAACATACTTTCTGTTTGGCAAGGGATCAGTTACAGCTGTAGGAAAATCGGAATTCGGAAATTGAAAAAAAGTGAAAGTCGAGGGCCCTGCAACACTCCAGGAGGTATATTGTGTATATACTGTAAAACCCATATTTATATCGGCGACATCGTCACTGGATGGGTGAAACGGTAGGCATCACGTCGGCCGCCATTACATTCCATAACATTCCTGATACCCGTTATTGGCTGGGTGAACCTAGGCGCCCAGGCCAGTGACACAAATTCCGTCTATGTGTGAACTCAAGCACATGTCCGCGGGGACGGCAGGCGAGCGTGCTTTCTCATAACGGCCCTAGGACAAGGTTCTAGATCTTCTTCCAGTTCCCCTGCCTCGTGCATGTTCATACACAAGTATATAAATATTGAGCACAACCCACCACTGGCAACACCGATCGCATTCCGGCGTTGCCAGTGGCGTTGCCAGTGGTGGGTTGTGCTCAATATTTAAATTTCAAATCCCGAAACAGCCACATAATAAATACACAAGTATACTTATTGCCTTGTGTGCTCCTTCTGGCTGATCTAACCCTGCCTCTTGTTTCAAGAACCATGC
Organism: Cepaea nemoralis; assembly: GCA_014155875.1. Lineage (NCBI taxonomy): Eukaryota > Metazoa > Mollusca > Gastropoda > Stylommatophora > Helicidae > Cepaea > Cepaea nemoralis. The sequence continues at coordinate 656,506 of JACEFZ010023181.1, read as the reverse complement.
CTTGAGACATTTATTATATTTATTTGTCTTTTTCGTCGAGGTATGTCGTTGTACCAGCACACATATTTGTTCCATTCAGTGTCCATTCGTCTGCCTGTATCTTTTTATCTTTTTTCCTTGTCTGTTGTTATCCTCAGTTTTTTTTTTTTTCCGGCGTTGTTTCCTGTATGCATGTTTATGTGTGTGTCTTTTCGAAGGGCTTAGCTCATCTCTTGATAATGTGATGACACGTAATATGCGAACACTGCACATCCTTACATCCGTATCAATCATTGAAACAATTTTCGCAACGGAACTAAAATACATGATTATTGTCGCGAACTTGAGACATCTCTAGGAAATTAGAACAGCATGAACAAGAATACAGAAATGTGAACTATCAACGCACGGAAAGGTGAAAGCATTAGAGTCAATAAATAACACAAACATTTTACGAGACCAAATATCACAACCCTGGTGTTTTTCACACACTTATGGGGCAATTTTGAGTGATAGCAAATCATACACATTTACTTTATTTCCACGCACGACTCTTTGTGTGGTTGCAAACCATCTGCTACTTCAATTATTGACTTGAGAAACACCTGCCTGTTCTATATGTCATTCACTTAATATTTAACTGTACCATAAATATAACAACAGTCATTCAAATTTCATCTCCGTTTTTAAGGCCGTTTACAATGAATTTCCAGCAATCTCTGTCCTCCGTTTCCATAGTCTACTCATACAGACTTAATGCTATGTACCCATTTATAACGTTGTCTTCCTTTTACACTCTTCCCCTCCACTCTTTCTTTCAAATGATTTTTAAACACGAACCCGTTCCTATATGTAATATAGTCATATTAAATAAACGAGAAGGTTCTCATGTAATAATGTTGTCATCAATTTTCATGGTATCGGAGACTCCTGAGGTCGTCGCTGGAGCTACGTAGTTCGTGCTTTGTGCGACGCTTTCGGCAGTTCGCTGCGGAAAGAGACTGAGCCACATGGGATAAAACCCGGTGTAATGAAGTTGACCCTGTCGACTTTTAAACGACTTTTAGTTATACACCTCAACGGTCCGTGTCCGACTTTGGCTTGCATTTGCACAAGATTAACTTCTTTCGACAGTTTCCATCCAAGGTAACAGACTCGACCTATCTGTGGGTTGGTTTACTTTCCCTAACAGTGTTGCCAGGGCGGCGTAATTACGGCCTATTCTTTGCCATGTCCAACTGTCGTGGAATATTTTACTCGCACAACTTACACGCAGGTCCTCATGTTTTTCGCCTTTATCCGAGAAAGTTGGATCTCCGATTTCACTACCCAAGGGATCAGGGGAACGCGTGATATCATTAGATACTTGTTCTTAGAAAAGTCCCCACCCTTATTAAAGGATCTAACCTGGTACCTTCTGACCCGGAGGCAGATACCACATTCTCTAACCATGGATGCTCCAGCCCACGTCAAGTATACTTGTCCCCCCAACAGGCCGCGCGGAATTTTTTACACGGCAATTTCACGAGCTTGCGTACAAATGTTTTGGCTTATTTGCAAACCTGTTGTTTGATATATTGTCAAGTGTAACTCTTGAATATTTCTTTTCTTTGCTTCCCCGAATTTCGGAATACCTGGGAATTTATATTTTTGTTGTTGATATTTTTTACGGCCTGGAGACCTTAGCAGCTGATGACACTTGTGTATGTGTGTGGCTTACCTGTCGCATTAAAGGCTACGGTATAACATTTCACGAGCTGTGGATTTGTGCGCAGAGGTGATCGATGACAAAGAAGGTAGAAGACAGAGCAATGCACAAGAACAACAGGTGACAGAAGAAGAAGAAGAAGAAGAAGAAGAAGAAGAAGAAGAAGAAGAAGAAGAAGAAGAAGAAGAAGAAGAAGAAGAAGAAGAAGAAGAAGAAGAAGAAGAAGAAGAACAAGAAGAACAAGAACAAGAAGGAGAAGAAGAAGAAGAAGAAGAAGAAGAAGAAGAAGAAGAAGAAGAAGAAGAAGAAGAAGAAGAAGAAGAAGAAGAAGACATGTAATATCTTACTGATGTATTTGCCATTTTACATTAAGTCTTTTGAACCTAGCTCATGAATAAATGTAACAGATAAAACGGACGCTAGTAGCAACAGACAAGAACTGCATAGTGTAACTGCAATATATTTAATAAAAGCTAACCTGCCCCACTTAAAATATCAGGGTGCGTCAACAACTTTAACGGTCGCCAGCATAGTGTTGATAACGTTCATGGCGATTATCAGTTCGCTTCTAAAATATGACATCGCCTGCTTCTACACAGAAAAACAACTGTATCACTTCGTCAATCATTTCCACTAGAATTACAGCTCGGATTGTTCTGTTTACATAGGTGTATCTAGAAATGCTCTTGTGTATCTTTCAGTATTGGCACATTCTGAAAAGAATGCTACACAAAAAGTACAAAACGAACACTCAATCAGCATCCATCCATCCTTTGGCCTGTTTCATGCAGAACGGCTCCACAGCGCAGTCTTTCACATGTCTCTAGCATAAGCCAGATGTCCTGACCCTGTTGCTATCATGTAGAAATTGTCTAATACATCTTAAAAGCATCTACTTGTAGCCTGCTCCTCTCCGCCGTCCTGGTACAACTCCCTCCATAATTTCCTTTTCCTGATACTCACGCCTGTATACATGTCCAACATATTTTATTTCCCTCATTGTTCTTTATCCTAATAACTTATCTTCTTCAATATTGAGTTATTGTTTATGTTTCGCCTTTCTGTCCAATAGATCATTAATACTCTTGAAATCAACATAGCATTGATGAAATCAGGTGCCCTAAACTGTTGGATTTGCTTCGGCGGAAATCAGACCACCAATAGCTTGCTTTTTTCCTATCCATTTTGTCACTCATTGTCAAATTTATTTCGCCTCATGACATACGAGAAGGCATCTTGACTATTTACCTGTAATCCATCTATTTAATGTGCGGCTAGTATCCGCTTTTTGAAGGGCTATCTCATTTGGGTATTCTGTCCATTTATTATGAATAATTTAATATATAAAATAATCGATCCGTCATGTGCATGCCGGTAAGCGTGGGCGGTCATGACTCGCCATTTTACTCGATCACCAGAGACGTGGATCAGCTCAGTGTTCCTGTCTCAACCATGCCACGTGGTGAAGATATCCAAGTATTTACTTATCTGTCTCCCCTTGTTCTCCTCCCCTCGATCTTGCCAGTTGTCACCAAGTTTTCCAATTTATTTCTTTTCATAACATGTCCAAAAAATGTTGACTTTCTACGTCTAATTTATCTAATCTGTTTACGATTTTCATTTGTTTCTCATAGTACTTGGTCATTGGATTTTCTGTCTGTCCATGGTATTCTTTGCTTGCTTGCTTGCTTGTGTTCGCTGGCTGTGAACTCCAGCGTGAAGTCCTGTATGTCGGATGAAGACATCCTGTTGTCCAACATCGATTTGATGTCATACAGGACCTGAGGTTTGCGTGAGTATCCGTTGTCCCATGCCTGGCTTATTGGTGTGCAGACTGGTGGTTCGCCGCTTCTCCTCAGAAACCACATTTCCACAGCCATCAGATGTTTTTAAGCTTGATTGCTCATTGTCAAACCTTCGCATCCATACAAAAATACAGGCTCTACGTAGCACCTCAAAACTCTTTTTCTCGTTTCAATTGACATCTTTTTTATTGGTCAGTACGTTTTTCATCATGCTAAAGGCTACTTTCGCCATGGCGGTTCTTGTTCTAATCTCTTCAAGGCATCTCCCGTCAGACGTTATATAAAATAATGCTTTTATTAAATAATTTGCTTTGTGTTTTGAATATACTGTTCTGGATATTTACTGGATACAACAGTGTAATTGTTTCTGTTCTTGTTTCATTATCAAGAACAGAAACAATGGTATTGTTGCATTCGGTATATCGAAAATATTATTGCTTTTTATTAATACATAGCATAGGATCGTACTATATGTGCCTTGGTTTGAAAACAGAAAGTTAACTTGTCTGAATTTCGTCTATAGCAGACAGTCGTTACATTAACTCATTCTAATAAACGGTTAGTTTAGCTTTAAAATAAAGCTTTATAGGAAATGAAAGAGTTAATGCATTCACTATAAATGGGCCTCATTATACGTGGATCAGTTGTCCTGTAGATGCTGCGTCGGTTGGTGCTGAAACCTCTTGAAGACGGTAGGTAGTAACTCTACAGTCCCATATATTGACATTCAGGTCACCAAAATCATCATATTCCTCTCCTAACATGTGTCCTCTGTGGTTTTTGGAAGTCCGACAACTGGACGTCATTCTTGCCGTTCTATCCACACATGCAACAATGCTGCTTCCCCCCCCCCCCTGTCTTCCCTTGTCTCTATCATTAGATCTTCTGGATTACCACCGTCGTCTCCAGAATCTCTAGTCTCACAACGTGGCCAACAAACACATATCGTTGTGCCAGGTTATCATAAGTCTCTGTGGAAATAATATATTTACATAACGTAGCATGTCCTTTGCAGGACCATGCAATCAACCCCGACACATGTTTAGTTTCTAGGCAATTTTAGATACAAGTTCCCATAGCTTTCTGAATGAGAAGTCAACGTTGTAGCCCAACTGTCCTATAAGGGTTTGTCCTGCTACCACGCTGTCAGCGGACAGGAAGTTTAAGAGCTAGAGTGTTCTTATAATTTCGGCCACGCCGACTACTATTTACATAATGCAATAGATACATGCTTCAGAGTGTTCCATTAGTTACAAGATGTAACTGCCAGACAGTAAACTAACTTAGACATGGCCTCTTGACGCAACAAATCTCCTAACTCTTGTTATCTTCTTCTTCTTCTTCTTCTTCTTCTTCTTCTTCTTCTTCTTCTTCTTCTTCTTCTTCTTCTTCTTCTTCTTCTTCTTCTTCTCTTCTTCTTCTTACTTCTTCTTCTTTTCTTCTTCTTCTTCTTCTTCTTCTTCTTCTTTTCTTCTTCTTCTTCTTCTATTCTTCTTCCACCTTCAGAACATTTCAAACTCCGTTTACACGCCTTAAGACGAACTGAGCACATGGTGCTAGACTCATATCTGTATAGACCAGACGACGCTTGGTGGCTGATTTAACCAGTATCGCACCCGCCGCCTTAACTTTCCAAAATATTTCCTGGTACCCACTTTAGGCTGGTTCAGCCGGGAGCCAGGTTAGGTTTAAACATCTGCTCCCCAAGTGCTTGTTGACATCTAGGTAGCCTTTGTCCTCCACATGGAACAGGTGTATTTTACTCGTATACAACACTTCGTATTGATCAGTGTACTCGCCTGCCACCTCTGTTGTTATGGATTCAAATTCTCAGTGCGGCTATGCTTCTTAGTTAATTTTTTTAGCCTTTTACAATTAATACTAGCACATGTTCTGAGCTAAAAGTGTGATATTCGTACTGTTTAAATTACCCACCGAAAGCTGTTTAGCTAATAACACGCTAGTCTAACACTATATTGCCAATATGCCCAAAGGTTACGTGATTCTGTTTTAGTTTCCTTTTTGATTTATTTGGTTGTTTCGGGATTTGAGGTTTAAAGAGTGAGCACAACCTACTATCTGGCAACGCTGATCGTATTCCGGTACGAACCTAAGACCTTGTCCACGTCGAATTGGAAGCACTAGAGTTTCCCTTTTGTCTGTTGTCTACTTCCAGGAGGATGATGTCTCTTTTCCTAATCTACACCCACCTTCAATGATGGGAAAGGGGTGGGCTAGCTTGCGGTCCAAGGTCAGATGTGTTGCCGCGATTGCTTCGTTTCCGCGTTGTTTTCTGTTACCCAAAGGCAAAGCGAAAGTTGCATTGCAGAAGATGAAGAGTATATTATGTAATAAAGCACTCCACTGAATGTCAGATAGAGAGTCCTGAAATGTTATAAACCTGTTGTGCTGTATAGTTGTGAATCACGAAATGTGTGAACGATGCGGAAATGTAGTCTCTCAGACGAATGTTGCGATACCTTGGACGACCAGAGTAACGGACAGCGATTGCGGGGCAGAAGCTATTGGAAATAGAATATTATACATAGATATAAGAAAGAGACAAACATAATTCTTTGATCATATAATGAAACGAGGGGCATCGGAGAACATCGTAACGACTGGAAAAATCAGTGGTAAAAGCAGCAGAAGGAGTCCGAGAAACATTATGTTTGATGGTTGGGGACGGTGACGTGTAAGAATATCATCAATGTAATTGATCCATAACACCATGGATACAGATCTGTGAAGAGACGACCGCGTAATTCACCGTACAAGACACACGTTGATGATCATAGTAACACTACAATCTATTCATGTTTTTCTTGGTCTTATTTCTTCTTTACATTCGATCGGAATCAAGTCTATTTCTGCAGTCATATTCCTATACGAACTATGGTATCTTCTGCAGATTCAGCAGGCTACGGTGTAGTCTGACGCTGTTTCACCCGATCATAAAATAGACCGTTCTGAACCGCATGTGATGCAATACTGTTGTATATGTTGTGCAATTTCAGGTGTTTGATCGCTTGTACACATTTATGTAGAACCTTTCTTTAGTCTTGTGTAGATGTGATTGTTGAGTCTGTTGTGTCCTGTTTTCTGTTACCCAATCTTAAGATATTAAATTATTAACTTATCCAGCCCTGTCCTCCAATAGATCCTAGTGGGGGGAAAAAACTAATAAAGAAGAAGAAAAAGAAAGGACCAAGAAGAAGAGGAAGAAAAAGAAGCAAGTCACGTGACAGGAACCTTCTGTGGGTATCTGCAGTGTCTGGGCCATCACATTGTGTAGGCCTGAGTGCATAAAGGAACAGGTGACCAGTTTTCCCTCCTATAACGAACGTCGAGAACTGATATGAAACCATCATGCGACGGCGTCCATGTCATTGTTAGAGTAACGTCCTAACTATTATATCAACCTTCCGGTAACAGTCAAACTGTTGTTGAATGTTCCTATGCCTCTACATACCGTGTTTCTTCTCTTGTTGGTAGTTGATCAGGGTTAATTATTTTCACCTTTTTCTTTCATGTATTATCGAATATTTCTTTGTATTATCGACAGATCCGGCTTCTAGCACCTACGGTGACATCCCCTTAGATGAGTCAGCGCCTGATCTGTTGGCATCGGAGTCACCAACCCAGTCACCATCACACCAGCACCAACGTCAACATCATCATCACCACCACCACCACCATCAGCCGCAGCAGCTCCACCACACACACATCAATCAGCAACGACAACATCTTCACGACCAGAAACTTGTGACATCACCGTCAGTTACCTACGTCACACACACGCCTTATACTGCAATATCGGAGTCAGACGCCCTAGCTAATTATGAATATGCAAATACCGTTGTGCCACATTTGATTTCCCAGCATCCGACCGAAATGAGAACTGGGCCAGGGGGAGGCGGAGGTAGAGTCGAGGGCGCCGGTGCTGGCACTAGGGGTTGGAAGAGAAAAGGGGACGATAATGAGGAGGCGCGGCAGCAAGCTAAAATGGACGTTAATCATAGATGTGATGTGTGTGGTGAACAGGCGAGTGGCCATTACTTTGGAGCTCTTGTGTGTCTTCCGTGCAAAGTGAGTATTTGTGATTTGTTTTGCGTTCCCTAATAAATGTTTAACGAGATGCGTGTGAGCTGCGGATGTTAATCTCAAACCAGCACGCCACCTGGCTGGCAGGTAGTTTGACATTTAATTTTAAACAACGCTGTTTTTATTTGGGCTCGCTTGCATTGAACACGAGCGTAGTCACATACACGCTACTTCTAGTAGCACTGGAATGAATTTTGCGTGTGGATTAGCTTTCATTATTGCCAGTGTCCCTCGTCATCAGGCGAATCCACTCCGACTTCAAAGGTACTTGTAATTTACGTCCCCAAGTCAAGGTCGAGAAGTCAACAATTTAGTCCAATTGATCGGTGTAGGGGTTGAACCTTCTTCAGGTCTTATAGAATGTTGGTATTTTTCTTCTTCTTTGTGCACGGTATTCTAAGAATCATTCTGTAATTGTTTTTAGTTCAAAAGCTCCAGTTTTTTTTTTTTTCTCTAGTGATTGCGAATTGGTCCATGAATGTCACAACAGTATTTATTTCGCTACAGGAAAGTTGTATGTTTTCAAAACAATTACTTTAAATTGCTTGCAGGTGATGTGCCATAGACTGTTTAATCAACCAACATCGTACGTGTTGAAAAAAAAAAACAAATCAACCTCTACTTGGAATTAAACTTCAGATCACAAACCACCAAGCTACACCGCGTTTGGTAACGTAAACTTACTGTACCGTTACAGACAATCTGCGTATAACTGTTAGCAAAAGACACAAAGATAAGGCTAAATTGTTAATTGCCATAACACAGTCTGAAATACAAACATCCGTATCTAATAATCTGCAGAATTCAAACACGATGACAGTATTCTCAGTGCAAATGGTGATACAGATTTCGCAAGTTTGTAAACATAAAACCCATTTCAAAGTTAGTTGCATATCCTTTACGGGACGTCACAGTCAACTATAGCATTGTTTGGCCGTTTGTGATTTCTAGGCAGCTTTACGCTCAGTAGTTTGCCAGTGCTTTCTGAACGACCGGAACTCATACGGTTTTATGAAAACCAACGCAGGGCGGTCTGCTACCGTGTTTCAAACACGGTATGCGGGATTACGTAATAATCCCTTCGTCACAGAGCCTGCAATACCCTTGAACATTCAAATAAAACAAAATAATTCATCCCAGAACGGAGAACAAATGGGCAGTGGCTCTAGCTTAGTGGCCAGACCATAGCCTGTCATAGGTTCGAAGCTATATGGGGCTGAGTTTTTTTTTTTTTTTTTAATTGACGTGTTCCCAGGTCAATCCAGCATAAAACGGGTACCATGAAATGATTATGAAGTAAAGTCTATCGGCATAATATTGACCATATCACCCATCGAGTGCCGATTGAGCTTGAATAGAATAAAGCTATCGAAATAAACAATCATGGTCGAAAAATTTCTTCCTCGCCTTTCTTTCGTATCATACTTAGAGGTCGGTATGTTCGACTTCAGCTTGCATTTCTGCCAGATTTACTTTCTCTAGACAGAGTTCTTCCAAGGTAGCAGACTCCATGTAACCGCGGGTAGTGTTTCTTTTCTAACAGTTTTGCCAGAGTGGTGGCCTTGCTGCATACTCATTACGATTTCCAGTCGCCGTATGATTTATTTCACGGGGACAACTTGCACACCAATGGGAAATGGGCATAATTCGTACGCAGATCGACGCTTGCCTTTCGGCCCTGAGGTCATCCTGCCTGAAATGTGTACCTGGAAATGTATTGGGAAGTGAACGCGGCCGACATGATATTGGCCACACGTTGACCTTATTAATCATGCTACTTGTACGACCTCGCTGATCCCACAACAACTGATAATGTGTTAATGATCCCATTAGAACAGTAGCTATTACCAACCTCTTAGTTTGTATATAATTCTGCCAGCTGTAAATAGAGACAGAAAGCTTAAGAGTATAGCACAACGCAAAGAAGAGTTTAGATAGAGAGAATGAGAGCGAGAATGAAAATGGAATAAGAGAGAGAGAGAGAGAGAGAGAGAGAGAGAGTCAATGAATGAGAATGACAGAGACAATGAAAGAGAGAATAAAAGAGAGATAATGAGAGACAGCGCGAAAATACGGGAGAGTGAGGGAGATTCTGCCGTATCACTGTTAAGGACAGGGGAAGATGAGTGTGAATATACACTGTAGCATTAACATGAGAGATATGTTGCCGGTTTGATGTGTACGAAACAGATTGTAGTATTAGCATGATGACAGGATAGGAGACTACAATGTTATCTTTCGGAAGAAAAACTATAGATTTTTCATACACACACGCACGCACGCTCGCGCGCGCGCGCGCACACACACACGAAGGGGCTTTAAATCTTTAAATGGAAACCTTAAATGTGGGTGGGGGGGGGTGAATATATTCTGAAAATGTACATAACAAATTTATTATTTTACAGTGTAGTCACCACTATGTTTAATTTTTTTAAAAATCCTCTAGCGCCGATACAGTTTTTGGATTCCTGTAGAAAAATATTATCTTGGTCACTATTCGGTATGCCTGACCCGGTCGTGAACAGTCTGTAACTGAAGTCACGCCGTTTCGAAATTCCCTACTTCACTCAATCACTTGCTGGACTGACAGGCGTTCATCACCAAACTGGCCTATGAATTTATGTAAGTTTCACACCTTAACTGATCAAAAAACTCTTAAACTCAACGATGCTCCTCTTGGTGCATGTCGTCAGAAGTGGGTCGGCCATCTTTAAACTGTCCTCAGGACGTCATCGTATTCGTCTGCACCGAATGTCATGTGCTTGACACACTTGACATCCTTAACAATAATATTGACAGGTTACAAGACAATGGAGTGGTTATTGGAATTTATATCACACTCTTAAGGTTTTCATTTGAAGTCCTCTCGTATATTAAAGCCTTGATCATAGTTGTTGACAAATAGTATAGAATAAACACAATGAAATGCTGCTGGTTCGCCGTTGGGGGGAAATACTATAATATTATAGAGAGCAATAGACAGTGCTAAAGATTACCAATCGGTAGAAACAAAGGAAAGAGAAAGAGAGGCTCTTATATTTTAAAATTATGAGAAAATATTATAATATTGACATAAAGACAAGGAGATAATGTTTCTAGATTTTCTTACTACAATAAGAGCATTAATGTAAGGAGTGAAAAAATGGAGAGAACTATCTACAGGTTGGGCCCCAATAAAGTGAGAACATCTTGTATCATACGTGTTATTTAAAAATATAAGTCTGTTAATTATATTGTTTCATGTAATTTTGTTTGCCAAGTATTTAGCTGATCAGAAATCATGTCCAATGTGTCACCCTTGCTTCTCAATGAGTTTTTATAAGCGTCGACTCCACTCGTTTATGCTACTAATAGAATACTATCAATAAAGCGCTGCCCCAGATTTCTCCATTCTTCAATTATTGCCAACTTGAGCTGCTCAACTGTGGTAGATTTTCGCCGAAGGTAGATTTTTTTTCTTGCAAAGCATCCCATATGGCATAATCTACTGGGTTTAAATCGGGACTATTCGGTGGCCACATGTCTGGCTCGATGAAATTAACATTCTCCTGGCGAAGAAAGTTGATCGTATTTCTGGTTGTGTGAGATGGAGCTCTGTCTTGCTGTAATGTCCAGTTATGGCGACCACATGTCGCTTGAATTACAGGCAGCAAATCTTGTCTCAGAACATGTTCACAATAGATTCACTGTTTGCTTTGGCGCCTGTGAGGATCATCATTTTGACTGCAGATCAACCTACTCACCCGCTCAATATTCTGTTGTGATCTGGCAGATTTTGGTCTACCACTTCCGTGTTTGCGTTCCGTTGTACCGTTGTTGTCAACTTTATTGATAACCCGACTGACACTAGCTATGCTCCAAGCTTTGTTTGGAAACTCATTGGTCATGCTCCTAGCACCCCATTGTTTTTCAATTCGCAAATGTTTAATCAGGATACGGCCTTCCGCGGTAATTTTTGTCATTCTTGGTAAAAAAAAAAAAAAAAATTAATCCTGCTGACGTAAACAATTGGCATATTAAAAACCAAAGATGACGCCCGGAAATTGTCGAAATAAAGACATCGTGTAGCTAAATAGGTATTGAGTAAATGCATAAACAATTTAAGCTATTATGGTTACAGTTAAATAAATTGTGATGTAATTATATTTCCTTTTTCGCGATGTTCTCACTTTTTTTGGTCCACCCTGTAGATACGAGGCCATTATGCTGATGAATTATATGATCGGAATTACGATTAGGAGAGAGGGAATCGGAAGATTTGGAAATGATTTATGTTTTACAAACTTAGTTTCATATCCTTTACAAGACGTCGCAGTCAGCCCCAGTATTTGTTGGCAGTTTGTGATTTCTTGGCAAGTTTACATTGGGTAGTTTGCCATTGCTTTCTGAACGGCCGACACTCAAAGCATGAAAACCAACGCAAGGTGGTCTGCTGCCAAATTGCCGGCAGCTGTGTTTCTAACTTGGTATGTTGGATTATGAATCGCGTCCGTAACCCCTTCGCTACAAAGCGGCGATTAAGTGGCACAATATATTAAATTCACAAGCGACACGTTTCTATGACAGGTAGCAGAATAAACAATAGAATATTTAAACAATGGATGCGAGTGGGTGAGACAGACAAATTAGACTAGGTAGGCTAAGAATTATTAAAAAATAAATAAATAAATGAGATCTGGGAAGATTAGCAAAGACATTGTTAACATGTTTAACAATTAAAATTGCCGGATAACACTGCTTCGTGGCGAAGGAGTTTCGGGCGCAGTTCGTAATCCCGCTTTCAATACACAGCTGCGGACAATTTGGCAGCAGACCGTCTTACGTTGGTATTTTTATAAAATGGTGTGGGTGCCTGTCTTTCAAAAAGCAGTAGCAAACTACTGAACGTAAACCTGCCAAGAGATTACAAACAGCCAAAAAAAGCACTGGGTTGACTACGATGTCCTGTAAGGGATATACAACTAACATATAACATATAACACGTACAGATTCACGCATTTTGACAAGTATTTTACACTGACAAATTGTAGTGTAGAATTTACACAACATAGAGTAAAATAACTAGATACACCCTTCAAGCAGAAATATACACATGTCCGCACAGTAATGTCAATTGTCTACAACGTAATTTTAAACTATCATATCTTTCTCTTCGCACATGTGTATATTTCAACTTGAAGGATGTATCTAGTTAATTTACTCTATGTTGCGTGAATTCTGCAGTATGTACCTGACGATATACCGCGAAATATGCCGCATAATAAACCGTACAATCTGTGGTTTGTCTTTTCGTTATTCATATTCACTCGGGAAAAACATTGTTTTAAATTTTAGTGCGTGTTTTTTTTCGTTCTTTTGATGTGAACTAAAGCATAGTCCGTACTTGTGCTACTACTTCTAATGCTCTGGGCAGATTTTTGCGTGTGGAGTACATCAACAGCAGCTGAAAAATGTTGGTGTTGACTGCAACGTCCTGTAAGGGATATGCAACAACAACAACAACAATTAGCTTTCCTTATTACCAGTGTCCCTCTCAATCAGGCAAACCCACTCCGACTTCAGAGGTACTTTTAAATTACGTCCCCAAGTGAAGGACGAGAAGTCAACATTTGCCATTTTCTAGGCGACATTTAATCACTTTAAACTGTCATGGTTAACGGCACTTCCCTTTAGTCTCACAAAGCGATATGTGTATGTGCGGGTGGGTGGGTGTGTGTGTTTATGTGTGTGTGTGTGTGGGCGGGTGAGTGGCTATGTGTATTTATGTGTGTTTGTGCGGGTGGGTGGGTATGTGTTTATGTGTGTGCGCGCACTTGTGCGCTTGCGTGTGATCATCTCTCTCCGTGTCTTTCTCTCTCTCTATCTACCCTCCCTCCCCCCCTCTCTCTCTCTCTCTCTCTCTCTCTCTCTCTCTCTCTCTCTGCCCATACCCTGTCTCTCTAATTCTGCTCGCTCTCTCTTTCAACGCTCTCTTTCTCTGTCTGTCTGTCTGTCTGTCTGTCTGTCTGTCTCTCTCTCTCTCTCTCCCTCTCTCTCTGCCCATACCCTGTCTCTCTAATTCTGCTCGCTCTCTCTTTCAGCGCTCTCTTTCTCTGTCTGTCTGTCTGTTTGTCTGTCTGTCTGTCTCTCTCTCTCTCTCTCTCTCTCTCTCTCTCTCTCTCTCTCTCTCTCTCTCTCTCTCTCTCTCTCTCTCTCTCTCTCTCTCTCTCTCTATTATGTTGTCCCTTTCCACTCACATTTTCTCTCTCACTTCACATTGGGCTTAACATGTTATAAGTATTTGTCACTAAACTTCAGACTCACCATATTCTAAATGTTTATCACTCCACTTTCACTAAACAAACTGTAAAAGTGTATGTTACAACAAAAATCACTCTCGTCTGTTTTCAGAGCTTCTTTATCCGATGTACCAAAGACGGGAAGCCCAATTTCAGCAGCCAATGTGGTGGCAAATGTGACATTTTGAAAGGTGGTCGAGTCAGATGCCAGCACTGTCGCTTTCAGAAATGTGTCAATGCAGGGATGTTTCGGAAAGGTATGTGGAAACAGCCAGATTATAATCCTCTGTCTGTCTGTGGGGGGGGGGGGGGGGGGGGGGGGGGGAAATCCCAATTATACTTTTTCCTGCATATCCTTTACAGGAAATTGCAGTCAACGCCGTCATTTTTCAGCTGTTGTTGATGTCTTGGCAAGTTTACGCTCAGTATTTTGCCATTGCTTTCTGAGCGACCGACTCACATACTCCGTAAGTAACCAAAGCGGCGCGATTCGCTGCTGAATCTCGCGCAGTTGCGTTCTTCGCGTGGATATACAGGATTACGGAGAAGGTCGTTAACCCTTAAGCCAGGGAGATCGGCCAGTTATGCTGTGCACCAACAAATAACTGCATCGGGTGAAATTTTGAAATTGCACAGTCATTTACAAGAGATATAAAAGGAGAAAAATGAAACATTGGGATAGTAAAGGGGGAATGCAATGCGGCAACTGGAGTTGAAAAAGTCCTGGCACTTGGCCGTCTTGACAGACGATAGTTTGTTACATTGTGCTTCAAGAAGGTATAAAAACTACAACCAGACCTTGGGTGGAGCTATACTTCTTCACAACACAAAGCCTGGGATGAATTGTAGAGACCATGTGTTTGTTGCCCATGCAGCACGATCCCTCTCTCGACCTGCCTAGTTTACTCCAGAGGAAAGGCGACACCAATACATCTGGAACAAGACAAGCTGCAGAAGCTGCCGGATCAGCAAAACAGTGCTGTAACTATCCGACTGTCTAGCTTTGATCCTAGACCAGTTGACGAACTAGGCGTAGGGCCTGGTTGGCCATGCCATGACATTTAGTGTTAGGTTACATTTCCTTACACCAGCATAAGGCCTGTTCCCTTTTAATAGCTCTCCTCTGTCTGAAGCCGTTGGCACAATGTGGGGTGTCAAGTTTGGTGAGTGCCGCCCAACATTCGGCGCTAACAGAAAGCAGGTAGTACGGTCTACTGTCATACGGTAGATCAATCATATCTGACAAAGACCTGACTAACTCATTAAATTAATATGTCTGATAATATTAAGCCTTTTACTTTTAGGCAGAGTGGGTCACGGCAGCTGCGGAAATAATGAAGACAACAAGATTACAAGTGTATAACTTCTCCAGGTGGCAAATCATCATCATATAGCACAGTGGTTCTCAACCTTTTTTTGGGGGGCCCATACACCCCTTCACCATATGTTCAGAATGTCATTCCCCCCCCCCTCATATATCCTTCCTATAAATCCTCCCTCCTTACCCTCCCCTACACATTATACGTAAACATGGAAGCTAAATTTAATAACACATACTAGAACAAGTCTAGATGTCTACATTAAATTTAAATAATGATTTGCTGGACTACTTACGTCATAAAACGAATTTCAGACGGGCGAGAAGTATAGAACCGTAAAGTTTGGAGGTAAAAACAATATCAAGTAATAGGTTCTTGTATTACCGCGATCTTGAAATTGTCTTAATTCCCCCTCCCCCCCTCCCCCCCCCCCAATAAAAAAAACACCCTATAATTTCCCTCCCTACGGGGGGGGGGGGGGGGGGGATTCCCCACCGGTTGAGAACCCCTGAAATAGCAGGTCCTGTTAAAAAAGTCGCTCTTATCACAGCCTACTGAACAGTCTCTCAATTCATTGCCAGATCCAGCCTCATGCTCAAGATGTCTGCAGTGTCCTGTGCCCATCTTCATGTTGATTGCTGCAAATGAAGAATAGAAAATCAACCATGCTGTATTGTTTGAAACCAGTTAGCTGCAGTGTAAGGCGGTAGACTACAGCTGCTATTCATGAACGTCTGTAGCTTACTAGGAAATCATTTCAACAACTATCTCCCATTTTATTTTCAACAGAGAAACCAGAGGCGGTGGAACCAGCAGAAGGGCAGCTGCTGTGTAAAGTGTGCGGAGATATTGCTAATGGTGTCCATTTTGGTGTCACGACTTGTGAGGGTTGTAAGGTACCTGTGTTTTCTCTTATTCTGTGTGTAGGTGTGTGCATTTGTGTGTGCATGTCTCTCTCTCTCTCTTTATCTCTCCCCCTCTTTATCAGCCACTCTATGTCTTTGTCTCTCTCTCTCTCTCTCTCTCTCTCTCTCTCTCTCTCTCTCTCTCTCTCTCTCTCTCTCTCTCTCTCTCTCTCTCTCTCTCTCTCTCTCTCTGTGTGTGCATGCATGCATGCATTTGTGGGTTTTTTTCTATCTCTCTGTCAGTCTCTGACACATAAGCTGTGATGGTCAATAAACAAAAGTCTCAAGCCTTTGTAAACAGATAATGACAATCCCCATAAGCAGAAAAATCAAGCCAGTGCAGCATTCTACATGATGGAAAATATTTTATATGATGGCGTCTTTGCCTGTGACGGTGATGAAGATAGTTCATAAGAGTTATGCAGAGCAATCCTAGAGTGTAGAAATGAAACATGGACAAACAGCAGATCAGTGATCTTGGCAGCTGCAGTTATGTGATTCAATAGAATTCTGAGAATTCCCTAGGGTGATAAAAAGGATAGCTAAGATGTCTTGAAAGAACCTCAAGAAGAAAGCTGGCTACTCGCACCAGAAGAAAACAATCCCAATTTTGTGAATATGTCATGAATAGAGGAAACTGGAATAAATACAACATGACAGCATAAAACATTGGTGGACTTAAGACCATGAATGAAACAGTGAATAAGTAATTCTGCCACTGCTGGGAACTGAACCAGAACACTGTCTTCAGCTTTCCTGTTCTCATGGAATGTGTCTTTGTTACCTTCTTTCCAGATATCTGTATTACTCTTTCATTCTGCCCATGGTGTTCTCACTACTCTAGTGGTCAAGCCGTCTGACGGTTGTGGGTTCAATTCCAGGGACGCTTCCTCCGGTTCACGAGTGAATATTTTTTTTTAATATTCCTGGGAGTCATTGCTGGAGCTACAGAGTTAGTGCTCTGTGCGACGCTTTCGGCAGCTCAGTGCGGAAAGAAGCTGAGCCATATGGGATAAAAACCCGGTGCTTTGAAGTCGACCCTGTGGACTTTTAAGCGACTTTTTTAAGTTTTCACTATTCTATACAACTACATCTCCGCAACTTCTACACAATCCTTACATGTCTGCTAATTCTCAGTGATTTGCTTCTGTACATAAGAATTCGCTTGATAAATCTCTTACAAATTTTATTTTCTCATCACGATTGGCAAAGACATAGACAGTGTAAAGCAGTGTTTCCCAATGTGGGGCCCATGCCCCACAGGGGGGCAATTTGACAGTTAAGGGGGGCAATTCGAAAATGGAAGAAATCGGCTGAATATAACAAAGCGGGGAGACTTGACACTGAAGTTAACTAAATTGGAACCTGACATAAGATCTCTTTGCAGCAAGCATTCAAGCGCAAGGATCTCACTAAATTTAAATAATAAATAATTACTAATAATTAAAATAATATAGAAAAATCTTTCATTAAAATTATTTTGTACTTGAATTTCAGTTCTCCATTATATGTTTTGAAAATTTACTTACTGTGTTTGCTCAATAATTACCTAGTGATTTCTTCCTAAAACCTATCATTCAAGTTTCTTTAGTGAACATTTCAATTTTTGAATATTAAAAATAATGTATATGTTGAGGGGGGGCATGGGGCGGGGGAGGGGGGCAATATGAATTTTAGAAAGGCTTAAGTGGGGCATGGTACAAAAAAGGTTGGGAAACACTGGTGTAAAGTGTCAGTTCTGTGATCAGCAAAATTTCTTTCACCAAAGCTTGAAACAAAATTCAACATACACCTAGAATGATACTAATTGCTGTAATGATAATGTTCTATTTTAGTATCTTAATGAAACAAAAGCTACCTGCATGTGTTTGTGTATTTAAGAAATACAACACTGCTAATAGTAGTTGAAAATGTGATACATACACAGTGTGAAATGTACACTCTGTGAACAACAGAAACTACCTGCATATGTATGTGTAAACAATAGAAACATATTAATGTTTAAAGTCATCATCATCACCATCATGTGCCATGCGACCAGAGTCATGGATTAGCTCTGTGTTTTGTTGCCATATGGCCAAGCCATCTAGATATTTGCCTGTCTGCTTTCCCGTTGTTCTTTTCCCCTCAATCTAGCCATTTGTCACCGAGTTCTCCAGGTTATTTCTTCTGATAACGTGCCCAAATATGCTTGTCTAACAAATATGTTTAAATATGTAATACACAGGCAGTTTAAAATGCAAATTCTATTATCAACAGAACTATCTTTATGTGTGTAAGTGTTAAGAATACAAGAATGTGTATGGTTTTGTACGTGATACATAGCATAAAATTGTAAATCTGTGATCAACACTGACTACCTGCATGTGTGTATGTGTAAAGAATACACAAATTTTAATGGTTTTGTATGTGATACATAGACAGTATAAAATCTGTGATCAACAGAAATTCTTTCGCCGAGGCTTGAAGGAAAATAGAACATACACCTGCAAAGGTAACATGCACTGTTCTATCAACCCGCGTATGCGCAACAACTGTCGCTACTGCCGCTACAGAAGTGTCTGATGGAGGGAATGTCCCGAGAAGGTAAGTTAACTGCCGACTACATCTAGTTTTTGTGAACTGCAGTGGTGCAGTGCCTAGAATGCTAGCTTACCAGTCCAGTGGTATGAGTTTGAATCCCCATCAGAGTAGACTTATAAAATTGACCTGGGGGCATAGGTTCACCCAGCATAAAATAGCTACCAGCTTATGTCCCAGGAAGTACAAGTGGCAGGTTTAAGATTGACCTCATAACCTGTCAAATGATGGGTCAAGGACACACCTGGACAATGACAGAAAAGAGAAAGAAAATTACAACAACAGAAATGAGATTTCTGTGAAGAATACTTTATGTATCCAGAAGAGATAAAATCAGAAATGAAGAAATCATGACTAAAGAGGGGGTTATAGCAGCGCTAGATTTCATCAGAAGGCAGCAAGTTAAATGGTTGGCCACGTAATTAGATTACCAAATAATAACATATCACAACAAGCAATGATGTACAGACGAAATGAAAGTAGAAGAAAATGGACAGAGGGAATAGCAGAATCCATGGGAATCTCGTTACATGAAGCCCATAAATGGGCAATTGTCTGCTGTTTATGCTTCATCTCGACACAGCAAGGTTCAAGAGAAACAAGATGAGATGAGAAATGAGACCCATCATATGCCAGTTTATTTATAAAATTACGGTTCAGTGCCTAGTATGATCGCCTACCAACCCAGTGGCAGTGTATTTGAATCTCCATATAAACAGATTTGTAAACTTGACCTGGGGTCACATGTACACCCATCATAACATGGGGTATATGTACACCCAGCATAACATGGGGTCACATGTACATCCAGCATAACATGGGGTTATATGTACATCCAGCATAACATGGGGTCATATGTACACCCAGCATAACATGGGGTCATATGTACATCCAGCATAACATGGGGTCATGTGTACACCCAGCATAACATGGGGTCATATGTACACCCAGCATAACATGGGGTTATATGTACACCCAGCATAACATGGGGTCATATGTACACCCAGCATAACATGGGGTCATATGTACACCCAGCATAACATGGCCACCAAGTAGTGTCATGGGAAGTAACAATGGCTATCATAACATTGACCACATCACCCATCTAGTGCCAGTTGATTGATAAAATACATTGACCACATAACCCATCTAGTGCCAGTTGATTTATAAAATAACATTGACCACATAACCCATCTAGTGCCATTTGATTTATAAAATAACATTGACCACATAACCCATCTAGTGCCATTTGATTTATAAAATGATGGTGCTAGCACCATATGCCCAATACACCTCAAGGCAAGTAAGTGAGGTCCTTGTTTCACATCTAGCATTTTACTAACACTGCACAAGTAAGTGAGGTCCTTGTTTCACATCTAGCATTTTACTAACACTGCACAAGTAAGTTAGGTCCTTGTTTCACATCTAGCATTTTACTAACACTGCACAAGTAAGTGAGGTCCTTGTTTCACATCTCGCATTTTACTAACACTGCACAAGTAAGTGAGGTCCTTGTTTCACATCTAGCATTTTACTAACACTGCACAAGTAAGTGAGGTCCATGTTTCACATCTAGCATTTTACTAACACTGCACAAGTAAGTGAGGTCCTTGTTTCACATCTAGCATTTTACTAACACTGCACAAGTAAGTGAGGTCCTTGTTTCACATGTAGCATGTTACTAACACTGCACAAGTAAGTGAGGTCCTTGTTTCACATCTAGCATTTTACTAACACTGCACAAGTAAGTGAGGTCCTTGTTTCACATCTAGCATTTTACTAACACTGCACAAGTAAGTGAGGTCCTTGTTTCACATCTAGCATTTTACTAACACTGCACGAGTAAGTGAGGTCCTTGTTTCACATCTAGCATTTTACTAACACTGCACAAGTAAGTGAGGTCCTTGTTTCACATCTAGCATTTCTACTAACTCTGCACAAGTAAGTGAGGTCCTTGTTTCACATCTAGCATTTTACTAACACTGCACAAGTAAGTGAGGTCCTTGTTTCACATCTAGCATTCTACTAACACTGCACGAGTAAGTGAGGTCCTTGTTTCACATCTAGCATTTTACTAACCACTGCACAAGTAAGTGAGGTCCTTGTTTCACATCTAGAATTTTACTAACACTGCACAAGTAAGTGAGGTCATTGTTTCACATCTAGCATTTTACTAACACTGCACAAGTAAGTGAGGGACTTCTACACCACACCAACATTTGTTTATTTGGATATCTCTGTGAGGGTCTACCACACCACAACAATGTTTGTGGCTAGCAGAGGCCACGGAAGTGGAAATCCAGCAACTAATTCAGGATAATGCTCGCTCGTACGATGTGATTATCTACACAGATGGTTCGGTGTCAAGAGGTAAGAGAAGTGCCTGGGGGTTCATAGCAAAAGCTAATGGCCGATGTTGGTGCAGGAGAGCCTGGCATATGATACCACAACATCTAGCTTAAGAATGGAGGTGGAGGCGGTCACTGCAACTTTCCGCTGGATCGAGAATACGATACACACACACATCGTGATTCTAACTGACTCAGAAAGCATGCTGAGGAAGGTGAGTGCAGGCAGGCTTCGTGTAGAGTGGCTTACTTCGCTTCGGAGGTCACGGGTGGCAAGCATCATCTGGATCATTTCTCTGGGGCATGCCGGTGTGCTAGGTAATGAACAGGCAGACAGATTGGCTGGCTCTGCAAACTTGGTGGAGTATTGATGCATGACAAGGCCGACATGGTTGCGGCCTTGTGGGAGCACATGTACACCTCGGTGGAGCAAATGGATCATCATGGTCTAGCAAGAATGAAGCAGCAAGGAGTGACGAGGGGATCTGGCTGACGCTCGACGCTCAGAGGAAAGACGAGACAAACATATAATCAGATTGCTACTGGTACTATTGGTGTTGGAACTCTTCGCTGGCTGCTGAGGATGGGGACGGAGCACCTATGGGAATGCCCCGAATGCTGTAATGTTGGTTCCTAGATAAATCAGTCAATCAACGTTTATTATTTGATATCTAAATTAGGGACAAGGGGAAGACCGAGAAGTAAATACCTGGATGGCGTGGCCACATGGCATGGTCGAGACAGGAACACTGAACTGATCCACGACTCTGGTGATCGAGTGAAATGGCGAGTCATGACCTCCCACGCTTTCCGGCATGGCACATGATTGATTGGAAGTAGGGACTACTACACCACATCAACATTTGTTTATTTGGATATCTATGTGAGGGACTACTACACCACATCAACGTTTGTTTATTTGGATATCTTTGTGAGGGATTACTACACCACATCAAAGTTTGTTTATTTGATATCTATGTGAGGGATTACTACACCACACCAACATTTGTTTATTTGGATATCTCTGTGAGGGATTACTACACCACACCAACGTTTGTTTATTTGGATATCTTTGTGAGTGATTACTACACCACATCAACGTTTGTTTATTTGGATATTTATGTGAGGGATTACTACACCACATCAACATTTGTTTATTTGGATATCTTTGTGAGGGATTACTACACCACCCAATCGTTTTGATATTTCTGTGAGAGACTACTACACAACTCTAATGTTTATTTATTTGCTGTTATCTGCAGTAAATTAAAAGACCCATTTTCCCATATTAAGTATCGGGTATGTGACCGTAGCCCCGTATTTGTGTAGACAAATTATCACGTGATGAGTCATGTGATCAATATCATACCAGCCACCTTTACATATGCTGGTATTTCCTACCAATTTTATTCCAGATAGGCCTGGCAGACCCGGCCATTTTAGGCCAGATATGCCTGGCAGACCCAGCCATTTTAGGCCAGATATGCCTGGCAGACCCAGCCATTTTAGGCCAGATAGGCCTGGCAGACCCAGCCATTTTAGGCCAGATAGGCCTGGCAGACCCAGCCATTTTAGGCCTGGCAGACCTGACCATTTTAGGCCAAATAGGCCTGGCAGACCCAGCCATTTTAGGCCAGATAGAACTGGTAGACCTGGCCATTTTAGGCCAGATAGGCCTGGCAGACCCGGCCATTTTAGGCCAGATATGCCTGGCAGACCCAGCCATTTTAGGCCAGATATGCCTGGCAGACCCAGCCATTTTAGGCCAGATAGGCCTGGCAGACCTGGCCATTTTAGGCCAGATAGGCCTGGCAGACCCAGCCATTTTAGGCCAGATAGAACTGGTAGACCTGGCCATTTTAGGCCAGATAGGCCTGGCAGACCCGGCCATTTTAGGCCAGATATGCCTGGCAGACCCAGCCATTTTAGGCTAGATATGCCTGGCAGACCCAGCCATTTTAGGCCAGATAGGCCTGGCAGACACAGCCATTTAGGCCAGATAGGCCTGGCAGACCCGGCCATTTTAGGCTAGATATGCCTGGCAGACCCAGCCATTTTAGGCCAGATAGAACTGGTAGACCTGGCCATTTTAGGCCAGATATGCCTGGCAGACCCGGCCATTTTAGGCCAGATAGAACTGGTAGACCTGGCCATTTTAGGCCAGATATGCCTGGCAGACCTGGCCATTTTAGGCCAGATATGCCTGGCAGACCCGGCCATTTTAGGCCAGATATGCCTGACAGACCCAGCCATTTTAGGCCAGATATGCCTGGCAGACCCGGCCATTTTAGGCCAGATATTCCTGGCAGACCCGGCCATTTTAGGCCAGATATGCCTGGCAGACCCAGCCATTTTAGGCCAGATATGCCTGGCAGACCCGGCCATTTTAGGCCAGATATGCCTGGCAGACCCAGCCATTTTAGGCCAGATAGAACTGGTAGACCTGGCCATTTTAGGCCAGATATTCCTGGCAGACCCGGCCATTTTAGGCCAGATAGGCCTGGCAGACCCAGCCATTTTAGGCCAGACATGCCTGGCAGACCCAGCCATTTTAGGCCAGATAGAACTGGTAGACCTGGCCATTTTAGGCCAGATATGCCTGGCAGACCCAGCCATTTTAGGCCAGATAGGCCTGGAAGACCCGGCCATTTTAGGCCAGATATGCCTGGCAGACCCGGCCATTTTAGGCCAGATATGCCTGGCAGACCCAGCCATTTTAGGCCAGATATGCCTGGCAGACCCGGCCATTTTAGGCCAGACATGCCTGGCAGACCCAGCCATTTTAGGCCAGATAGAACTGGTAGACCTGGCCATTTTAGGTCAGATAGGCCTGGCAGACCCAGCCATTTTAGGCCTGGCAGACCCGGCCATTTTAGGCCAGATATGCCTGGCAGACCCGGCCATTTTAGGCCAGATAGAACTGGTAGACCTGGCCATTTTAGGCCAGATAGAACTGGTAGACCTGGCCATTTTAGGCCAGATAGGCCTGGCAGACCCAGCCATTTTAGGCCAGATAGGCCTGGCAGACCCAGCCATTTTAGGCCAGATAGGCCTGGCATACCTGGCCATTATAGGCCAGATAGGCCTGGCAGACCCAGCCATTTTAGGCCAGATAGGCCTGGCAGACCCAGCCATTTTAGGCCAGATAGGCCTGGCAGACCCAGCCATTTTAGGCCAGATAGGCTTGGCATACCTGGCCAATTTGAACAATCTCTGCCTAAATTAGAATATGATCATTTGACTCTCAGGTCAGACCGCTCTACTGTGGCTCTCAGTTGACTGTAGTTTAATTAATTATATAATTAGTTTCAGTTTCTTGTATTTACTGGCACAATGCCACTTTTATTTTGTGATGTTTTATGTAGTGTATATTTAATCTGGATGTCATAAATTAATTTAAATCTTGATATATATTCATGTATGTTTGTTTATTTTTCTATTCCAGCTATAAAGATGGGTCGTCCCAAAAAAGGAGAGCTATCCTATCGCAAACCCATTAAATACAATAGAATGAAGCTGGGAATGAAGAGTTCATATGAGAAGCAGATGTCAGAATCTAACCGATCATCTATGTCAAGTGAGTTTGAGCAGGATGATATATCAGCTTCAGAAGATGTCTATGATTCAGTACCCACCAGCCAACATCAGCGTTCACATCCAAACCACCAAATGAATAATCATATTCAGCCGCAGCAGCAGCAGCAGCCACAGCCGTCTGGTACTTTCAGTCTTGGAAGTATTCTACATGACTGTATGACAGTGCAAGACTGGGATCAGAAAGTGGACATAGGTGCAATGGACCCCAATGCCCTTCGAATGGTGTCTTCTACCGGACACATTGAGAAAATTGAAGATGGCAAGATCAGTCCTCATGTTAGACATTCAAGCCCAACAGTACTGCCTGATATGCTAAATCGCCAACACAAAAACATCAAGAACAGCAGCAACAGCATCTGTTGCGGCAGCATAATCATTTACAACTGCAGCATGTAAAAGTCTTGGATCCAGTATATCAGGTTCATAATGCAGGTATTTCGAGCATCGAAGTAACAGCAGATGCATTCTCCGGTGAACATAGCCTGCCAGTTAACAGGGCTATCAAAGTAGAGAATGTCTCCCTCCATGATGGACCTGACAGTGAGTATGAAGAGGGTATTGTGCTTGAAGACATGCGTAACCTTGATTCCGTCAACAAATCAGAGTTCCAAGCTTATCAGCTTCAAGGCCTTGATCCAAATCCTGTTTACGGTGTCAGCTATCAACAGGCAGGACCTTCAACAGCTTTTGAAGGTGCAACACTAGTTTCCATTTCTCAGTTAAATCCTAGTTTCAGTTCCCAGATAATCTCTATCGTGTCGCCTGAGAATGTGGTATATACTTCACATAATCAGCATGATCCAATCATTATTCACAGTTTGAGTAATCTGCAGCAGACCATTGGCCTGACCCAGAACCAAGATCTTGGGGAGGGTGACTTGGATGCTAAAACTGCTCAGACGGTACCTAATTCAGACTATGGCCAGGAAATAAAAGCCAATGAAATGTTGCCCTCCAACAGGAGCCACCAGATACAGATAAGCCAGGGTGTTATCAGAAATTCCCATCATCTTCACAGTGATACTGTGTTAAATCCTCATGTACAAAATATTTATGAAATACCTCGAAATGTTTTCAGCCAGGCAAATGACAACATGCATCAACAGTTTTCTTCAGAAACTGTTGAATGTGTCTTCAATAGATTCTAGTATTCCACTCGCTTCAGAGCCATCTTTCAGTCCCAGAAGATTTCACAGTTCGGCAGGTGTGGCAAAATTTTCAGCTTCACAAAATACCCAACATGCAAATACCTCATCGCCAGCTTCATTTACAGCTGCATCACAAAATGTTGTTAATGTACAGCACAAGATCTCAGGAATTAGAAGCCCAATTGCTGCAATATTGCAGCAGCATAGAGAAGCAATCCAGGCAGGAAGGCCTATTCAGTTAACTCCTGAAGAAGTAGAAGAACTACTCAGCACAGTCAATTCAGAGCAGCAACTGTCTCAGCAACAACTTATTCATGAGCAAGCTGTATCAAAAGACCAAAGAAATGTATCAGAACAAAACAATATTGATGTCACAAGGGAAACAGCAGCAAGTTTTGTGATGGGCACTGAGCAACAACCACATCTTGATAGACATAGTCTGTACAACAGGCAGGCTCCTCAAGAGTCTGCAAGAAACTATCACACTATCAGTACCTCCAGCCAAAGTATGAATCATGGATACAGGAAGCAGTATCCAAGTGGAACCTCGCCAAGTTCACAATCTGGTCTTAGCGATAGACAGGATGTCAGTGGCGGCTACAGTAGCAGTAATAACAACAGTCAAGTTAGCCAGTACATATCACCCCATCACGTCCACTCTAGCACAGACAACCTAACCAGCCAACAGAGTGAAGTCTATGATGACAGCTTTAACAGTTCGCTGATACGAGACTCTACACTGCTGCATGAAATCAACAGAATCTTCCTGGGCATTGACAACTCTTGTGATCTCTATGGTTGTGAACATCAGGATGATGATGGTGATAACAGAGTTGATGATGAAGTCATTGTGTCACTGATGTCACCGGATGAGTTTTCTCCTGAAGTTTCACACAAGTACTGGCATGGATTTAAACCTTCAGAACGGTTTGTTGCAATGACATCAGAGCAGCAGAAAATTATTCAAGATGTACTAGATGCTTTTGACAGCCTGCAGAAAACATACATGACTAATGAGCCGGAATACGTCAATGTAAGTGATTCACGTTTTGTTTTTTTTATTCAATTACCTAATTACCTATTCAATTATGTAGTCTAGCTTGTCTGATTGAGTAGGACAGTTTTAGTATAAATATGATAAACATAGTAGTTAAACAGTGGCTGTCGTTCTATTCTTCTTCTTCTTCTTCTTCTTCTTCTTCTTCTTCTTCTTCTTCTTCTTCTTCTTCTTCTTCTTCTTCTTCTTCGGCATATACTTTCAGCAGTCAACTTGAAGTTGCTGATATGCCCATAAAGTTTGTTCTCACATTGAGAGGATGTCATCATCATCATCAAGTGCCATGTTAGCTTACACAGGCGTTCATGTCTCTCCACATACCTCAGTCTTTGGTGTTCTGGATCACCTCTGCTGATGATATTCATCCATACCACCGTCTCAATCCATCCAGCATCATTTCTCTTGTTCGGCCTCTGCCTTTCTTCCCCTCAATCTTTCCAGTCATCACAATGTTCTCCTATGCCTCTCTACTTATCACATGACTAAGGAAATCTGTTTGTCTCTTTCTTATTGTTGTATATAATGTTCTAGTTTCATTAGCTTCTTTCAGGAAATCATCGTTAATTACTCTGGCAGTCCAAGGAATTTGCAACATTTGTCTTAGGAACCACATCTCTATTGCCTTCAAGTTCTTCCTAATTTATTTATTTACTTAGCAATATTCACTGCCATACAGCAAAACAGGTTCTATATAGTATTTCAGTACGCTCTTTCTTACATTAAATGATAATGACTTAATGCATAATATATTCTTCATTTTCTGAAATGCAGCTTTTACGTGCCCTATTCTGCTCTTAATCTCTGTTGTACATCTTCCATCTGATGTTATAAATGCCCCTAGGTATTTAAAATTATCCACTTTGTTAAGAATTTTCCTTTCTGTTTCCATTTCATATTTTGGTGTCACAATTTTCTTTGATATCACCATTATCACTGTTTTCTTGATATTCAAGGAAAGTCCTATCTTTCTACTCTCCATTACTACAATGTCCAACAGTTGTTGTACATCTTTTGCATTATTTGCCACAAATACTGTGTCATCTGCATAGTGTATAATATTTATATTATAACCCTTGATTAGTATTCCTGGTTTCTCTTTGATCTCTCTAATTATTATTTCGATATAGTGGGAGAAGAGATCCCTGTCATACTCCTAGCTTTATTTGTTCATAATTTCTCTCTTTATGTCCCATTTTAATTGCTGCTACTTGGTTCCAGTAAATATTTTTTTTATTATCCTGAGATATTTCCCATCAATGTTGATATCTTCCAACATTTTAATTAGTTCATGTCTTACTTTATCAAATGCCTTGGTATAATCAATGAAGCACAAATATGTCTTTCTGTGTCTCCATTGATCTTTCTGTTAATGTTTGTAATGTATATATTGCATTGTTTGTACCCTTTCCTTCCACAAATCCATACAGTTCTTCACCATGAGAGGATATGATGATTTGTTTCTGTTCAGCAAATATTGAACAGCTTGCAGCAAGTGTTTAGCTGTCATTTTACCAATTCCACAGTTGCATTCATAAAAGTCTTGGGAAGTAATGGCGGCCCACTAGATGCTGAACACATCACCCACGGAGTGCCAGTTTTACTATACAAATATGGCTCTAGTGTGCCTTTAGGATGTTCAAGGGGCCTTTATTTTTTTTATTTTTTGTTAAAAATTATTATTAACAGTTGCATATTCAGTTTTTTGTATCTTATTTTAAAAAGTGGTATTCTAGACTGTAATGTCCTATGCAGTCTCATAATTGCTACTTGTTCGTTTCTGTGAGGTTATTAATATGTATTATCTTTTTAGTGGCCTCAATGATCTTTTTCATTGTTTCCACTTTTTTTCAGATTAAGGAGAATTCCATCACCTCTTTTTCCTATTGAGTGTTTTGCTGATTTCTTTTTATGCATGGGTCCAAGTGTAACTTGGGTTGTGTTCTTCTATATAGCTTAGAGTTGTCTTCTTACTGTTTCATTCTTAGTGTTTTTTCAATATCAGAAATGTTTTCCATCATCTCCAGCTGGTGCAGCTGTTTCCAAGTTGGGAACATGTGCAATTTAGATTGGTTTGGAAGTTGATATATTTAGTATAGTATCTGCCCTCATCTTTCATTGTACACATTTTACAAAGTTGTTTCACTTGTACATTCCCGTTCCAAGACCATTAACCTCAGATTCATGAGGTGGCCATTCATTCTTCATGTTTCTTCTTGCTGCTGAGGTCTGTTATCTATTCTATTCTACATTAGTTGCAGATATATGATCTATTCCAGTTCACTAATAGCTGCTGTCTTGATGCCTGCAGTTATGATCTGCATTCCTTGATTCTGTTAAGTTTGACTTCCCTATTATTGCCCAAGCTGTAATATTATATTGTTGTTTGTCCATCAAGAATGATGATGATCATTCATTTCATCCAGTGGAGTTGAAAGAATGGAGCCGTTAGTTCTAAGATGGCTGATAAGACCTATTTTGGCTCGAAATGTTCTTTGACAATGTGGGCAAAGAATACTTGACGTTCCAGGACGAGGATCTCCTGCAGTGGTTTTTCTGTCCAGCCTTTTCTTCACAGCTCTTGCAGTCCTGTTTGCGTCACAAGTGACTGCACCCTTGTGTAATGATGTACGCCATGAATTTCGGTCTTTGGCAGGAGTCTCCCAAGTGTCATGAATCTCAAAAGTTTTTAGTGAGATCTTCAGAGTATCTTTACAGCGTTTCCTCTGGCCACCTTGGGAGCATTTACCACAACGCAGCTCGCCGTAAAAAATTTGTTTAGGGAGCCTGTGATCTGGCATGCGAGTCAAGTAACCAGCCCAGTGAATCTGATTCTTGATTAGTAGAGTGTAGATGCTGGGGATGGATTCTCTTTCTAGGACTTCAGAGTCTGAGATCTTGTCTTGCCATTTAATCTTCAATAGCTACCTAAGGCAGACTGTTTGGAAGTGGATTAATTTCCTAGCGTGTCGCTGATAAACAGTCCAGGTTTCACAACCTTTAGCAGTGTGGATAATACGATTGTAATATTATATTCATGGATTGGCCACACTCACCAAGTATTTACTTCTTAAGAATTGTCTCATCTGCTCCCTTCATTATAGCAGAATGTGTTATTACCATTGCTGTTCCTTGATTAGCTTTTGTTTGACTTGTCTCAACTTGTGTCTTCATGCCAGGTGACAATCACAGATGAAACATAGGTATTTTGAGTTTTCATCCTGATGCAGTATTTCCATTCAAGTCTAGTTTAAAGTGCAGTTTTTATTTCAGAGGGATAATGCTGTCTGCGTTCTTTTCTCCTTATTGATTCTGCAATAACCATGTTTTTGACATTTCTCTAACATTGATCAGGTTTGCTGCATCTTATTATTAGCTGTAATAATATATTCTTCAGAAGTTCTTTGGCTAGGTCATCTGCAAAGGAGTTGTGTACTTTGACTGGGAAATTTTCTATAATGTCATTTAGATAGGATAGGAACAATGTTGGTGACAAAACTCCCTTTTGCTTCAACATTATCTTCTTGCTGGTTTGTCCTTATACTTTTGTCCTGGCGGTTATGTTCTCAGGTAGTGATTGATTCAACTGTAGATTCCCACACAGATAGTTTTTTTGCGGTTTTACTTTCAGCCCCTCTTTCCATACTTTATTAAATGTATTTTCATTCTTTATTTAATGTTTTCTTTTCCTCTAAATAATTTACCTAATTTCCTCTATTTCTTGTGCTGAAAAAGATAATTTGATCTTGAGTGGATCTTACTTTCTGAATCATGCTTGTTGATGAGTTAAAGGTGTTTTTTATCCAGATGCTACATTAACCTTCTATTGATAATATGTTCCATTAATTTTCCTGCACAACTAAATAGACTGATAAGGTCAATGGCCGTTTGCTTCTGCCAGATCTTTTTCTTTCTTTGGGGCTGGTATTAGTACAGCTTCCTTCCATGTGTGTGGGACTATTAATCTTTTCCAGCTGCAATTTATGACTGCCATTACTAATAGCAATAAATTAATTTTTTTTTGTCTTAATGCCCAGCCCTGTTAGCATTTCATTTGTAATCCCATCATTTCCTGGTGATTTCTTCTTTTTAGGGTCCTCATTGCATGTTTTATCACTTCCATTTTTTAATTTGCCAACTTTTGTTCTGCTGCTATCTCTGTTATTTTGACATATCCATTCATCTTGGAATGCTTTTTTCTGTTGTGTTGTGACATCATTGTTGTTTGCACTAGTGTAGTATTCTATCAGTGCATTTGCAGCTTTTTTCCCCATTAGCATGATGTTTTTTTTCATGTTTAATTGTTTGTTATTTGTTTGTTCCGTAGTCCTTTATTATTCATGTCTTTTACTAATTACATAGTTTCTTTCCATGCCTAAGTTCGGGTTCTCTATTTTTTTCTCTCCAACAATTTCTTGTTGATTGATTTCATGTTGTTTATTTTTTCTTGTTCCCTTCGCTCGCTGTGAACTCAAGCGTTGTCCATACACTTGCTACTACTTCTAGTGCACTCGACTGATTTTTGTATACGGGTTAGCTTTCCTTATTACCAGTATCCTTTATCATCAGGCAAACCCATGCTGACTTCTGAGGTACTTGTAATTTACATCCTCTAGTCAACAGGCATCTACTAATTGTTGCAGATCCTGCTCATTATTTGCAATCAATACTGTATCATTTGCACATCTAATGTTATTGATGTTTTGTTCTCTGATGATGGTTCCATTTACATCTTCTACATTTCTGAAAATATGTTCACTGTACAGGGAAAACAAGATATGGTGACATTACACATCCCTGTCTCACATCTGTCTTAATAGGCTGATATTGACCTACTTCATTATCATTTGTTAAGGCAGCTTGTTGTTTTCAATATATGTTCTTACCAAGTCTAAGGTATTTCCCTTCAATTTGTAGATCTGTAAGCATCTTAATCATTTTGACATGTCTTACTTTATCAAAAGCCTTTGTTGTACTCAATAAAGCAAAGGTGTAGTTTACTTCTATAGAATGTTCAATTAATGTTCTTGGCATATATACAGCATTTACTGTACCTTTTCCTTCTACAAAGAAACATTGTTCTTCACCTATTTCTCTTTCTAACTCTTTGCATGATAATTATTAGCAAAATCTCCGTGATGTGGCTCATTATACTAATTGTTCAATGTTGATCACATTCCAAGGCTCCTGATTTCTTCAAGATTGCAATAAATATCGAATTACATAATTCAGGAGGTATATCTCCAGTATCATATATTGCGTTCAGCAGTCTGATGACTTGGTCTATTCCATATTCTTCTAAGGCATTGATCATTTCTGTTGAGATATTATCTGGACCCGGGATCTTGCCAGTTGTCATATGGTTAAGAGCATTCTGAACTTCCATCTTCAAAGTTGATGGTCTTTCATTATTATTCCGAATATTATACTGTACTTCTCTTATTTCATCATAAAGGTCTTTCACATAATCTGACCACGCATGTAAAATCTGATCTTTTTCTATTATGATTTTGCTATCTTTAGATTTTAGGCAACCCGTTGATTTGTGTTTTTTTTTTTTATTATTGATGTCATTAATTATTTTGAGCATTAATTTCGTATTTTAGGTGATGTGTTGGTTTTCAATTTCCCTGCAGTTTTTCTCAAGCCATGATTCTTTTGCCTCTTTGGATGTTTCGTAATTTTCGTGTGAATCTCTTCATATTTTTTGTGATTATTTTTATTATTTCTTCTTATTTTTATAAGTTTTAAGCTTGGTTGACTGATTTCTTTAATATTTCTCATTGGTTGCTGACATCTCGAAATAATACTTCCATATCCGACAATGCATAAAATATGTTCTTTACCTCTACGATGAATTTATCTTTTATCTCCTCACTCTTCAGTGTCTGTAGATCAAATTATGTGTTTCTTGGTGTATATTGGACTTTCTTTAATTTTATTTATATATTGCTTATGATTAATCTATGGTCGCTGAAGCAGTTTGCGCTTGGTATAGTTTTTGTGACAATTAAGGCATTGCAAAATCTTCTGTTGATGAGAATGTAATCAGTCTGATTTCTGATCTTATGATCAGGGCTCCTCCATGTCCATTATCTCATTGGATGATTTTGATATCAGGTGTTTCCAATAATCATATCATGCTCTTTTTACTACTGTACAAGTTTGTAAATAGCACTTGTATAACAAAACAGCGAAATGTATGTTCTTCAGATCTAGTCTCACATGGTTTGTTTTTTTGTTTTTTTTTTCATTTTCTATTTTAAAGTCAAATGATATTTTAACATATGCTTTTTTACTCTTGTACTATGGTCAGTTTCTGATCATATAAGTAACAGTAAAATATAGAACTCTTTATTTTACACACTTTATGTCATTTGGGTATATTGTGCTAGCTCCATATGTGTATACACCAATCAGCACTTTATAGGTGATGTTGCCGATAACCATGGAGCCCAGGTCAATTTTTAAAAATCTGCATCACTGCGAATTGGCAGCACATGAGACAATAGACTGGTTTTTTTTTTTAATATTGCATATTTTTTACAGAACGTTCCAGTCAACACCAGCATTTTTCAGCTGCTGTTGATGTACTAGGCAAGTTTTACATTCAGTAGTTTCCCATTGCTTTCTAAATGATCAGCTCACATAAGTTACCAGCGCGGCGTAATCCTCTACCAAATCTTGCACAGCTGTTTTCCCCACATAGATATACGGGATTACGAACAACGTCGATAACACCACACAATAGAAAGAATTTCAAAAGCATTTACACTAACTATTGAATGATAAAGAATCAAACAAGCCTAAACATTTTTTCTGTTTTGGTATAATGAACGATGCATGGTGTGAGAACAATGTTGAAATTAATATTGCAATAACTAAAGCAGCTTTTTAGAGATGCAGAAAATGCTAACATCAACAAGTATAATATCCTGTTCATCATCATGTGTCTTGCTGGTAAGCATGTGCAGTCACGTTTCACCATCTTACACGACCACTGGAGTCATAGATCAGTTCTGTGTTCTTATCCTGGCCATGCCATGTGGTCAAGCCATCCAGATATTTATTTTTTCTTTTCCCCTCAATCTTGCCAGTTGTCACCAAGTTCTCTAGTTTGTTTCTTCTCATAACGTGCCCAAAAAAATTTGACTGTCTACGTCTAATTCTCTAATAATTTTGTGGTTTTCATTTGTCTCTTGTAGGACTTGCTCATTTTTTTTTTCTGTCTGTCCATGGTATTCTTTGCATTTTACTCAGAAACCACATGTCCACTGCCATTAGATGTTTTTCAGCTTGTCTGCTCATCGTCCACGTTTCACATCCATACAGAAGTACAGGTTCTATGTAGCACTTCAACACTCTTTTTCTTGTTGTAATTGACATCTTTTTATTAGTCAGTATGAAGTAGCAAAAGGCTACTTTTACCAAAGCGATTCTTGGTCTAATCTCTTCAAGGCACCTCCCATCAGATGTTATGACTGTTCCAAGATAGCTGTGATGATTCACTTTTTTATGAATATTCCCATTTATCCTTGTATTGCATTGTGGTATTTTTTCTTCCTAGAGACGATCATAATCTCTCTCTTCTTACAGTTTAATTCTAACCCTAGTTGTTCACTGTATGCAATAACCATATCTACTAAATGTTGCAGATCCTATTCATTGTCTTCAATCATTACTGTATCATCCACATATCTAATGTTATTGTTGTTTCTTCCTCCAATGATGATTCCTTTCATATCTTCTAAATTTTTAAAAGATTTTTTACTGTATACGGAAACAATATCTGGAGACATTAACATCCCTGTCGCACATCTGTCTTAATAGGCTGATATTGACCTACTTCATTATTAGTTGTTAAGGCAGCTTGTTGTTTTCAATATATGTTCTTACCAAGTCTAAGGTATTTCCCTTCAATTTGTAGATCTGTAAGCATCTTCATCATTTTTGCATGTATTACTTTATCGAAAGCCTTTGTGTAATCAATGAAGCAAAGATGTTAAAAATAATATTAATAGAACCACCATCTACACAATGTGTCAAGCCAATAAGCTTAGTTGTTCAAGGTTCAACATCTCACATGATCACCGGAGCCCCAGATCAGGTCTGTGTTCTTGTCCTAATTATGCCATGTGGCCATGTCATATCGATAATTGTGGGCAGTCATCAGCATTATGTGGCAAGTACTTTGCTCCCATCACAGTCTGCTGCAAAGAATCTTGATCCTTTGCCATTTCCCTTATTACATGAGATGTCTCCTTACTACATGTGTTTTTCCCCTACTACCAGGTGTTTTTAAAGTCTCACTACACTTTGTTTGTAGAACAAATTTGAAAAATTAAGTACCTGACAACATCAAACAATGTGCTAAACAAATTCATTAAATTAGTTACAATAGTCACTGCTAGGGCCTGAGACTGCTTTGGGGAAGCTAGAAAGTACCAATTAAGTATTCATTTCAGAAAATCAAAACAATGTTTTCCCGTAGTGAATTTGAATAATGAAGACACAATTTTATATATATATATATATATATATATATATATATATATATATATATATATATATGTCAGCTTAGAAGATGTATCTAGTTATTTTAATGTACATATGTGAATTCTGCAGTATGTACCTGACAAGATGCAGCGAAATATGCCAGGCAATAAATCGTACAATCTATGGTTTAAGTATTCATTATAACAGGTGTTGGAAATGTTCACCACAGGCTTCAAGACATGACTGTACACATCTGCTTTATATTGCCAAATACAATCTGTGTGCATCGACTGCCATTTCAAAACTTGTTCAACCAAAAAAATTATGTCTTCCATTGATAACACCCTTCTGTTTGGAGTGCAAAGAATTACTCCAGCAGATGAGAGCCACATGCTGCATTTAGCTTCATGATGGAGTGTGGAGCACATTTTTTAATGACGTCATGTACTTCATTTTTCAAATTTGTTCTACACTCAAAGTGTAGTGAGACTATACAAACACCCTGTACATGTGTTTTCATGCTCGGAGTGTCCTGTATCTGCTGTTGTGATTTTCCCCAACTACATGTGTTTTTCCCCTACTACATGTTTTTCCCTGCTTACATGTGTTTTGTCCTTACTACATGTGTTTTTATGCTTGGTGTCCTGTGTCTACTATTGCGTTTTCGGCTCCTTTCTCATCTTCCAGGAACCATGCTTTCCATTATTGTCCTTTCTAAACCACTGTGGCTGAATTACTTCAGTTTCCAAGACATAATTCATGGGTCTGTTTTCTTTGGTGTTCAGGTCTTGCAGAATGTTTGTCATGTTATTTTTCTTCTGGATCTATGGTACTCTAAGAATTTGTCTGTATCATTTAAGTTCAAAGCCTCATATTTCTTTATTATTGTTTGTTAAATGGCCAGTGAATCACATCTATATATTGCCATAACTAAAGTAAGTAGGAGAAGAAAAACACCACTGGCGAAGCATGATTAGGAATCTACAAACCCAAACTAAGGATTGATGGACTTGATGATAATGATGAAGTTGATTTTTATAATACTATCTGTTCATTATCATAATCAAAGTCCTCGCTGACTGGCATGGTTGATCATGCCTTTCCTCAGCTGCTGTTCTCCAGGTCTGTGTATCAATTCATGTATATCCTACTACCCATGATTGAGAATTATCTCTCATCTGTTACCATAATTATTATAAAAACCTCAGTTACAGCTTACATTAAATCATTTTTTGCCTTTACGTCTTAAAACTATTTCTGAAGACATCACAAAATATCAAGAGTAAATTTGTTTGTTTGTTTCTAAATTCTGAATAGACAAGTTCACTTTCAATAATTCTGAACATGGCTCTATGTATTTTAGTTATCCCATTCCTGCAGTACATTTGCAACTAATTTTTCCTGTGGAAGTCTTTTTTATGAGGCTGTCATTTTATTTTATTTTTTAGCTGGCTTACACTAATCACCAATAAGCTTTCAGTAACTCTTCACAGAAGAGTGACCTAATTTGTGAAATGTCTATATTACTGTTACCTGCAGAGATATTACTTTTATCCTTTTACTTTAGCATACTGGAAGGCGCACATGTAAAAAATCTTGACAAAAGAAGAACAAAAACAATGTGTTTTGACAATACTGTGATTTATAATCGGACAGCAAATGGTCTATTATATCTCACTATGGACGAAGAAGTACCATTATAGTTTCATCATATTGTTTACAATGTTCCGAAAAGCAAGTTTCTGTTTTAAGTTTTATTTCTTCATTTTTAACCCGCTTAGACACCTGTTACTACAGCTGTTTCTATCTAGACAGTCATTACTTAAACTCCTCATGTCCTAGACAGTTGTTACTAAATATATTTCTATCAAGACAGTCATTATTGTAACCCCTTCTATGCTAGACAGTTGAAACTAATTCTACTTCTGTCCTAGACGGTAATTATTTTACCTTCTTCTATGACAGACAGTTGTTACTAAGAGTAAATGTTTCCATGTTGTTATCACAGAGGAGAATGTCGCAAGATCAGCTGGAACACTGGCATCACATCCAGCGAAAGATTGCCCGCCATGTTGTGGCTGGACAGAGGTTCTGTAGGAATATTCCAGGTTAGTTGCTCTATGTACGCTGTCTACTTCTTATTGTTATTCCCGGGTGTTCAATTTGTAGACTGTCATAAAATTTTCTTTAACATGTCATTTCACCACTTCATCATGTCTTTTCACTGATTCAACATGTCACTTTCCAACTTTAACATGTCACTTCCCAACTTTAAGAAGTAGTTTCACCAATTTAACATGTCACCTCCCCGCTTTAACATGTCACTTCAACATAAATCTAGCTTAGCTGCTACCCATCAACTTATTCTTCATACTCTGTATATACATTTAACATTTAAGGTGAGACCACACAGCTCTGATATGCACCTGGTGTTATTTTGAATGTGTCCATAAGTCCTTCAGTTGTTCTTACCGCACTTGCACACATCCAGTGTAAGTATGTAACATTATCTAACAATTGCCCCTTGATTCCAAAATTGTCTATAGTTTGCCAGAGAATGTTTCTGTCTACTCTGTTGAACACCTTTTCCAAGTTGACAGATAGTATGAGCTCGTATGTAGCTCTTCATGATACATGATTATACCTTTCACTCAGTGTTGCTCTAGTGTGAATAAAACATCTGTGCAACCATTTCTTTTCTGAAGCCAGATTGATTATTAATCAGCAGTGGGTCGATAAGGTGTCTTATTCATTGTTCTAGTATTTTTGCATATATTTTTACATGTATAGCTCAGTAACCAACCTCATTTATTAAATAAACACTCATGTAATATTTGGCACTCATAGAAGTAGAAGACAGAAGTATGATTAGAGGACGCACTAGACAACGTAACAATTGAAAGCTATAGTTACCAACCGGGATTTGAACTTGTCACCTCCAGATGATAACAACTCCTCGCTGCAGGAACAAGTGTACTTTAACGCATGACCAACTAGACACCCCTATACAAATTCTTAATTGTTCCAAAGCCACCATGCCAGCAATTATTTGACTTCTCCCAATTTCTAGGTCATTACCACAACTCTTCAGTGAAGCTTTTAGGATATCTTTGCATTTCTTTTTCAGTCTACCACAAGGTCACCATATAATTATTCCTTGGGAAGGCACTCATTTGATATGCAACCATGACTTGCCCATCAGAGTGGGAAATAAAAACAGTTAGATATATTTGTAGCTACTGCGAAAAAGTGAGATATACTAAGCATGGACACAGTGCACTTACCTTACTATGATCTCCACAATGGCGAACATAAATAATGGGTGGTGGGGGGGATAAAATAAAATATTTAAAAAAAAATAAGTATACTACGACAAAGCAAACATATTTTGATTATAATAATCTTCATCAGGAACGGAACAACACAAACAGATCTAAAGAAGCACATGAAATGGGAATACTGAATAATATTAAAACACATATCCTTCATTGTTAGGAAAGCAGTGCAGTAGTTCAGTTCAATTCAGTTATGAAAGGTGCCAAATAAGAAAATGTGGAACCGAAGTTGTGTAAATAGTTAGATATGGATATATAAAGGGAAGTCATCAGAGATATACAATGGCATCTACAACAGTATTGACCGTGTTTAGTATATCTGACTTGTGTGCAGGAGTCACACACACCTGTCTTTATTTCCTACTGTTATATCCTACTGTAGCCACTACTTCTCATGTCCATCAGAGCCTGTGTGTATTAAAACAACTATACACTTGCCATTTGCATCAAGGGTTGGGGTTGTTTCTGCAACTTTGACCAGACTGCAAGATCATCAAGTCAGATGTGGTCCAGGTAGACTAGAGCGCCATGTGGAAAATCAAAGAAGAATAGTCAGTCAACACAGAACTAGTGTCATCAATTGCTAAATGCTGAGGAAGGTACTGTGGAGTGGATCTTAGCACTTATGGACTAATAGGTCGATGTGCAATGAGGATAATGAGTTGACAAACTAATTAATTGCCAACACAATATAGTGTTAAATTTTGCCCTATGCTAATAGATTTGTGTGCATGCATTTTCTTGATTCACCATATGATGGTTTGGAAGAGAGTCTGTCACAAACCACAAAATTCACATGGAGTTAATTTTAAATTGTGTGTTCTCCATTTATTATAATAATTTGTGCTTCTGTCATTTATTTCCCTGTCCATAAAACAATTGTGAACTTTTCATAACTCTCTTACACTTCTCAAAGGCAGAAATTATCACATCATCATTCATTGTCTTGCTGGCTGGCATGGGCGATCATGTCACTCCACAAATTTTGATCTCCGACATCATGGATCAATTTGTGTGTTGACTCCCTTCCGTGACATGACCCAAGACTGTCAAGAATTTTCTCATAATGTCTTCCTCTATCTCTCGTTCCGCAAATCTTTCCCGGTTGCAACATCTTGTTCAAGTTTTTGTCTTCTCATAATGTGACCAAGAAATGGTGACTTTTTAAATTTTTTTTATTCGCATATCCTTTTACAGGATATCGCTGTCAACATCAGCATCTTTCAACTGATTGTCGATTTCTTGGCAAGATTACACTCAGTAGTTTGCCATTGTTTCTGAGCGGC
Organism: Cepaea nemoralis; assembly: GCA_014155875.1. Taxonomy (NCBI): domain Eukaryota; kingdom Metazoa; phylum Mollusca; class Gastropoda; order Stylommatophora; family Helicidae; genus Cepaea; species Cepaea nemoralis. The sequence continues at coordinate 616,564 of JACEFZ010023181.1, read as the reverse complement.
CGGCTCAGTTATCCCGCAAGTCACCAGCGGGGGTAGAACCGCTTCCAGTTCTCGCCCGCTGCGAGACCCTGCGTGGATAAACGGGATTACAGAGAAAGTCGTGTAACCCCTCAGCCAGAGAGACCAGCAAATGATGGCTACTTCCTTCTTATGTTTGTGATAAGTTGTCTTTGTGACTTAGCTTTCCTCAAAATATCCAGATTGTTAAATTTTCGCTGTCCAATTAATTTTCAGCATTCTTCTATAAAATCACATCAACAAGGCTTCCAGGGATTTTTTTGCCTATTTACTCATTGTCCAGGAATCGCACCCATACGTGTATATTAAACATTGGTTCTATGTAACATGCTAGAACTCGTTTTCCAACTAAGGACAAGGACCTCTTGCATAAAATGTTCTTCATTTGATAGGATGCAGTATTTGCATGTCCTATTCTGTTCTTTATCTCAGTGATGCATCTCCCATCTGTTATCCATGTGCCTGGATATCTAAATTTCTGCACTTGCCCTAAAATAACATCATTTATTTTAATTGCACATTTAGGCACAATCTGTGTCTTTGATATCAACATGACTTTTGTCTTTCTATTATTCAAGCTAAGGCCCATTTTTCACTTTCTAGAACCACTATATCTATCATTTTGTGTATTTCCTTCTGACATGTTGCTATCACAATGAAATATCAAAATCTAGAAAGGCTGTTTTAATTACCATAATATACATGCTGATATTATAACCAGTTAACAGCAGAATCTTTCACTAGTTTCCAAATCTATGACTTTGTACTGCAAGAGTCATTATTTCCCCCTGTTCTGTACAAACATTGATCTTTCTACAGCTTGCACTTTAGTTTCCTTCAAACAGTAGACATATTAGACCTCTTGTGCCTGCACCTTTAGTACTGAATAAATCAGCCGCCTAAAACAGTCATGGGTTTAATTTTTGGGTTTAATTGGACATACTCTGTGATGTTGGTGGTAATATTTGCACTGCTATTTCAGTGCAAAGGAATGCAGTTTCTTTGCAATCTTTTTCTAGCCCGTCTACATTTGCACTTCTTTCCCTGCTGTAGGGACATGTCTTGCTTGTGTAAACATCAGGTAATCAATAATCTTCTGTATTTTCATATCTAATCTTGTCAACACTCATAATCCTTTCTCTAAAGATAGATCGTGTGGGTAAGCACAAATGTGTTAACTGTGTACACTTGGAAATTACTGAATTATAGATTTATAATGCTTAGTGCACATCTTCTCCAATTCATTGTTTAAGTCATTACTATTCTGCCCAGCTAACCTGCAATAGTGTTATGTTTTGTATTTTTAAGTAAATATCTTCTTTCTTTTTTGTTTTTATTTCTTAAGCTGCTTTTCCAGCTTTAAAACATTCTGTCTCTTCATCCATCTCATGTGTTTTACATGTTGTTTCATGTTATTTCAAATAGCTTTTGTGACTTGACATGTTAATCACAATCTTTTTATTGCAATTTGTGGACAAGTTGACTGGACTAGATATTGATTTCTGAAATGTTTGTTTTGTAATTAAATTGTTAATTTGCAAGATAACGTTTTGTCAAATCTTGCAAGCAGTAGAGACAAATCATTATTTCAGTAGTTGGACTTAGTTACAGTAATAATATAAACTCTCACAGAACAAACATATTGTGAGGAGACCAAGATGTGGACAAGAAAGGAGAGGGAAATGGACTGAAGGACACAAATCCTCAATGTCAAGGCTAATGTATCCACAATCTGTGTGTGTCGATGGGTGGGTGAGGGACACACACACACACACATTAGCCCTGACACATTTCTGTCCATTCCCTTATGTCTTGTTATACACGCAAACACACATGCAAGCGCGCACACACACACACACAATTACATATATATATATATATATATATATATATATATATATATATATATATATAATATATATATATATATATATATATATATATATATATATATATAAGTGGAACAGACAGGAGTCTTGACAAACCAACAGTCCACACAAGTGCAAATATGAAATAGAGATAGAAGAGAAAATTTTCACCATGTGGATAGTTTTAAATATCTAAGAACATTTATAACATCAGATTGAAGATGCACAACAGAGATTAAGAGCAGAATAGGGCGAGCAAAGGCTGTATTTCAGAAAATGAAGAATATCCTATGCAATAAGTCAATATCATGGAATGTAAGAAAGAGAGTGCTAAGGTGACGACATCAGAGACATTGTACAACCATACGGAATGACACTATCCAGTGCCGCCCACCGGGCTCTGGAACGCAAATTATTCCTCCCCACGACACTTGACAGCAGAAGTGGAAGATGATAATGATGATAATGATGATGATAACTATAATTGTTATTCTGCAGGATACTTCAAGCTGGATATCCAAGACCGCATCTCTCTGGGCAAAAATGTTGGGTTCGGCCTGATGGTGCTCATAGCATGTACGGAGTTCTATGATCCTGAATTTAAACGATTCAAGCACATCTGGAACTGGACAATGCCCATGCAGAACCCTTTGTTTTCATACAAAGTTCATCTCTTGTCACTGGGTGATAGGCTGCATGAAATACAAGTAGACAGGACTGAGGCATCCATGATGTGTGCTATCAGCATGACTAGCATAGGTAACTTCTCAGCTTTATTTCCTAGAACAATATCACATGCTATTTTAACTGTTTCTGTCTTAAGCACCGGCTCCATGGTGAAGGGGTTACGGATGCAGTTTGTAATCCTGATCACGTTTGAAACACAGCTGCAGGTGATTTGGCAGCAGACTGCCATGTTTTGATTTTTATGAAATGGTATAGGTGCCGGTTGTTCAGAAAGGAATGGCAAACTGCTGAACATAAACTTGCCAAGAGATCGCAAACAGTAAAACATGTGGTTGACTGCGACGTCTTGTAAAGGATATTCAACAAACTAACTCTCTTAAGCAGGGCTATTGTCCTAGTATCGCACGACTCATACTGTGTTATTGTACCATACATATTTGGTCTGGGCACACTAAATAAATCTGGCCAGATATGTTAAAGTGCAGCATAGTGTATATTTTATGCATATGTATATATGTTGTATCAGCTCCATGGCAAAGGGGTCATGGATGCGGTTCTTGACCCATATACCCGTGTTCGAAACACAGATGCAGATGATTTGGCAGCAGACCCCGTTTTTTTTTTACAAAATGGTATGTGTGCCAGTTGTTCAGAAAGCAATGGCAAACAACTGAACATAACTTGCAAAGACATCACAACAGCAAATAAATGCTGGCATTACCTGCAACGTCCTGTAAAGGATATGCAACTAACTTATGTATGTTGTGCCCCTGTGTTGCCAGCAGCTTAAAGGGGAAGCAAAGGATAGTAACACTGTAAACCTCATATACAGATCATAACAGGCAACTAAAGAGAGTTAGTCCTTTAACAGGGTACCTATACCATAGAAAAAACATCAGCCAACATTTATTCTACCCTGAACTGACCTACAAGGGGCTCAGCATGCATGGTTGTGGGCCCATTTCCCACTAATAGTTTTAAAAGCAAAAGAAAAAAAGATATGTTGCTTCTTTGAATGTAATATTCTCAAGCTTTTTTCATTGTGGTTATTATCAGCACTTTAAGTTTCAGCAAACTGAAGAAATCTGACTAAATATGTAAACATTCAGCACAGTGTATATTTTATATGGGGCTTACATATGAAAGTTTATCATTATACACACATACAAGACACAAACAGTGGTCTTGGGTCTGAAAATTATACACGCCTATAAGAAAGAGACAGTGTTCTTTGGTCATACAATAGGAAGAAAGGCATTGTGGGACATCATGACTGGATAGATCAGTAGTAGAAGATGCAGAGGCAGACCAGCAGACATGATACTTGATGATCTAAGATGTCGGCATGGGTTCAATAGTAGAATTGATCCAGTGACCACAGATCTGTGGAGATGAGTGCCTATGCCATTTGGTAATGCATGTGATATGTTTTTTTTCATTATTATTATTATCTCCCTTCACATCTACTGTGAATCAGGTACTGAAAAGTCAAAGAATCTAGAAGTCATATTACTGTAAAGGTAATCCCATTTCAGTTGGTGACAACTAACAAATTTGAAGGGAAGGCAGAGAAGTAAATACCTGGATGGCTTGGTCATGTGGCATGGTCGAGACAAGAACATAGAGCTGATCCACTACTCTGGTGATCATGAAGATGGTGAAACATGACAGCCTATGCTTATCGGCATGGCACATGATGATGATGGAAACAGAAATAACTAATATTATAACCTGTCTTACAACAACAGTTCACCTAAACGAACACCCCCTGAAACAGGTAAAGAGTTTCAAGTACCTAGGAAGTATAATATCATCAAATGGCAAATCAGAAGACGAGATCGAAAATAGATGCAATTAGGCAAACCAATTCATTGGACAAATGGCACCAATACTAAAGAACAGACATGAATGAAGTTACTAAGAAAGCACTTTACAACACAATCTTCCTACCAGCTCTATGCTACCAATGCCAAACCTGGACATTGACAGAAATAGAGAAAAGAAAAATCACAACAGAAATGAGATTTCTGAGAATAATACTCAATGTATCAAGAAGAGATAAGATAAGAAATGAAAACATCAGGACTAAAGTGGGGGTTATAGCTGCACTAGATTTTATTAGAAAGCAGCAAGTCAAATGATTTGGCCATGCAACTAGATTACCAACTAACAGTATACCACAGTAAGCATTGATGTACAGACTAGATGGAAGCAGAGGAAGAGGCCGACCACAAAACGATGAACGGAGGGAATAGCAGAGTCCATGGGAATATTAATACATGAAGCCCATAAGCGGGCACTTTCCCACTGTTATACTTCACCTTGACCCTGCAAGGTACAAAAGAAACAAGATGAGATGACATGAGATAACCTATGTGATAGAGGATGGAAAACACACCACAGTTTGACAATGCAACTCTGAGACTAAGTATCCACTGGGATAAGTGGACAAATCTGAGGTGCACTTTGAGTTTACCCAGATTGTCCCAGCCTAACATGGGTACATACCCAGATTGTCCCAGCCTAACATGGGTACATACCCAGATTGTCCCAGCCTAATATGGGTACATACAGTGACTGTCCCAGCCTAACATGGGTACATACCCAGATTGTCCCAGCCTAACATGGGTACATACCCATATTGTCCCAGCTTAACATGGTACCTACAGAGATTGTCCCAGCCTTACATGGGTACATACAGTGATTGTCCCAGCCTAACATGGGTACATACAGTGATTGTCCCAGCCTAACATGGGTACATACAGTGATTGTCCCAGCCTAACATGGGTACATACAGTGATTGTCCCAGCCTAACATGGGTACATACAGTGATTGTCCCATCCTAACATGGGTACATACAGTGATTGTCCCAGCCTAACATGGGTACATACCCAGATTGTCCCAGCCTAACATGGGTACATACAGTGATTGTCCCAGCCTAACAGGGGTACATCCCCAGATTGTCCCAGCCTAACATGGGTACATACAGTGATTGTCCCAGCCTAACATGGGTACATACCCAGATTGTCCCAGCCTAACATGGGTACATACCCATATTGTCCCAGCCTGACATGGGTACATCCCCAGATTGTTCCAGCCTAACATGGGTACATACCCATATTGTCCCAGCCTAACATGGGTACATACAGTGATTGTCCCAGCCTAACATGGGTAAATACCCATATTGTCCCAGCCTGACATGGGTACATCCCCAGATTGTCCCAGCCTAACATGGGTACATACCCATATTGTCCCAGCCTAACATGGGTACATACAGTGATTGTCCCAGCCTAACATGGGTACATACCCAGATTGTCCCAGCCTAACATGGGTAAATACCCATATTGTCCCCAGCCTGACATGGGTACATCCCCAGATTGTCCAGCCTAACATGGGTACATACCCATATTGTCCCAGCCTAACATGGGTACTAACAGTGATTCCAGGGGTAACTTCCCCAGATTGTCCCAGCCTAACATGGGTACATCCCCAGATTGTCCCAGCCTAACATGGGTACATACAGTGATTGTCCCAGCCTAACATGGGTACATACCCAGATTGCCCCAGCCTAACATGGGTACATACCCATATTGTCCCAGCTTAACATGGTACCTACAGAGCATTGTCCCAGACCTAACATGGGTACATACAGTGATTGTCCCATCCTAACATGGGTACTATAGAAATTTCTTGGAAGTAAAGTGGCTGGAGGGATATAGATCACATCCCTTCTCGAGTGCTGATTGGATATAGATCACATGTCCTCTTGAGTGCTGATTGGTTTACACAATTGTTGTAAAATGAAAGAAATAGGTACGATTATATCCTGGAAAAAAGAGACAAGTACAGACACATGTTACATTATCATATCTTGCTGGAGTCATGATTTCTCTTACCTGTACAATTATTGTAAAATGAAAGAAATAGGTACAATTGTATCCTGCAAAAGGCAGACATGTACAGACACATTTTACATTGTTGTATCCTTCCAGAGTCATGATTTCTCTTACCTGTACAAATATTCTAAAATGAAAGAAATGTGAGGTGTTGGGTTTGGTTTGGTGAGTGCCGCCCAACATTTGGTGCTAACAGAAAGCAGGTAGTACTGTCTACAGTCATATAGTAGATCAGTCATATCTGACTAAGACCTCACTTAGACTCTGGGAATGAAACACAGCTTAAATGGCATAATACTTTATACCCCTTCTGCTGTATCTGCCATCGAGATTATCTTTACCGTTACTATATTCATCACCATCACAGCCAATACACAACAGATGGAGGAATCATCTTGCCTCAGTGTTTGCTTTTATTTGCAGATTGCCCTGGACTTCTGAAACCTAAGATTGTATGTGATATAAGAGATGCCTTAATTGATGCTCTGCAGGCTCATATTTCAAGTTAGTACTCTTTTGCTGTTGTTATACATTTGGAAGTATTGTTAACTACAACATTTTTGTTATGATTAAATCTTAAACGATATTAGATGCTCTAAAAGTTGTACAGTGTTTCATTCTCTTTGGCTTTATATATATCAGTAATGATTAAGGGTTCATTATTTTCAAAACTATATTCATGTTACATGTGGTTACTAATGAAACCAAATGTTTCCCATACATTAATGACTATGAATCTTGGCCTGTGGTTACAAATACTGAAATATATATTGATCTCTAATAGACGAAAGTCTCCATCTTTTAAGAGATAAAAATGTTTTTGTCAGAAATGATTTAGATATTATAAGTAAATACACATTTCTTCTAGCATTTGCTGTTTTGCATTTGTCTTTCTCTTCTTCTCTGTCTTTGTTTACCTCTGTGAAACGGGGGGGGGATGTAAGGATCTTTTGTGTATTGTATTCATCATATTTCTTCTGTGTGGCTCTTTGTGGTAGATGACATCAGGACATTCTTGTGAGGCGGCCAAACCCTTTAATCTGTTGTTCTTTAACGAATTTAGTTACTCTTTTGCATTAGCATAATGAAATGTAAGATAATTAAGGATGCTTGGAGGGGAATGTCTTATTGATTCATGACATTTTTGTTTCAAAGACCATTTTTCAATTTAAACAAACACATGGTATTTCCAAATGTGCACATTCTAAATGAGTAGGCAGAAATCAACCAGAATTATGGTAAATATTTATACTTTCAACTAAAATTATGGTAAATATTTATACTTTCAACTAAAATTCCCATAGAAAATATTTTAACAACAATATTCTCATGTGTCATGTTGGTATGCGCTATTAAGCGTTGGTAAGCGTTCATTTTACGCCATTTCACATCATCACCAGTCTTGCATCAGGTCTGTGTTCTTGTCCTGATTATGCCATATGACTGAGCCATCCAGGTATTTATCTCTTTGCCTTCCCCTTGCTCTTTTTTCATCATGTTTGGCAATTGTCTCTAAGTTTTGAGGTTTATTTCTCATTATCATGCCCAACAAAATTGTCACTATCCATGTCTAATTTATCTAATCAATTTGCAGTTTTCATTATTAACAACATATCTTTATTAAATTCTTTAATTCTGTCCTCAGCCAAAGCTGAGTCTACACACAGACTGCAGAAGCTGATGAGTATAATGCCTCAAGTGAGACTAATGACACTGTGGTATAACAATCTCATGAAGAAAATGTCCTTGCCGTCTGATGTTGTCAACAACAAAATGAACACGACCAGACTGGTGGAAGCCGTTGGTTCAGAAAACACAGCTAATTTCAACTGAAAACGCTGCTACTTTCAGCTGAGAGACTTCATTGAATAATGGCACCATCCCCATGGGTTTATAGTCATGTGAATGAAAATATAAATTGAAATCATTGTAACATACACTTCACTTTGTTATACATATAGTTGTATTTCAGAAACAAAACATCTTGTTTCACTACTTACTTAATTAGAGCTTTGTACCATATGTTGCATTGTTGGAGTCATCATCATCATCATCATCATCATCATCATCATCTTCCATTTGTGCCATCAAACACAATAGTTGGTACTATAGCACCCGATGGGTGGCACTGGATAATGTCAATCCATGTTACAGTAAAATGTCTTTGATTTTCTCAATCCATTTTCTTCTTAGGATCTTCTTGCTCTTGTATCAGATCTTCTTTCGTTTAGCACCGGTTACTGATGTTGTTGCATTCTAAAATGATGGCCAAATCATTTGATTTGTTGGAGTAAAAGAAATATATATGTTTGTGTCACGATTGAGTAAATTAGATGCTGGTCATCAAGTGAAAAAATGGGTTGTATTATGCCAGTTGTCATTTCTTTTATGGTACCAATTTTAGGTAGCTCTGTCAAGCCTAGGGATGTATTCATCATATAGATGTCAACCCACCTGGATACTAGAGACATTTATGAGAAACAAATGCAAAAATTATGTAAATAAGAAAATAAATTTTAATTTCATATTAGGAGGCTAATTAATATTTTCGAATTTTTAGCTGCCACTCAATTTTCTAACATAATGAAGAACTGCCAGAACATATTATTTGTCATGTTGGATTAGATATTTGACAGAGTAACAGAAACTTTCTTTGAGAATCTTAGAAAACTGCAGAATAGAACGGCAGCGATTAGGCACTGTTAGAGTATTATAACGGAAGATCATACTTCAGAATAATAAGACCAAAGATACATTTGAAACAGAATATGATTATATCAGGGCTGCAAGCTCTCATCTCTGCTTTGGATGTTTACATCAACAGAGTAAGAAGAAAGGCACAACATGCAAACAAAGATCTCACGGACATCAAACCAGATTACAATGAAAAACTAATGCATTCAATCAGTGAGCTACTTTTTGTAGTCAGCATGAAGATGAAGAACAATTGCAAAATATATCAGTTTGCTTTTAATAACATGTTAAAAAATACAACATGCACTGACAAAATACAAATTAGCAAGTCATCAGGCCTAATAAATTTACAAGTAAACACCAAATATGAAAAACAAGTTTTAAAAGTCAAATATCTAGGTAGCATTTTCATGGAGGCAAGCACAGTGACTTATTATCTGTGATCTCTATTCAAACATCGGGATATTGCCATGAAAGTCAAACCACAAATGATAAACTGTATGTTTGTTCCAACAATGTGTTTTCAATGCCAGACTTGGTTCCTGTCAACATCCTTGAATTTCCTATAGAAGCTACAATTATGAGGGTAAATCATCACTATATTCTACAACCAAATACACAATGAACAAATGTATACAATATATCAATGGCATATCACTTTGTGCATGCAGTTTACAGCTTCTGTTTAAGTACTGCTGTATTATTTCCTCTTCCTTCTTGGAAATCATATAGAACTGGGGCACCTGTTGAGACAACTAAATTTTGAAATAAAGGTGTTTACATATACCATCTTGAAGATGACTTTGATAGCTGCCAAGATTTAGTCTTACTTTGCAAGGTTTTCTTTATTTTTATCTCCGAAGTGTTAAAGATTTTCTTTAAAATACAAATGTTAATTTTTTTTTCTTTTTGTCGTGACATTTTAAAGCTGTTTTCTAGAAAACAAGAATAAATCAAATTCCAGTAGTGCCTAATTTAAAGAGCAGAAGTTTCATTGCCCTTGTCAAACCATGTTCCTCATGTCTAAATCGCCTGCAGGGAAGTTTGTTATTTTCTAGCTGATTCAATAAATTCATACAGGCTACAAAATAAAACAGTGAATTTAATCATGATTTCAGTACATTCTTCAGTGAAAAAAAATAAATACTATCCCTGCATAAACTGTAAGCCATCTATTGACATGGTCAAAATGGTCAAATGTGTGTATACTTCACATGCCATGTAATGCATCATCATCATCATCATCACGTGCCATACCAGTAGGCATGGGAAGTCTTTGCTCACCATCTTACAAGATCACAGTCGTGGATCAGATTTGTGTTCCTGCTCCAGGTATGCCATATGGCCAAGCCATCCAGATATTTATCTTGCTTTTTTCTCATCAGTTTTGTCTGTTGTCACTACGTTTTGAAGTTTATTTCTCCTCATAACATATCCAAAACCCTTGACAGTATCTCTCATTTCTCTAATCAGTTAAGTTTTAATTTGTATTTTTTAGAACTTTCTCATGTGTTTTTATTTCTTTCCATGGTTTTCTTTGCATTTTCCTCAGAAACCACATTGCCATTGGCATTAGATGTTTCTCACCTTGTCCATGTTTCATATGCATATAACATTATAAGTTATGCATTGCACTTCAACACTGTTTTTCTCATTGCAGTTGACATTTTTTTAATTGGTCAGTATATTTTCCATCTTGACGATGTAATACTGTATGTAAAATACCACAAGACTACAAGGTTATTTTTTTGGTTAGGTTTTTAGTGGTGTGGTTACAGGTGTTTTGTTGGTTATGTTTTTAGTGGTGTGGTTACAGGTGTTTTGTTGGTTATGTTTTTAGTGGTGTGGTTACAGGTGTTTTGTTGGTTATGTTTTTAGTGGTGTGGTTACAGGTGTTTTGTTGGTTATGTTTTTAGTGGTGTGGTTACAGGTGTTTTGTTGGTTATGTTTTTAGTGGTGTGGTTACAGGTGTTTTGTTGGTTATGTTTTTAGTGGTGTGGTTACAGGTGTTTTGTTGGTTATGTTTTTAGTGGTGTGGTTACAGGTGTTTTGCTTTTGTAGATTAGCAAGTATTGATACCAGATGTATTGAGAGAGGGATAATGTTGCATGGGCAGCATATGGTCTCTACAATTCAACCCAGATTTTGTACTATAGAGAGTTATAACTCCATTCCTGGTGCCCGCCAAGGGTTTGACTTATGTCTTTTTTTAAGTGCAATGTAACAAGCTATCATATGGCGAGGTGCCAGTACGTAAGTAGATTGGCAAGTACACTGTAATGACACAGTTTATGTGTATGTTTCATTCATATGGTGTCAAAAGATTTGTGCAAATTGTGATAGATAAATGCTTTTATGGGATGAAGACTGATCATTTTCAAATAATTATGTACATATGCATGTGTTGTATATGCATGGGTTTTAGTGAGTGTGTGCATGGGTGTGTGAGAATGTGCGCTTATGTTTATTTTAATCACAGTTTTTATGCAATCTTTTAATTTTTGTAACCAAATAGAAATTAATTTAGCCTACATTTTATACTTCCATGAAAAGTTATAAATCCCAAACACTCCATATGTAATTATCTTAAAACAGGTTTTGAAACCTGAATTACAATCACCAAGAAAGTTGTTACCTTCACATACATAACTTGTGTGCCTACAAAGCTACAAACACGGGGCTTGCTGTGCCATAGCAATTTTTCTTGTATTTTTCTTCATCTATTACATTTTAAAAATATGTTACTGCGATGTAGCTTTGCTAATTTATTTGTGATAAATTTTAAGTGATTGGTGTCTCTTAAAGCATGGCCAGATTTTACTGGATGTTGTGTTGAAATATGGAGACTGTAATTAGTCGAAGTTTATTAATACAGCCGGCTCCGTTGCTAAAGGCTTGCGAACGCTGTTTGTGAGCCGGGTACCAGGCGTTCGAAGCTCAGCTGCGACCGATTTGTGCAGCAGTCCGTGTCACGTTGTGTTATAACGTGCTGGTATGGCAGCCGGTCGTTCAGAAAGCAATGGCAAACTACTGAACGTAACACTTGCCTAGTACATCAACAGCAGCTGAAAAATGCTGGTGTTGACTGCAATGTCCCATAAGGGATACGCAACAAAAATATATAATATATTAACACATGGAAAAACCACAGCATACCACATTTACAGTAATAAAATCGAATTTATGGATGTGTCGTTTCTAATTTCAGATAAGAAGTTGATATCATTGTTATCGACTTTTAGCATCACAATATAAGCTGAACGATTTCTTCAATTCAGGTGAACCTCTTGCTGTTCTAAATCTTATATTATGCTAAATCAAATCTTTTACAGCTAGTGAGTGCTTTTGAGTCTTGAACCAAAAGTCTATAATGCAGGGAATCACTTGAGGTTAATACCAGGACATTAACAATTTTTATATTTTTAGAGAAAAATTATCAAATTGATTTGTGTTTTTCTCGCGCAGTTTTTAAATCCAAATTTACATATTCAATGTTTTCTGTATGGAAAATTATACTAAAACATCTAATAGAGGTTAATTAGTTGTATATTTTTTACAGGATGTTGCAGTAAACCCCAGCATTTTTTGGCTGTTTGTGATTTCTTGACAAGTTTACATTGAGTAGTTTGCCATTGCTTTCTGAACGATCAGTGCTCATACCATTTTTTAAAAGACAACGCAAGGCAGTCTGCTGCCAAATCTTCTGCAGTTGTGTGCAGGATTATGAATTTCATCTGTAACACCTTTGCCCTTCACCACAGAGACGGCCTAATAGGGGTATTTACTAATAATGATTGGATGGTTAAGTTCTAGATCAGTGGTTCTCAACCTTTTTTGACCCATGCACCCCTTCTCCATATGTTCAGAACGTCATTCCATATTTGGTATTTTCTCCCTATAAATCGCCCCCTCTCCCCTGTACAGTTTACGTAAAAATGGAAACTAAATGTAATAACACATACTAGAACAAGTCTAGACGTCTACATAAAATGTGGTTTGCGGGTTACTTAGAGCATAAAACAAATTTCAGTACGGTGATAAGTACAGAACAGTAAAGTTTGGAGGGAAAAACAATATCAAGTAATCGGATCTTGTGTTAACGCGATCTTGAAATAATCTTAATTCCCCGGCACCCCAAAATTCCCCCATAGGGGGGAGGGGGATATTCCCCACCGGTTAAGAACCATTGTTCTAGAGTAACATAAAAAGCTCTGATCTTATCATTGTTGGTACAGTTGAGTGAATAATGGCATATTTATAGCAGGAATATGTGATTTGTGTTGTATTTAAAATTGAATTTTGTCATTTTGTGTACCATCTTTTCATTCTTCTGAAGCATGGAGCTAACTGGATTCATGTATAACTGTTTAAAACATTTGTTACTATTTGTATATGTGTGTGTGACTTTTCTCCATCTTAACAACCTTACATCTATACCTCTATTGTATGTATTCTTGAGGCATTTAAAAAGGCACTCTTTTAAGTGCCCTGGCTACACATGTTACATCAACCCAACTGGGCAGGGAAGACATGGGCAGGCTCTGGTGGTCAAGGACGGTTTACAGCATTCAATACTGGATATGAGTGGGTGGGGTCAGGAGAATAAAGAGGTGCAGGGAATGCGGATACAAATAGGCCGATACAGCTAGGACCTGATAAATGTATATGTAAGTGGGGAATCTTGCATAAGCAGAGAGAGTTGGGACTAGTTGAAAGGTTCTGTGGACACTCCAGATACCAGGTATCTGATATGTGGTGATTTCAACACCCGCGCCAAGGAATGGGACAGGTCGGGAGAGAACAGACAGGGTATTGCTCTTGCTGAGGCCTTGCTTGAGACGGATGTTGTCTGTCTAAATGACAGGACACCCTTGCAATGAGACCGGGGACCCTGACACCGCCATCGACCTGGTACTTGTATCCAAAAGGCGGCATCAGACATAAAAAGGAGTGTCCTTGGGGACTATGGAAGGACCACCTACCCTGTTCTGCTACTGATACCTAGTCCAGTACAGTCGGGCTATAAGAGCCCGCTAGGGCATTCAGTTATGATTGTCGACACTCTTCGCTCTTGGGCGCCTTAGATGCACAGAGACATATTAAATCCACAAGAAGACTCTTCACCCAACCACCATGGTGGACACCAGAGGTAGAGACATCATGGAAGGGAAAAGAGGGCGGCCATAAGGAATTGGCAGAGGGTGCGGGAGAGCAACCAATTCAGTGACACAGAATTGGAGGAGGCTGAAAGGTATATAAACAAGTAAAGGTGCAGGATTTTAAATTCCAGGCAGCAGAGGCAAAAGGATGACGTGGGAAAGTTTATAAATGAAGTCGGTGGGGATGTGACATTGGGTAAATTCTGGAAGCTGCACCGGCAGATGAGAGACAGGCAAGCATGTCCTGCTACACCTGTACCGTTTATGATGATAACAACCGACCTATGACAACTACACGGGACAAAGGGGAGGCTTTTCTTGCGTGATTCAAAACAGCATGGATAGCAAGATAGGGCTACTTAGAGATAACGCAGAAGAAGCCTTGTCAATGTCACAGGAAGGAGGAGAGTGAGATTAAAGTGGAGGAAATAGTGATTTTACCGATCGGGCTAAATACACAGCGCCAGATCCGGATGGGGTGAAGTATCCCATATGAGGAACATAGATGATAGGGATTGAGGGAAATGGCTCTTGTTAAACCTAAGCCTCAATACGCAGAAATACCCACGATTGACTGCTAACACCTGTCCACTCCCAAAGCCAGTTAAGGATCACTCACAGAACTTAACTGGAATACCGCATCATAACCCTGCAAACACCTGGTATGGGCAAAGTCCATCTAAAAGATAGTAAGCACACAGGCTCCAGCGACATTTGCGAAGTTTATAATCTGCTTCCCCAAGGACTCAGGAGTTACCGGCCTGGGAAGGACACCTGGGCTAATGCTGCGACTTTTGCATTTGATGTCTACGAGGGCTTCCAGGATAAACAAGAGACAATGGCTGTAGCTCTTGACCTGGAGGATACATATAACAGGGTCAGGTATGATCGGTTAATACACACACTGTATACATGGAAGTCTGCCCTTGCCTTGTTAGATGGGTTGCAGGAGTCCTTTATGAGCGTAAGGTTGCACTGCGCATGGGTTCTTGGACTTCTTATCCCTGTATTATTTATTACACCTAGGTTGCCGCAGGGATCTGCCTTGTCCCCAGTGCTCTTTAACATCTACACCAGCAAAATTGCAGCTATTGAGACACCAGGTGTGGGTAGAACCTTGACATTTGCAGATAATGTGCTGGTGTACAGACAGGGCAGAGACAGTGCCAGTTTGGCGAAAGACTTACAGATGGCAGTAAACAGGGTAGCGGAGTGGTACAGGAACGCAGGGGCCATTATACACCCAGACAAGGCATCGGTTGTGTGGTACTCCCTGGGTAACCGGATCATTAAGGCAGATGTCCCAGGTATTATGTTGAATGGATGTCCTCTTAGTCGAGAGAGTACATTGAAGTACTTGGGTTCACCTTTGACAGGTGTTTGTCTTTTAAGGTGTTTCTCTTTTAAGGATCATGTGGAGGCTTTAGTGGTGAAGGCTGGTAGGGAACTTAATGCATTGAGGGTTATGGCAGCAACCGGGGTAGATCAGAGGATGCTGTATAGGGCTCTTTCTGCAGTTAATAATTTCTGTCATTGTGTATAGTTTGGGGCTGCTGACAATATCAAAGAGGCATCTTGAAAGGTTGGAGCGCATACAGAATGCTGCCATGCGGTTAATCCTGGGGTGCACAAAGGACACACCAATTATATACATGAGGCATATCCTGGCACTACCAACAATGACGGACAGACATAGGGTCCTTCAGGCCAAATGGTACCTGAGAGTGGCCGCAGACAGGGATCACCCGCTGCGTGTAGCAATGGATATGGTCAAGGGTCATAGACTAAGACGAGGCAGGTCCTGGATGGCACAGGCAGAACTTTCTATATGTCAGGTGTGTGAGCTAGAGACCATCAATCGTGAAAGAGAGTGGGTTGAAGTTCCAGAAGACAT
Source organism: Cepaea nemoralis (assembly GCA_014155875.1). Lineage (NCBI taxonomy): Eukaryota > Metazoa > Mollusca > Gastropoda > Stylommatophora > Helicidae > Cepaea > Cepaea nemoralis. The sequence continues at coordinate 600,348 of JACEFZ010023181.1, read as the reverse complement.
CACGGACTGTCACAATCGTGAGTGCAGAGAATGGGCAGCAGGACGGACTGAGTTTGAAGTGCAACAGCTGATTCAGAGCAACACACATCAAGGCGACATAGTCATCTACACCGATGGGTCAGTGGTAAGAAACAGACGTAGTGGCTGGGGCTTTATTGCAAAGGCTAATGCACGAATCTTGAAGAAGGAGAGTCTGACCTATGAGACTACGACCTCCAGCATGAGAATGGAGGTGGAGGCAGTAGCAGCGGCATTCCGGTGGCTAGAGGTGACCACTGCAACACACGTTGTATTCATTACGGATAAGAACCAGACTGAGTTTGAAGTGCAACAGCTGATTCAGAGCAACACACATCAAGGCGACATAGTCATCTACACCGATGGGTCAGTGGTAAGAAACAGACGTAGTGGCTGGGGCTTTATTGCAAAGGCTAATGCACGAATCTTGAAGAAGGAGAGTCTGACCTATGAGACTACGACCTCCAGCATGAGAATGGAGGTGGAGGCAGTAGCAGCGGCATTCCGGTGGCTAGAGGTGACCACTGCAACACACGTTGTATTCATTACGGATTCAAAGAGTATGCTTAGTAAGGTGGAGAAAGGAATGTTTCGTGTGGAATGGCTCTCATCACTTCAGAGGTCACAGATTGTGAGAATTGTATGTATATTTTGGCCCTGGCCATGCGGGGCTACGGGGAATGAACAGGCTGATAGGCTAGCAGGGAATGCACCTCTTGGTGGTAGTTTGCCTATGGACAAGGGGGATGTGGTCGTGCGCTTGTGGACCAGGTGGAGAAGGCGGAGGAACAGATTGAGAACCCATATGTGGAAAGAATGAGATTGCGGGGGATCAGCAGGGGTTCTGGAAGAATCTCAAAACTGAGAGGGAAGACCAGGAGAACTTTTAATTAGATAGCGGTGGAAACAATTAGTAGTAGACTCTTCCCTGGCTGTTGAACAAGGGGACAGAGCACGTATGGGAATGTCCTGAGTGCAGTGATGTCGATTCTTAACTCAACTCAACTCTTGAGGCATTATTATTGCTCTTAGATGAGTTGGTGTGACCCACTATGCATCATTCTCGTTTATTGTCCCCCTTTTATATGAATCTGCCTTAAACATTAATTCACTGCTGACATCTATGTCTCCTTGACATTAACTCTTCTTCTTCTTTTTTTCTGCGTTCATCTGGAGACGTTTTTCGCATGTGATTGTGTTGTGCCTGTTTACAGCAGAGCTGTGTTCTTGCACCATTATGCCCACACATCCGACTTCTGCGGGCATTTGTTGACCAGGTTAACCTTCCCAGGACATTAACTCTGTAAGTCCAAGAAGCTTTCAAAGACAGTTGCCAAAGAGGGGAAATAACCACTATGAAATAAATCATGAGTGCATTAATTTCAAAGAGATTAAATTCACAGTGGGGGAGGTCACTGGGGGAAGCCACATTTCTTTAGTATGCCCTGACCAAATGTAAAATGTTAGAGAAACAATATGTGATGGTTTGGATTCACTGTGAAAAGCCAGTCACACAATTCACATATTTCTAGGACTGAAAGAGTTGACACGGTTATCTATCTTGAGTGTTTATTCATTGTTTCTGCCAATAAACCTTTATTTTATTCATACGATTGGTGATTTTCCTTTGACTGCTAATGACCATATTCATTTTCTTTATATTGTTATTTTTTTTAGTGCTAGGAAATCAAATAAAGTTTGGAGTCTTGTCCAATAGAAGAAAACTGAGAATGTAGTTTTGCTAATAAACATTTGCAGAACAAAAGCATAAAAATCCAATTAACATACTAAGACTAAATGAGACCATTTGTACTTCATGCATTTGAAACTAAATTTGATATATTTCATTGTTTGTTTGATGTAACACTGGCTTTCTGTGTGTAGTTTTAAATTTCTTGGACTAGACCACATGCATGGATATATAGGGTGTATTTTTATTAACTGGGGGATTTTTGAAAATATTGCCGTTCCAAGTTTTGTATTCACCATCTGTGGAGTTCATACGACAATAAAGGTAAATACAAAACTTGGAACGGCACTATTTTCAAAACTCCACAGTCATTAAAAATGCACCCTGTATATCTGGTTGTATCTTCTTCTTCTTCAGCATTCCGAGCCATTGAGGTTCTTTGCTGCAAATACAATCTGTCTCCATTCGTCTCTCTGGTGGACCTTCTCTTGCCAGTCGTTGATTCCAAGTGCTTGTAGGTCTGTATGTATATTATCTCTCCACCGCCTTCTTGGTCTACCTCGGGGTCTACGGTCATTTATTTCCTGAGTGTAAGCGAGTTTTGTTTCCCTATTATCTTCCATTCTTTCTATATGCCCCAGCCATTGTAGTCTATTAGCCTTCATGATACCAGTGATTAGCGGGGACTTAAACAAATCATAAATGTCTTTGTTACTTCTTCTTTTCCACTCATACATGATATTATTGTTCCAAATGTAATATACATTAGCAAAGATAGGCTAACTAGTCTTAACTGATTAAGTGCATGGGATAATTAATTATCTAAAGAAATTTCCTGTTTCTGCCACCATAGATTTTCCCCATGCAACCCCCTTTAATTTTATACATAATAAAACAAGTCTGCTACCGTATTAACAACTTTTAAGTCATAAATGTGACACAACCTACTTTCAGTTATCTGCCATCTATTTCTGTTGGTCCAAACCTTCCTTTTGTTTGGCACTGAATCTGTTAATTTTTCATATAAAAGAGCTTTCATGGCCAATCTACATTCTGAATTTGTTGTTGTTGTTTGCTTAGTAGCCTACTTTGTACTGTTGTCCAGGTGCCAAGAACTTTAACATGTGTTGACTTGCTTTTGTCTGTTTTGTCTGAAACTGTTGACATCAACTGTGTTACTTTTATCAATGATATAATAATTCACAAATAGAACCCATATCCTACCAAAACCACAAGAGAAGCAGATTATTAATATACTGTTTATGCTTGTTATTCTTGTCATGCTGTTTTTACACATAAATGTGTACATTTATTCATAAATAACTTAACGAACATTGTATTTGTATATCCTTCATGTTTGCTCAATTTTCTTGTAAAAGACTTTCATTAGTTGAATTGTTACTTCCGAGAATATTTCATATTTGTGCATTCAAGCTTCTAAAACTTACATTGTGTAAACTGAATATCACAATACATTTTATAGCATAGTTTGTATACCTCATTCAAAGTGTAACATACTTGTTGTTTTCCTTAACATTCATCTATTGTTATTGAAAAAAAGTTATTGCATGATTTTCTTATGTGAATAAAGCTTTCTTTACTTTGAGAAATCTGTTGCCTTTTACACCATTAATAAAACCAGTGCCACTTATTTCATCAATGTATAATATTGACTTACATAATGTTTTATTTCAACGTGCCATAAAGTTTCCCCTGCTTTTTTATTGTTTATTTTCTAATCGGAGGTAGCTTCATATACTGTGTACAAGTAATATGTGGCCTTAAACCTTAAAGAGTTTTTTACTTGATCTTTTTCATTGCATTTTAGATTTTATTCTGTTGTTATTCATACCAGGAATATTATCAATTACAATAAGCATGTGTAATTGTTACTGTTTTTTTTTTTCCGTTACATCTGTCAGTGATTATTGCTTTGTTTTTAAAAACAATGATGTATCCATATTTTTATATATCCGTGCCATGAAATGCCCTTCCTGCTGCAAACGTGATACAATGTCAAAAAATTACTTACTTCAGAAACGCTGAAGAATAAAACCAGATAATCGGCATGCTGTTAATTTTTCTTGTTGATAACTTGTTATTTAAATACCTTCATGATCACAACCAGGGCTCAAATACCCAGACTTTTAAAATCCATTGTATAGATTTGTATTCATGCATGGATTCTGCTTTAGTTATGTGATGCAATGATGTTAGTAGCGTGTGACATTCTTCTAAAGACTAGCATATTGATGCCATGTGCCATTTAAAGACCACAGCAGAGGTTAATAAATGAAATTGATGATATATTTTGAATTACTTTGTATGTCTCTTTGAAAAGAATGTATGGTTATAAACACACACATATTATCTCTCTCTCTCTCTCTCTCTCTCTCTCTCTCTCTCTCTCTCTCTCTCTCTCTCTCTCTCTCTCTCTCCACCTCATCCTATTTTCTCTCCCCACTTAAAAAAAAGTTCTGTTTTATTTTTTATTTCACATTTTATGTATATTTCCAGTATGTGTTAAATACTTTAAGCTAACTGCAGCATGCAACGTTCTGTTCTGTTTAGTCTATATTTCCAGTATGTGTTAAATACTTCAAACTGTCTGTAGCATGCGACATACTGTTCTATTGAGCTCAGTGCAGATTATCATTATTTCACTGTGAACATGGTTATATGTGCTCCGATCTCCTTCATAATAACAATCCATCAACATTCAGCAACCATCCTCCAGAGCACCACAGAAGTTGGACTGGGTTCGTTTGATGGCGAGGGACACTGGTGATAGGGAAAGCTAATCTACTCGCAAAAATAAGTCCAGCGCACTAGACGTAGTAACACGTGCATGGACTACACTTGAGTTCAAAGAGAGCAAACAGTAACAACAAAATCCTCCAGTGCATCTTCACAGTGATATGTAGCAGAAATGGTTCTCTTGAGCAGTTTCTTGTCCTGAACCTTTGATGTATATTCTGCTTGACTGTGCCCTAAGTTGCCGCTCCAATATGGTTTTCAGTATAATTTTATGCCATGTGACCAAAGTTCCTTGTCTTTCACATTGTTTCTTTCCTTCAGCAGTGCTATTTTTATTTTGAATTCTTCTATAATTTCCCTATCTATCTTTTTTTTATTTCCATCCCAAAAAACTCACTTCTGTTTTCTGAAGACCCACATTTCAAAAGCCTTAATTTTATGCTACATTTTTTAAAGTCAAAGTCCATGTTTCCACTTCATACAGCAGTGTTGAGGGAGCCAAAGTCCATGTTACCACTTCATACAGCAGTGTTGAGGGAGTCAAAGTCCATGTTACCACTTCATACAGCAGTGTTGAGGGAGTCAAAGTCCATGTTACCACTTCATACAGCAGTGTTGAGGGAGTCAAAGTCCATGTTACCACTTCATACAGCAGTGTTGAGGGAGTCAAAGTCCATGTTACCACTTCATACAGCAGTGTTGAGGGAGTCAAAGTCCATGTTACCACTTCATACAGCAGTGTTGAGGGAGTCAAAGTCCATGTTACCACTTCATACAGCAGTGTTGAGGGAGTCAAAGTCCATGTTATCACTTCATACAGCAGTGTTGAGGGAGTCAAAGTCCATGTTACCACTTCATACAGCAGTGTTGAGGGAGTCAAAGTCCATGTTACCACTTCATACAGCAGTGTTGAGGGAGTCAAAGTCCATGTTACCACTTCATACAGCAGTGTTGAGGGAGTCAAAGTCCATGTTACCACTTCATACAGCAGTGTTGAGGGAGTCAAAGTCCATGTTTCCACTTCATACAGCAGTGTTGAGGGAGTCAAAGTCCATGTTACCACTTCATACAGCAGTGTTGAGGGAGTCAAAGTCCATGTTACCACTTTATACAGCAGTGTTGAGGGAGTCAAAGTCCATGTTACCACTTCATACAGCAGTGTTGAGGGAGTCAAAGTCCATGTTACCACTTCATACAGCAGTGTTGAGGGAGTCAAAGTCTATGTTTTCGTCAAAGCCCATGTTTCCACTTCATACAAATGTTGATGAAGTCTCTGTGGTGTAGAGCCTGCCTTGGTCTCCAAAGGTTATAGGTTCTATTCTGGACTGCAACAATTGGATTCACAAGTGCAATATTCTCGAAGACTCCTGGGGGTTGTTGCTAGAGGTACAGAGTTTGTGCTCTGTGCGATGCTTTCGGCAGGTCACCCTGCAGAAAGAGCTAGAACCATGTGGGAGAAAACCCAGTGCAGTGAAGTTGATCCTCTTGTCTTTTTAAAACCCTTATTTTAAAAAGCAGTGTTGAATGAACAGTGAGCCTGAATTTCATATTCTTGCTTTCTAAGGAGAGAAGTATATGTTTCTTGTTGCTGAATGTGCACTTTCCCATGTCAGTTCTTGTTTGTAATGTTTATGTTGCATGTGTCTTCTTCTCTCAAAGTTCACCAAGATAGTTGTAGCTTGATATCTGTTTCCATCTACCATTATGTTAATGAATGCCAACTGTTGAACTTGCTTTCTGTTTGTGAAGATTATTACCTAAGTCTTTTTGATGATTAATTTCTTGATGATTTCTAATGTCCAGCAGATTGTGCAGCTGCTGGGGGGTTTTTGTACAGCCATTAACTATGCAAGTTCTCTTTATAGCCATTAACTGTGTCCGTTCAGTGTTGCACTTGATGAGCTGCTTTTTTCTGACCACTGTGAGCTTCCATACAAACTGTTACATTCTAACTATCGATGTTGATTCCTGTGACTGAAAGCCCTCATTGTGTCCTAACTCCCCAAGAATGTTCATGTTGTTGGCTAGATTTATTGTTATAGTGGCAGAACCATTGAGTCTCTCCATTCTTTTATTATCCACAAAAAATATCTGACATGCAATGTTCTTTATGTGAGTGGGGATGGCTACCATGTGATTAATATGTGGTGTTTATTTCTGCCATTTATGAACTTCAGTCAAGATAGTCTTTTGTAGCTGCATTGTCTTCTTTTGTACAAATGAATATGCCTAAAGACTTTTTCTATTGACATTCTGCTATTACACAACTCAACGTTCTCAATTCCTCAATAAATTTGTGATCATCACTAACAATTTTATCCCAGAAAATTTAATTCCACTGATTAAGGAATTGCTTGAGCATTTCTTCATTTCATTTTCAACTTAGTATAATAACAAGTTCTGTTGGAATATTCAAGTGATCTTTCAATAACACGTTATATTCTTTGTTGTTCATCTATTTTAAACTGAATATTTCACAATAGTTTCTGCTTTCTGTCAGTTGGCAAAATTTAGCTCAATGAATTCTGCAACAAATGATACAAACAAAAATGCTCCTTGTGCTAGTTGTCAAAAATGTAGAATATCTCATCTGTATGGATGTGAAGCTTGGAAATTGAGCAGTCAAGCTGAAAAACATCTGATGGCTGTAGAAATGTGGTTTCTGAGGAAAATGCAAAGAATACCATGGACAGCCAGAAAGACCAATGAACAAGTCCTTCAAGAAACAAATGAAGATCGTAAACTGAAAAGAGACGTTAGACGTAGACAGTCAACATTTTTTGGGCATGTTATAAGAAGAAATTAATTGGAGAACTTGGTGACAACTGGTAAGATCGAAGAGAACAGACCAAGGGGAAGACCTAGAAGCAAATACCTGGATGGCTTGGCCTCGTGGCTCGGTCGAGACAGAAACACAGAGCTGATCCACAACTCTGGTGATCGAGTGAAATGGCAAAACGTGACTGCCCACGCTTACCGGTATGCCACATGATGGATGGATGGATACTTCACAAAAAGTGTTGCAAGCACTGGAAAATCATGATATTGCTAACTTTGATGAGGATTATTCATGAGAAGAGATCACAGATGACTGATGTGAATATCATCATCATTTAGCATGTCCTTTCGCAGAATGTTGCTCTCATCACATTTCGTTAAAAAGATTTCCCTCTGTTTGGTCTCTTACCTTATGCATTTTCATGCCCAGTGTTTCTGCATTGTAATGCTTCCATCTTCATGCCCAGTGTTTCTGCATTGTAATGCTTCCATCTTCATGCTGGTCAACTTCTGCCTCTTCTTCCAGAAATCACATCTTCCATTCTGTTCTGTCCAGACCACTGTGGCCAATATATTTCAGTTTCTGTGGTAATGCTGTTTATCTGCCAGCTTTTTCCGATGTTCAGATCTTGTGGAATGTCAGTTTGTTTCTTCTTCTTGCTCCACAATATTCATAAAACTTTTATTTGACATTTGAGTTCAAAAGCCCTGATTTTCTTTTTAATGATTACAAAATGGTCCATGGCTCATATCTGTATGTTTCTACAGGAAAGATACATATTCTCAAAATGTTACTTTAATTTGCTTGAAATAAATATCGAGGTGGTAAAATGACACAAAATTTTAGTTTCTTCCCTTAAGGAGCCCTGGAGCTAGGAGGGTTTAAAGTGTTGATAGAAAATGGCTTTTATTCTCACTTGTACTTACAAAAAAGAAAATCTGCCCAGTGTTGCTTGTAATTTAAAAGTTTCTAAAAATTATACTAAGGTAAGTCACTCTGAGGAAAATAGAAAGTTGTTCATGGGTTATCTACTCATAAAACAAATGTAGATTTCTTATGGTTCAACAATTGTTGTCTCCTTAGTTATGCAGACTGCTAATTTTTGCACTAAAATATGAAGCAGAAACAACCTATAAACATGTTAAGACTGAACAAGATCTGTTGTCCTTTATGCATGTGAAAGTAAATGTGCATTTTCCTACATAACTGGTTTGAGCAACTTTAGGTTCTCTTTTGGTGGAATAGAGATAGTGCCATAGTTGTGAGATAGAAAAATAAGAAGTAATATTTATGTTAAAAAGGAAACAATTGGTGTATGGATAATCCTAACCGTCATGCTATATTAATCAGAGCAGGGGGATCATGTTGCCCCACAACAATCCTTCTTCTGTTTACTTTATAAGTTTGATAACTGATCTCTTCAATGTCACTTTGCTAATATTTTCCTCCTCTGTCATTCTGTGTCTTGAATACCTTTAATCTTTCTAACAATAACAATGTTATCCAGAGCCTAATATTAAAAAATGTGACCAAAATATGTCCTGTCCTGGTGTGTTAATCATGTCTTGCTGGCCAAGGGGTTAACAACATTGTTCGTAATCCTGTATATCCATGTGGGAAAAACAGCAGCTGTGAGAATCGGCAGCGGTTTGTGCTGTGCTGATTACTTACAGGGTATGAGAGCCGGTCATTCAGAAAGCAATGGCACACTACTGAACGTAAAACTTGCCTAGTACATCAACAGCAGCTGGAAAAAAAAAATAGCCATCTATGGGACTCTTAGCATTCTTTTTCTTCTTACAGTCCATGCCACGGGATGTTGGTCATGATATCTGTCCACAACCTTCTGTCTCAGATACTGTCAATCATTTCTGATACCTATGTTCCACCTTGTCATGATGCCAAATAGTCCAGCATTTTCTCTCTTGGTCTCCCCCTGCCTCTCTTCCCATCCAACTATCCTGATATAACATACTCCAACCTTCCTATTCTCATGATATTTCCATAGAACGTGTAGCCATTTTTTAAAATACGAGTAACCAGTTCTCTATGTGACTTACCTTCTATCAAGATATCTTCTCATTACTATTTGTTTCTGTCCATGGTGTTTTCATAATTACTTTATAAAACCACTTCTCTGCAACATCCACATAATTCCTCACCAGTTCACGATTCACTTCCGTACATAAGAATTAAGACAATATAACCCTTAAAAACTTAGCATTCTACATATGAAGAAACCGTATGTTTGGTCTATATTTCGTACTAATCTTGTTATTCAGAGTCCATGATTCAGTGGCATACAATAGTAGTATAGATGGAGCTTCTGCATAAAATATGAGAAAACATCATCATCATTTCCCTTGCTGGTAAATGTGGGTAATCATCATTAGCCATCTAGATGTTTATCTCTGTCTTTCTCTTGCTGTTTTGCCATTAAGTTGGCTATTCTCACTAAGTTTTCATGTTTACTAGACTGTCTCAATCTAATTTCTCTAATCAATTTAAATCCACAATTAAATTCAGTGTACATCCATTCAATCTTTCAGTAAAAGATAATGGCAGCATCACATTTGTAGATCAATTTATGTGCTGTGTTGAGATTCTCCATGTGTGATCTATGGAGGAAGGTTATAGCATTTATAGAGATATCCATGTGCAATGAAAATGCTCCTTAACCAAAACCAAAGTAAAAGGACTATTTGTTCCTTAAGGAGATGCTGCCATTGGATATGACACACATGGAGAAAACCTGAGAACTGTATAATTAGAAAGTCTTTTATCTGCAACTCACAGGGCAAACAAAATAGACGGAGACCTAAAATACATTAAAGTTAGTTGCATGTCTTTTACAGGATGTTGCAGTCAACCCCCAACATTAAAGTTAGTTGTGTGTCCTTTACAGGATGTCGCAGCTGACCCCAACATTTTTGGCTGTTCATGATTTTTTGTCACGTTTATGTTCAATAGTTTGCTATTGCTTTCTGAATGACTGGCACTAATACCATTGTATGAAAACCACCACAGAGCAGTCTGTTTCCAAATCGCCGGCTCTACGTTTTGAACGTGGTATGCAGGACTGAATTGCAACATAACGCTTTCGTCACAGTGCCAGATGGAGACCAGGGAGAAGATAGAGGCAGAGATGAAAAATATGACTTCATGGAGGGAGGTCCAGGAGATAGCAAAAGATTGGACATGTTGGTGTGTGTTTGCTGACAGCCTATCCTCCAATGGTAGATAAAGGATAGAAGAAGAAGAGGAACAAAGGATAGAAGAAGAGGAACAAAGGCATAGTTGTTAATGTTCCTAGTTAATGTGTTTAGATCCGGTCAGTATTTGTGAGTGTAGTTCTCTAGATTGCATTTGCCTTTACGAGGATAATTGTGTTCAACATTCCATTAGCCAGTTGTATTCTGATATTACTGCTGTTGTTTACTGAAACTCTTCTTGTGCTTTACACTACAGTATAACATGTGTTACTTGTGAAGTAGGAGCAAAAAATAGAGCTTCCCATACTGGCTGACTTCACCATTACATGAGAATGTATACAAGTTAAATGTCTGTCAAATGAAGCAACTTTCAATGTTTCTCATTACCTATATATTTACTTACATTTCCACTGTTTACTGCTTGTATTGATACTTCATTTTCTAGTACACTCTATCCTTGCCTTGTTTAATCATCTTCTTTCCTATCTGTATAAACTGAATGTATTCAAATATGTCTCTAAAACAATGTACTCATGCATGCACTTGTGCACATACACAGGGTTTTGTTTCATGTTAGATGACAGATATATTATCTATATAACATATATAGATATATTGTAAATTTTAATATATTTTTAAGGTTTTATAGTCGGTCAATTTTATGTAGTTTTATGTTTTTTTTAAAACTATATTTGTGTCATTTTTGGTCATGTGATGAAACAAGAGGGTCTGGAGAAAGTTGTGCCAACCAAAAAGATCAAGAGTATTAGAGACAAAGGGAGATGATGCTGGATGAGTTGGTAATATAATATGGTGGGTAATCAGTGGTCAAATGTATGAAGAGCACGGATGAAAGATGTTTATAGAGGAAGGTGATCACCTGCACTACTCATTATATCATCTAATCTTCATGATTTTTTTACATCATTATAAAGGGAATATTTTAAACGGTAGCCTAGGGCAAAATGTGAAGAAGAAGAAAAGATTCCATAGCAAAAACATGCTGTGCACATATGAAGTATAAGGACCATAACATTTTGTAGGCTCTTGGTGCACGTAGAAATAGGTGACCAGTCTTTAACTCCCATGGTGAATGCTGAGATCTGACATCAAACCTGCCATTGTTAGTGTACCATTCTAACAATGACACCAGTGCACCCATTGGGCAACATGAAATCAAGAACACTTAGTTAATTCTACTGACCGTAAGTTCTAGTCTTCTAGCATGAACATTTTTTTAAAGTTGCATATCCGTTACAGGACGTTGCAGTCAACACCAGCATTTTCCAGCAGTTATTGATATTCTTTGCAAGATTACGCTCAGTAGTTTGCCATTGTTTTCTGAGCTACCGGCTCACATACCCCGTAAGTAACCAACGTGACGCCGAATCTCATGCAGTTGTGTTCCTCATGTGGATATACGGGATTATGGAGAAAGTTATTAACCCCTTCACCAGGGAGACGGCATGAACATTAGAAAATATTTTACCCCAGACACTGATCTATTGTCCTAAAAAGGTTAAATATGATCAGTGGTAAATAACCATGATCAGTGGTAAATAGCCATTATTAATGGTAAATAGCCATGATTATTGGTAAATAGCCATGATTAGTGGTAAATAGCTATGATCAGTGGTAAAATTTGATGAAGATCAATTGTTACTGTTGTCAGCAATAGCCTTATGTACACTACTAATTTATGCTAGTGTTTGCTAACCGAAAGATACTTTATATGCTCACAAATGAAATATTTAAAGATGCTGTTAAGAAAATGCATTGCATGATGCATATACAGAGAGAAGGGAGCAGTGGCTAGCAAACTTGTCTGCCGACCCTGTGGTTATGTGTTTGAATCTTCATCAATAAGTGGTGTTTTTAAATTGATATAGGCTCCCAAGTCCCCCCAGCCTAAAATAGATACCAGGAAATTTTCTTAGAACTAAAAGCAGCCAGTTTCATATTGACAACATCACCCATTGAGTGCCAGTTGGTCTATACAAATATGGAAATAGCACCATATGCCTAAAACATATGTGCGAAAGGGCCCTCTATTTATTTTGTAATAATAGAAAAGCAATTAAATGGAAAAGGCTTCTGAAAGGGATATTTCTGAATTCATTAAATAATATTATTAAATTTTCAATTTTCTTTACATTTATTTGAATTATGATGTGTGTTTACAATCTCTCATTCATCATTTATACTTTTGTGAAGTGGTTGTCATCAGATTTAAAGAAATAATTTAATGGCGTATTTCTGAATACATGCGATATGTTGTCAATCTGTTTATATAAATTTTGATTTTTTTTTGGTTCCATTGAATGTTCCAGTGTGCATATATTTGCAGTCTTGATTACCATTTATTTCAATAGATTACCATAGGATCTACAGAAATGACATTTTGTGTTTGTGTGTAATATTTAGAAATGACCTAAACATTTGCTAAATAATTGTTTTTTTGGTGAAAGTTGTATATTTATTGTATTCCTATCAGAGATTTAAAAACCCATAGTGCCATAACAGAGTGGCACTTTGTCAGAAACAGGATGCTCTGCTGAATAATAACACTTGTGAGTTGTAACTAAATTATGCTAGTTGTATTTATGTAATCTTGTGTCTTTCTATGAAAGCCTTCTTAATTTGTATCAGTGTTAACATCTATGTAGATGATGTACACTTGATTCTTGATTTCTTGCATAATACTTCATCTCTGTGTATTATTGATTGCCATGACCATCCTCAAGTCTGTCATAATAAATGTGATATATCTCTGAAGGATTGTTGATGTAATATCTATAAATAACGTGTTGCATGTATACTTTTCATTGAAAGTACTTTTTGGCGCTGGTGATGTATAGTCTCACAAAAATGAAAGATATTTTTTTCTTCTCATTTTTTTTAACTTATAAAAACTTAAATATTTAATATTACCATTTATGAAATGTTTGTCTTCATTATTTCCATATAAGTAAATCACATAATTGTAGGTATTATTCTCTTCTCTGTTTCTCACACAATCATTTTGTGTACATTAACTATTAAATTATTGAAGTAAGATACAAATCGAGAAATGTAACCATATCAACTTAAAATACAAATTATACAATTCCCCCTGTATGCATTAAATTATTTCAAGGTGCAACTTTATCCACCATATACTGTAGCCGCTTTTCTGTAACATTTAAGTCCAAAAGCCTTGACGTCCTTACTTAGTGATTGTCTGTGTCCATAACTCACATCTGTATGTTGCCACAGGAAATATGCATGCTCTTAAAACTTGTACTTTGAATTGTTTGCTGGAGTTTTGTCATAGTTCCTTAATGCTGTTCAGTTTTTGCACTCCTAAGGCAAGTCAACATCTGACTTCTTTTCAACACCCTCCACTATATTGGAAACACATAACTCCAAATGTATAGTTATACAATCAAGTTGTCTTTTCTTAGAATCAGATCTAATGTGAACCAGTTGCTAGCAGGTTTGACTGCTGTGGCTCAGGGTTATGTATTCAAATCTCTATCAAGGCAGATTTTTTATAAATTAACCTGAATTTGAATAACGAAGACACTAACAATAGATACATATATGTTTGTTTTATAGACTACAAGAAAGCTTTTGATAGAGTACAACATGAATGACTAATTACATGCCTTCAAGATATAGGAGTAGACAGAAAGGACATGAGACTCAGTAGTAACTTGTACTGGGAACAAGTGCCATCTATTAGATGCAGAAACTATTTGTCGCCTCTTGCGATAAAAAGAGGAGTACAACAAGGATGTTTACTGCCCCCAAGCCTCTTCAACATATACACAGAAAGAATTTTTAAACAAGTTGAAATGCCTGGACTTAACATCAATGGAAGAATCATAAACAATCTTGGGTATGCTGACGAGACCGTGTTACTAGCAGAAAGTGAGCAAGTTACAAGACCTAGTGGAACAAGTAAACAGACACAGTGCAGAATGTGGCTTAGATATTAACATTCATAAACAAAACTATGATAATTAGCAGTGAAAAGGAAAGTCATCAATGAACATCACAGTAAACGGGCAGATACTAGAACAATAACAAGTTTCTCTATCTTGGACATATAATAACAGATGATGGCAGAAGTGAAATAGAAATCAAAAGGAGAATAGGAATGGCCAAAATGCTTTCAACGCTCATGAAATCAGTATTAACATCTAGAGAGATTAATAACGCATTAAAAATGAGAATTGTCAAATGCTACGTATATTCAACGCTACTGTATGGCGCGGAAGCCTGGACATTGAACAAGCAACTAGAAAGTCGCATAGAAGCCCTGGAGATGTGGATATACAGACGAATATGTGTATTTCATGGAAACAAAAACAATCAAATGCAGAGGTTCTAGAAAAACTGGGAATGAGAGAGAGTTGATGAAAGAAATAAAGAGGAGGCAAGTGAATATTTTCGGCCCATATAAAAGACATGATACTCTTATAAAAACCATACTGGAAGGCAAGGTTGAGGGCAAGCAAGCAAGAGGTAGACAACGATACAAGTGGGAGGATAACATCAAGAGATGGACTGAACATCAGCCTGACAGAATGTACAGTCAAGGTGAGAGACAGACAGTGTTGGAGATCCATTGCAGCCAACCTTCATTGTGGAGATGGCACCTGATTGATTGATTGAACAATAGATTGCATCGATTTATTGCCTGGCATATTTTGCTGCATCTCGTCGGGTACATACTGCAGAATTCACACAAAATAAAGTAAAATAACTAGATAAATCCTTCAAGCTGAAATGTACACATGTTCGCACAGTAATGTCAATTGTCTACCATAGGTAATTTTAAACTGACTATCATGTCTTTCTGTTTGCACAAAACTGGCCTATGTAGATTAATCATTATGGCTTCTACAAACTTTAACAAGCGACTATTTTGTGTATTAAACAACACATGAAATTAACCTGAGCTTAAAATTGGTAGCAGGATATGTCTTGGGAAGTAAAGATGGCTGCTATGATGTTGACCACATCACCTATCAACAAGTGCTATTTGGTGTATACAAGTATAGGGCTGGCACCATACACCTAACACACCTCATTATGTGTAACAGGGTCCTTTACTTCTATTTTACTTTATGCAGTTTTGAATATTAATGTTAAAGGAGTCTGGATGTGGACAGGAATGTTAATTATAGTTATATTGAAGCTGTATAATTGATTGTCCATTTCTTAGTTTCATAGTTTTGATGCCAAGCAATACTATGTGTTCATTTGTTACATCACACATCTTACAGTTTTTTGAACTCTTTCAGAACTTGTTACAAATGGGTTGATTCCCATGCCTTCTTAAAAGCCTGATCGTTAGTTCACAATAAAATGTTCTACTAGTTACATCATTGTTCTCAGGAAGCTGAACTCTTGAAACAAACTGCAACAAGAAAGCAGGGAAAAGATTATCTTGTATTAGCATCTGGCCAAATGACTAGTTACAGGCTCCCATCTGGGAGACCCGGATTCTAATCATTTTCCGGTGTTGGATTTTTTCTGTTGGGTTGGGGAAAGAAGACCCTAACCTGCACAATTTTCTGTGTCTGTACCCGCCAGGCGGCCTGAATTCCTCAGGCTCAAGACTCCCCAGTCTAAACACCACAAGGTGCTATAGGCAGTGATGACAGTTTACAACATTAGTACACAGTTTGCGGCCTGTCTTCTGTATGGATGCAAATGCTGGATAATAAATAATGCAATGGTAAAGACATTGGAAGCAGTCAAGATGTGGTTTTTTTATGCTGAAAATGTTGCAGACAAGGAATAAAATATACGCTAAGTTGTTGATCAATGTGGGTCAATGTGTAGATCAATGTAGATCACGCATTACAACTATAAGGAAAAGACACATAAGTATACTGGGCATATCAACAGAAGTGGTGGAATCAAGAAAATAGCTTTATAAGAGAAAATAGGCAAAGATACAGAAGAAGGCGGTGAAAGACATATATGGAAAGCTTACATTGCTGGGGAATAAATAATATTTAAGCAACATCAACTTCATTAAAATATCATCGAAGTAGTGGGTTCAACCCCTACATTACTAAAATGTTGACTTCTCATCCTTGACTGGGGGACATAAATTACAAGTACCTCTGAAGTCAGAGTGGGTTCACCTCATGATGAGGGACACTGATAATAGAGAAAGTAAACATCAGCCTAGTGCACTATAAATTATAGCACGTGTGTGGACTACACTTGAGTTCAAAGTGAGGGAATTAAACAAAAAATGTTTTAAATATAATATAGCAGAGATTTGGGGAGTCGTGATCACCAATGCCTGCTGCAGATCAGGCACCTGAAGAAGTAGTAGTAGCCCACAGTGATCAACCACTGCTTTTATTTAGAATCATAATTTGTATCAGTCTTGATGATCCAGCCAAGGGAAACCTTTATTCCAAACCTTGTATTGGACAACTGACAGACTTGTTAATGATTTAAACACACACACCATAAATAAAATATTGCATGATTTTCTTACGTGGCATATTTCGCTGCATCTCGCCAGGTGCATACTGCAGAGGTATATATCTTGTTATGACAAAATGATGTATGGCATCACTGACATTGCAGGATGTGTAGAACGTTATATCCACAGAAGTTTTAACATTCGACGCATTCATGCAATGTCAGCAATGATGTGCATCATATTTCAGCCAAACTAACTTTTATCTTTTCACATAACAAGAGATATGGGAATGAGTGGTCTCGGTGTCGGGGTATGGTGTCCGCCTCGAGTGCTGGAGGTCCCGGGTTCAAGCGCCGGGATTTTTTCACATGGACTTCTATTAACAAAATTTCCCTGGTCTCTGAGTAGTGAGATTGGATGCCCGTATATATTGTTGCGCACATAAAAAAATCCCTTGGCAGTTGGAAATAAAAAAAAAGTAGCCTAACTGCCTGGGCAAAATTTTGAGTTAAAAATCTACCCAAAGTATTTCAGGAACCTCGCCAGTGCTACAGAATTTGTGTACTGAGCTGAGATTCTCCAGACTCGACTTAAGTTAGGAGTAGAACGGAGCACTTATGGGTTACATCCATGTGCCATGATGTTGATCCGTCGACTAAACCATAACAAGATATATACCACTGCCGTATGCACCTGGCATGATGCAGCAAAATATGCTAAGCAAGAAATTGTGCAATAGTTTATTTATGACACGTGTTTAAATTCATTAAAACAATACATTGTTAACGATTCCTTTTTTTTCTTGTATTAAAATCTGTCATTTGCCCATTCTGTTAGCAAAAAAAAAGGTAAGGTTGCACACAAATATGTGTTTGCGCAGTGATGATCTTATGTTTTAAAAAAAAACAGATAATAAGATCCTTTTACACGTCTGAAGAGGAATTGGCCATTATAGTGCTGTACCCATATTTGAATTGACCAATCAGCACTCAGATGATGTGGCTAAATTCTGTCTGGCCACCTTCACTTCCCAAGATAGTTCCTGGCACCCATGTTAAGCTCGGTCGACCTGGGAGCTCAGGTCAATTTTCAAAATCCACAATGATTTTGATTCGAACCCATGACCACCGAATCAGCAGGCGAGTGTCCTGCCACTATCCTGCCGCAGCTCCTATGGTCTTATATGCTAAGTTTTTCGTTTAATTAATGATTTTCATTTAGAACCAAAAACAGGTGTTATTATTTTTGTTTAAATTTTGTGTTACGTTATCTTTGATTTATTGTGAGTTTCTGTTTTTGCACTGTGATCCTTCTATATGGACATGAAATGCATTTCTGGATAGCTTAATGTAAGTTCTGTAGATAACTTGAGTTAATCATGCATGGATGATTGCACAGCAATCATCAACTGTTACCGTGTCATGTAATTTGAAAGCTATTAGCCCAAAGATAATGAAATATTCAGGAATTATAAAACGGCAGCATGTTACTTCTGTATACGGTTGATGAGCTTGTAATTATTTAGCAACTGTGAACATACAGTGTTTTGTTCAGATGCATAGAATGTTTGTTAAGACACATAGAGTGTTTGTTAGGACACATGGTGTTTGTTCTTCAAGAAATGATGAGAACCATTTATTTCATCCAGTGTGGTTGAAAGTTTGGAGCCGTGAGTTCTAAGATGGCTGATAAGGCCTATTTTGGCTCAAAATGTTCTTTGAACAATGTGGACAAAGAATGTTGACGTTCAAGGAGGATCTCCTGCAATGGTTTTTTCTTTTTTTGTCCAGCCTTTTTTTTCACAGCTCTTGCATAGAGTGTTTGTTAAGATATAGAAATGTCAAGCTTGTTATTGAGATACTGTATTGCATTTTACACTGTAGACTTCTTCTTTTGCCCTTTATTCTCCAATAGGGCAAAGGCCCTGAACCCACTCACTCCAAGCCATCCTGTCTTTAGCTATCCCATAATGCTCCATCCATGTACTACCCATATTGTAGATTTGTGTCTCCCGTTCTCTTTCTGCATATATCTTAGGTCTTACTCTATGACTTCATATTGTAGATTTGTGTCTCCTCGTTTAGTCGTTGGATCAACATCACGGCACACGGGTTTAACCCATAAGTGCTCCGTTTTCCTCCTAACTCAAACCTGAGTCTGGAGAAACTCAGCTCAATGCACGAACTCCGTTGCATCGGCGAGGTTCCTGAAATACTTTGGGTAGATTTTTAACTCGAAATTTTGCCCGGGCAGCGCTGTTAGGCTACTCTTGTTCGACTTCCAACAGCCAAGGGATTTTTTACGTGCGCTACAATACACACGGGCGTCTGATCTCACTATCCAGACACCAGGGGAAATTTTATTACTGGAAGTCCAGGTGGATTTTTTTTAATGAATCCCAGTCCTCACCGGGGCCTGAACCCGTGACCTCCAGCACTCGAGGCGGACACCATACCTCGAGACCACCCAGCCCCCCTTGTGTCTCCTGTTTTCTTTCTCCATGTTTTAGGACTTCCTCTATGACTTCATATTGTAGATTTATGTCTCTACTTGTCTTTCTCCATATGTTTTAGGTCTTCCTCTTTTACTTCTGCCCTGTGAACTCCAGACAAAGACCTCTCTATCTATACTATTTTCTGGTTTTCTCCATATACGTCCTACCCCTCGCCAGCATCTTTTACTGTAAGTTACTTAGAGTAAATAAGGTAATTGTGATGCAAAGATACAGAACAGAACTGTCATATTTAAGTACTCTTTCACTAAAGTGAATAATGTCATAAAAATAGAAAGCAAGAATTCATTTACTGAAAGATTGTGTGCTACTGAAAGATTATGTGTGGTGGTTTTCCTGTATGGCCACAAGTGCTGAATAATGAGTCATGAAATCATGAAGAAACTGATGTTGTAGAAGAATATTCTGGGTAATAGACTGCAATCTGCTGACAATGAGATACCTCACACCCTTGGAGGCACATGACCAACCCAGGTCCAATCCCTGCCCCAGCCTGTACATGCTATGTTTAATGATGGCCTTGTTACATCTTCTCCACATGTTAGAAATGTGAGGACTGGCCTGGCACGCCCCACTGATTTTCTAACTTGGAGAAGGGAAAGAACTCTACACCAATCCCCCATGGAATAGAATTGTGGTATTTAATAAAGTAAAGGAGGAGCGGCTGCCTACGATTAAGTGAATCCACATACACTGTGTTGGTAAGTAAATGCACTAATAACTCTGCTACCATGGATCATTTATACACACAACATACTTACAACCATTGTCAAAAATGTGACTTTGCACATACAACATATTTACAACCATTGCCAAAATAGTGACTTTATACCTGAGGAACATATTTAATCATGAATACCTTCATAGTTGTTGATTTGTAATTATCAAACAGAAATGAAGCAGAGGATATCATAATGTACAGGGTGTATTTTAATGACTGTGCAGTGTTTGAAAAATATGCCGGTCCAAGTTTTGTATTCACCTATTATGTTACATGAACTTTACAGAGGGTGGAATCAAAGCTTGGACCGGTAATATTTTCAAACACTGCAGTCATTAAAAATATACCCTATGGTTGGTCTTTTGCAGAATGTCACCCTAATCACAGCCTGCCAAAATATTGTTGGATCTTTCAACAGTTCTCCAATGTCCTGTGTCCATCTTCATGCTCGTCGACCTTTCGTCAGCCTTTTCTTCCAGGAACCTAGCCTTCCATCACTGTTCTTTCCAAGCCTCTGTGACGTTTCAAATGGGCAAATTATTTCAGTCTCTGAGACATAATGCTATTTTTATAATCCAGATTTCTTTGATGTTCCAATTTTATAGAATGTCAGTATTTGTTCTACTTCTTGGTCCATGATATTCAAGGAAGTTTTCTGTAACAGATACATTCGAAAGTCCCGATTTTCTTCTTTAGTGATTATGACATGATCCATGACTCTCATCCTTATGTTTCCATAGGAAAGATGCACGCTCTTCACTATTTTACAATTGTTTGTTGTTGTGCCGTAGGGCTCATAACAATGTTTAACCTTTAACCTCTGAATTGCAAAGGAACATACTATATACTCACAAAACAATAGAAAGCCCTTTACACTCAAGAGGTCACACCTAATAACCCTATTGATTGGCTGGAGGAACCAAGTGGCATAACTCTTAGCAATCGGATTATCAGTCACGATGCACTTGCTTTAAACAAGATAGTGGATTAAAACTCTCATTTCAATCAATAAAACAAAACGTGAGTTGCATATCTTTTACAGGACGTCGCAGTTGCCCCAACATGTTTTGACTGTTTGAGATTTCTTAGCAAGGTTTATGTTCAGTAGTTTGCCATTGCTTTCTGAACGACCAGTACCAATAGCTTTGTATGAAAACCAAGTGCAAGGCAGTTCTGCTGCCAAATCAACCTGCAACTGTGTTCAAACATGGTATGCGGAATTGTGAATTGCAGCTCCATCAATAAAACAGCAGCACCTTTATTCATCAACACAGAGATAATATATAAATACAGTTTTGCGTCTTTTGTAAAGAGATAACTGATTCTCATCTCATTTTCAGTAATCAAAGAGACAACTTATTTAATGTCTCATGTTCAACACAGAGATAATGGGTTCAACATCTCAAGTTTATCATGTGATAACTGATGCAAAACATTTTATTTCCATTATAGGATAATGGATTAAGCATCTCATTTTCATCTGCAAATAGATAATGAATTCAATATCTCTAGTTTAGATTGTCCTCAAATATTCCTTTCTTCCCCAGGTGATAATTAATACTTATTACGTTATTTTATCTGTTAAAATTATGACTTCAAGACTTCCTTTCATATGTTTTAGTATCTTGTGTAATGCATGCGTTCTTTGTTGATAATTGATTTGTTACGTATTTCATTATTACAGCTTATATATATATATATATATATATATATATATATATATATATATATATATATATATAATATATATATATATATATATATATATAGGAGAGAGAGAGAGGTCACAAGTGTTTGTGCCCTAGGATTCAGATGTCTCTTGAACCTCAGCTAAAGAAATGTTTGTAGATTTTAATGTAACTGTAAACGTGGCTTTGTTTTTGTGTGCTGATGAAGGCCTTTTAGTCACAACATCCATTCTATCACTTGTAAATGTGTTCTTGTAAAGCTGACCAATTCTGCTTTTCATTTTTATTTACTCATGTGTGCATGCATGTTTATGTTTATAAATATATATGCGAAATTGCAAATGATAATTGGTATTTATGATAGGTAATTACAGACTTTGCTGCTTTGTATTTCTGTTTTGTCATATTCAATTTTTTCCTGAAGCATATAGCTGGTTGTGCTTAGAAAGTCTTACATTCCATTTATGAAGCCTTGTATCATGTCACATAGTTAGAGTTTATAGTTACCCAGTTTTGTAAAACAAACTTTGCTGTTTTGAACTGAATAAAATAATCTATCCATCTATCCAATGTGTACTGTGTTAACATACAACTGATATATGTATTGAGGTGTGTAGAGTTCAAACTTCAAGTTAGTGAATTTCAAATGTTGAGAATCCAGCACAGAAGAAGCAAATGAGAACCGTAAACTCCCCTCTGCCGTGCGTCCACCTTGACGAGGTAGAGGGGCTTGCGCGTTCCAATGACCCCAAGAGCTATGCCGACGGTAGCACTGCTACTGGTAGGGTCACCCATGTCGGACAGGTCAAGGGAGAGGGACCAGACGAAGTGACGCACAAACCTGCTGCCTTGTAGGTAGACTGGGGACAGTCAAAGGCTAGGGAAAGCATCCCGAAAAGTGCTTGTCGAAATCGGATGTACTGAGCCACAAGCTTGACAAAGAAGTGCAACGTAACTTTATCATTTCATGATGCCACAGATGAAAATTAATCGTTATGGTGCTAATCCCGTGAAGTCCCATCAGGCGGTGATAGTGCCGGGCCCCCTGCCTCGAGGGGGTCCACCCATGACTACTGGTGGTCACCTTCCCCTGTGCTGTGGAGTCAAGGCACAGAGGAGTAGGTTAAGAGCTATTGACCAAATACCAAGGACACTCAACATACTACAGTGGAATGCCGAAGGAGTTTATAACAAGAAAGAATCCCTGACACAGCGTCTTCATAAAGATAGAATAGATGTGGCATGCATTCAAGAGACACACCTCAATGCCAATCGCAAATTTTCAGTCAGAGGATATCAGGCCACACGTTTCGACCGCGAAGGACATAAAGGAGGAGTTCTAATACTTACACGAAATACAATACCTTGCAGCGAAGTATCTGTGATCTCTGACAACCAAACAGAAATTATAGGTGTTGATATAATGATAAAGGACGTGAAAATAAGAATCTACAATCTGTATAGCCCAGCAGATAAGGACCTTACACTCTCAAACATGAAAATAACTGACACAAACTGCATTATTGTCGGAGACTTTAATAGCCGTTCAGAAAGATGGGGATACCCAGATACTGACAAAAGAGGAGATGAATTGGAGGACTGGGAAATAGACTCAAATCTCCATCTACTCAACAAAGCGGATGACACACCGAGCTTCTACTCCAGAAGATGGCTTACCACTTCTACTCCAGACTTAGCTTTCTGCACAGGAGACATCCTCCACAAAATCGATCGCCATGTGCTGGACCAATTAGCAGGTAGTGACCACAGACCAATCAAGCTTGTAATGAATATGGAGTATGTTCCACAGGAGCAAAAGCCCTTGCCCCGCTGGAATTACAAACGAGCAGATTGGGACAGATTTGCCATACTAACAGACAAATATTGTGAAAACATAAATACACGATATGGCAACATAAAGCAAATGGTGGAAAGTCTAAACAGAGCGATAATACAGGCAGCCACTGAGTCCATTCCTAGAGGAGCGAGGAAAAATTACAAACCATACTGGACTGAAGAACTACAAAGTTTGGAGGACAAAGTTGAAGATGCCAGGAAGACAGCAGAGAGAGAACAAACAATTGAAGCGAATATCTCTCTCAAAGCCATCTCAGCAAAATATAAAAGAACAGTAAATCAAACAACAAGAGATTGTTGGAGGGAAAAAACAGAAAACCTGAATTTTGACAGGGATGGAAACAAACTATGGAAACTAGTGAAAGCCATGAACAATGAAGGACCTAGAAACAAACAAATAACAATTAAACAAGGAAATGCCTTGCTTACAGGAAAAAAGGCTGCAAATGCACTAATGGAACACTATGCAAATGCAAACCACATTGATATTACAACCGAACAGAAGAAAGCAATCAAAGACAAACAGATACATCATAGAAATACAGAGACAGCAGCAGAATATATGATGGCAAATCTAACAATGGAAGAAATGGAACAGGCAATGAATACCCTAAAAAAGAAGAAATCACCAGGAAAGGATGGAATCACAAATGAAATGCTAATAGGACTAGGCAACAAGGCAAAGAAGAAACTACTAGCAGTCCTAAATAACAGCTGGAAGAGAGGAATAGTCCCACAGGCATGGAAGGAAGCTATACTAATACCAGTCCCAAAGAAAGGAAAAGACCTGGAAGAACCAAATGGCTATCGACCTATCAGTTTACTTAGCTGTGTAGGAAAATTAATGGAACGCATTATCAATGGCAGGCTAACATGGCATCTGGAAGAAAACAAACTCTTAACACCACACCAAGCAGGATTCAGAAAGTACAGATCCACTGAAGATCAAATAACCTATATAGCTCAGGAAATAGAGGATGCCTTCCAAGAGAAAAAGCACACACTAGCAGTCTGGATAGATTTAGAAAAAGCATTTGATAAAGTATGGAAGGAAGGACTGAAAGTAAAACTGCAAAACATGCATGTTTGTGGAAAAATGTATAAATGGATCAGCCACTACCTTGAGAACAGAACTGCCAGGACAAAAGTACAAGGACAAACAAGCAAAATGATGCTGCTGGAGCAAGGTGTCCCCCAAGGAGGAGTTCTTTCACCAACATTATTCCTAGCATATATAAATGACATCACAGAAAATTTTCCAGCCAGAGTACACACATCCTCCTTTGCAGATGACCTAGCCATATGGACATCTGAAGAATATATTAGTACAGCTAACAGCAGAATACAGCAAGCCTTATTAGCGCT
The DNA here is from genome assembly GCA_014155875.1 of Cepaea nemoralis. Classification (NCBI taxonomy): domain Eukaryota; kingdom Metazoa; phylum Mollusca; class Gastropoda; order Stylommatophora; family Helicidae; genus Cepaea; species Cepaea nemoralis. The sequence goes on along the minus strand of JACEFZ010023181.1, from coordinate 575,313 downwards.
AGAGGACTGGTCAAAATCATGGCTAGTGAAGATAAGTGAGGAGAAAACAACATGTACAGTGTTCTCCCTCTCAAATAAAACTCAGCAACCTAAGCTGGTATTGAATGGAAAAATATTGCGCCATGAAGAAAATCCAAACTATCTAGGAGTCACCTTTGATCGTCGCCTGACATGGAAGACACAGGTTGAGAAAAATCGAACAAGAGCAAGGCAGAGAATGGCAATCATGAAAAAGCTTGCTGGTACAACGTGGGGAGCAGATGAGAAAGTTCTCAAGAAGTTATATACTGGACGGGTGAGGCCAGTACTGGAATATGGCATTGCAGCTTGGGCAACAGCAGCTAAGTCAAACTTTAACAAAATAAGTAGAGTCCAAAACCAAGGAATGCGAATCATAACTGGAAGCCTGAAGACAACGCCTATTAATGAACTAGAAAAGATCACTTGTTTACAACCAATGCAGGATAGAAGAGATAGCAGAGCCCAGCAACAAGCAGAAAAATTTAGAAGATTGACAGACCACCCTATGTACAACAGATTTAATGGTTTTGGAAAGGGAAGACTGAAGCGTAGCAACTTTGTAGAAACTGCAAAACGAAGGATTAGGGCAGATCCTATACTTAACATATCAACAGTCAAGCCCATACACAATGCACACAAGTTCCCAGCTTGGAGACAGCAGCAACTGCCTGAGATGATAGAAAACATTCCTGGTATTGAGAAAAAGAACACTCAGCATGAAACCGAAAGAAGAGAAATAACCCTAAACTACATAAAAGAACATTACCCAAGCAGGAATTGGACCCATGCATATACAGATGGATCAGCCAAAAATTCAATAGAGAATGGAGGAGGAGGAATTCTCCTAAATTTAAAAAATGGAGTGAAAAAAACACATTCAATGGCAACTGGAAAATTTTCAAGTAACTTCAAAGCGGAGGTAGAGGCTTTGAAAACTGCAGCAGAAATGCTCCTGATGGAGGAAAATAAAGAGAAGCAAATAGCTATCTTCACAGATGCAAAGTCAGCTGTCTCAATACTGAAGAGCAATAACAGCACAGAACTAACTGACCTAAGAGCAGCACTCCATGGTCTATGCCAGAAATCCAAAAAAGTTGTAATACAGTGGATCCCATCACATTGCAGTATACCTGGAAACGAAGAGGCTGACAGACTGGCAAAAGAGGGCGGACGACTACCACAGCCCGACATAGACATAACCTATAATGAGGCAAAGAGGTTGATAAAAAGCACTTATAGAACCAAATGGGAATCAGAGCATCCAGGCCATCAGAAGGATGATGCATATTACAAACTCGACCGAAGAGAACAAGTAACAATCTTCAGACTCCGCACAGGACATAACAGGCTGAAATACCACTTGTTCAATAAACTAAAGATAGGCGATACCGATGAATGTAATTGTAGAACTGGAAAAATGACAGCAAAACATTTGCTGCAGGATTGCCCAACGTATGCAGAACAGAGAAAGATATTTTGGCCCACACCTGCTTCATTTGAGGACAAGCTCTATGGAGATATCAACAAGCTCAAGTTGACCGCAGCTTACTTTAACTGCATACAGGTTGACATTTAAAGGTGCATGAAGACCCAGAGGCATGAAATGGAATATTGCTTGGATAGCAAATCCATTATGTGGAAAGTCCAAATCGAAAGCTTGCTGTGTGGGCTTCATAAAAGGTGGAAAAGTGTTCTAGTGGCACGAAATGGAATATTGCTTGGATAGCAAATCCATTACGTGGAAAGTCCGAATCAAAAGCCCATTGTGTGGGCTTCATAAAAGGTGGAAAAGTGTCCTAGTGGCACGAAATGGAATATTGCTTGGATAGCAAATCCATTACATGGAAAGTCCGAATCGAAAGCTCACTGTGTGGATGTCATCTGCAGACTGCATACTTCTGGTTTCCGGAAGAACAGCCTATGGTGAACGGAAGGCCCAATATACGGAAGTGAGGCTAAGCAGCCATGTGCAGGACGTGACGATTCCTTGGGTGAGCCCAGTACCAGAGCGCTATGTATCGGCTCTGCAAGTATGGAAGCCTCCTTGGATGGCGGGGAATGCCCATGGTCTGCCCCTGCCTTCCCTTGAGGGCTGACCAGGATCTTTGGCTGTTCTATATGGACCAGCTGGGATGGGGGATAACACCACAACAGTGAGAGTCAAACGTCCTAAGAAACCCCCGGGAAGGTTAACCCGGTCAACAAATGCCCGCAGAAGTCGGATGTGTCGGCCTAACGGCGCAAGAACGCAGCTCTGCTGTAAACAGGCACAACGCAATCACATCCGAAAAAAAAACTCCGGATGAACGAAGAAGAAGAAGAACCGTAAACTGATTAGAGAAAGAAATTAGATGTAGACTGTCGCAAGTTTTGGGCACATTATAAGAAGAAATCAATTAGATAACTTGGTGACAACTGGCAAGATTGAGGGGAAAAGAACAAGGGGAAGGTAGAAAAGTAAATATCTGAATGGCTTCGTCACATGGCATGGTCGAGACAAGAATAAACATAAACAAGACAAGAGCTGATCCACAACTCTGGTGATCATGAGATGGCAAAATATGACCGGCCACGCTTATCTGCATGGCACATGATGATGATGATCCAGTAGTCTTAGAGAGTAAACATGATAACCCAGATTCTTCTTCTTTCACCTTTTATTCCCCATTAGGGTATAGGTCCTCACCCAACTCACTAAATATCGCCCTATACAACTAATTGGCTGAAATACTCTCTGCTGGCTTGACAGACCATAGTTTGTTACATTGTGTTTTTAAAAAAAAACATAATAACTACAACCTATGGTAGTAGGTTGAAAAACATCTGATGGCTGTAGAAATGTGGTTTCTGAGGAAAATGCAAAGAATACCATGGACAGCCAGAAAGACCAATGAACAAGTCCTTCAAGAAACAAATGAAGATCGTAAACTGATTAGAGACATTAGACGTATATTTACATTAGACGTAGACAGTCACAATTTTTTGGGCATGTTATGAGAAGAAATGATTTGGAGAACTTGGTGACAACTGGCAAGATCGAGGGGAACAGACCAAGGGGAAGACCTAAAAGCAAGTACCTGGATGGCTTGGCCTTGTGGCATGGTCGAGACAGAAACACGGAGCTGATCCACGACTCTGGTGATCGAGTGAGATGGCAGAACATGACCGCCCACGCTTACCGGCATGGCACATGACGGATGGTGGTAGTGAATATAAAATCCATAGCACAAACACTGGGCGTAATTGTAGAGACCATGTGTTGTCCATCCGGCATGATCCCTCTCTCTGCCTGCCTAGTTTACTCCAGAGGAAACGCAACACCAGTACATCTGGAACAAGACAAGCTGCAGAAGCTACCGGATCAGCAAAGTAATGCTTTAATTGTCTGCCTGTTGGAGCTTTCATCCTAGACCAGTTATCAAGGCTTAAGGCCTGGTCTGCTCTGCCATAACATTTAGTCTTTAGGTTGCATGTAAGGCTGAAATAAATAACACACATATTCAATGATACTGTTCAAATTTGGAGCATGTTATCTCCATAACTGCAGGTTATATGGGGATAACAAATGTTTCATGTTCAAACAGCATCAGTGATCATGTATGTGTCTAAATTATTTCAGCCAGAACATGATTCATCTATTCACATATAACTGCAGTGTGCAACCTCTTGTTTATGGCTTTCTGTTGTTGTTTTTTGCCTTTACAGGACATTGCAGTCACCCCAGCATTTTTTCAGCTGCTGTCGATGTCTTGGCAAGATTACGTTTTGTTTATGGCTACTTGGTTTAAATTCCCAAACGTAATACATCATTTTGAATAACCTTAATTGTTTATTTGTCAACACTTTTATTTCACTTAAACTGCACCCAGTTGCCGGTCACATCCAGAACGTTCTCACACTGATTAGATTCAATGATTAGTTTCTGTCTACAGGCATTAATTCAACATAACAAAGTCATGAAATGTACTTCTCCAGGTAAACTTTGTTCAGTAGGCTGACATTCATCCATCACAATATTTTAACATATTTTCTTTTACGTCATAGACCCTTTTACACAACATGTGTACAGGGTATATGGTGCTAGTCTCATATTTTATAGACCAATCAGCACTCAATAGGTGGTGTGGCCAATATAACACCAGCCCCTTTATAGACCAATCAGCAGTCAATAGGTGGTGTGGCCAATATAACACTAGCCCCTATGTAGACCAATCAGCACTCAATGGGTGGTGTGGCCAATATACCAGCCCCTTTATAGACCAATCAGCAATCGATAGGTGGTGTGGCCAATATAATACCAGCCCCTTTATAGACCAATCAGCACTCAATGGGTGGTGTGGCCAGTATAACACTAGCCCCTTTATAGACCAATCAGCAGTCAATAGGTGGTGTGGCCAATATAACACTAGCCCCTATGTAGACCAATCAGCACTCAATGGGTGGTGTGGCCAATATACCAGCCCCTTTATAGACCAATCAGCAATCGATAGGTGGTGTGGCCAATATAATACCAGCCCCTTTATAGACCAATCAGCACTCAATGGGTGGTGTGGCCAGTATAACACTAGCCCCTTTATAGACCAATCAGCAATCGATAGGTGGTGTGGCCAATATAATACCAGCCCCTTTATAGACCAATCAGCACTCAATGGGTGGTGTGGCCAGTATAACACTAGCCCCTTTATAGACCAATCAGCAATCGATAGGTGGTGTGGCCAATATAATACCAGCCCCTTTATAGACCAATCAACACTCAATGGGTGGTGTGGCCAGTATAACACCAGCCCCTTTATAGACTAGTTGGCACTTAATGGGTGGTGTGGCCAGTAGACCATCCCCTTTATAGACCAATCAGCACTCAATGGGTGGTGTGGCCAGTATAACACCAGCCCCTTTACTTTTATAGACCAATGGGCACTCAGTGGGTGGTGTGGTCAATATAACACTAGCCCCTTTACTTTTATAGACCACTCGGCACTCAATGGGTGGTGTGGTCAATATAACACCAGCCCCTTTACTTTAATAGACCAATCTGCAAACCAGCCCCTTTACTTTTATAGACCACTCGGCACTCAATGGCTGGTGTGGCCAAAATAACACCAGCCCCTTTACTTTTATAGACCAATCGGCACTCAATGGGTGGTGTGGTCAATATAAAACCAGCCCCTTTATAGACCAATCGGCACTCAATGGGTGGTGTGGTCAATATAAAACCAGCCCCTTTATAGACCAATCAGCACTCAATGGGTGGTGTGGTCAATATAAAACCAGCCCCTTTATGGACCAATCAGCACTCAATGGGTGGTGTGGTCAATATAAAACCAGCCCCTTTATAGACCAATCAGCACTCAATGGGTGGTGTGGTCAATATAAAACCAGCCCCTTTACTTCCCAGGAAAATTCTGGTTCCCATTTTAGGCTGTGTCAACCTAGGAGTCCAGGTCAACCTTGCGAAAATCTGCATCAATGGGGATTTGGACACATGACCATTGAGGCAACAGGCAAGTTTGCTAGGTCCTGCACTACCATGGCTCCCATCTAACATCATAACTAGTGTTCATTCACTTGTGTTAACTTAGCTAGTTCTAATTCACATGTGTCAACTTTTTTTTTAAGTTGCATATCCTTTACAGGACGTTTCAGTCAACACCAGAATTTTACTGACGTTGTTGATGTCTTGGCAAGTTTTTATGTTCAGTAGTTTGCCATTGCTTTCTGAACAACCAGCTCCCACATCAACACGTTAAAACCAAATCGGTCACCACTGTGTTTCGGACTCGGGTAAGTGGCATTATGAATCACGTTCACAACGCCATCGCCACGGAAACCAGCTGTGTTTCTGTATTTCACATATTTTTTTTTATTATAGCGATACAGATACCAAACAATAACTATTTGATCTACCATATGATTTTGGAAGACATAATTGCATTGTCAACACTCTGAACAGACTAAGATGCATTCTTAACCAAGATGTTAACTTAGCTAGTTTTAATTCACATATGTTAACACTTTGAACCAGGTATCATCTGAATATCAAATCTGTGATGCAGAAACTGATGCAACGATTGGGCAGAATCCATAGTCATGCAACCTCGCTCTTGAATCATACCTGGTGGGCTGTAAAAGATAAACATGCGAACAATCAATTCATTACATACACGATGACTTTTGACTCGGGTCAGCAAACTAAGAGTTAACGCTTTCATTTCTAAAAGATTTACACAGTAATTTTAGTGGCAGGCTGTTGTGTTGGCATTCTGGCAGTGGCCTTATGCATGTATGCCTGTGCATATGTTGGTTAACCGGGATTGCTTTCTGTGTCCATTCACTTTTCCCGTGGGACAATCAGGAGCATTTTGTGGATATTCACTGGCACAGGAAAGAAGCATTATGGGGGCGACCCTTTGCCAAGAAATTGGAACCGTGACTAATGACTTAAACAGTAAAATAACCCAATATAAACAGTCATAAGTGTATTTTTTCATAGACACACACTGGAAGTGGCCAGATTTCTTTAGTACTGTCTGAATAAATGTAAAACTAAGAGAACACATGAAGCGATGGCTGGGATTCAAGTAAAGATCCATCACACATCACATGTTGCTTGGGTCTGAAAGAGCTCAGTCACCAAAGGGTAGGAGTGGCTAACAGGTTTACATCTGTCTCTAATCCAAAAAGTGCCGGATGTGAATCAGGTGTGGATGATCTTTGAAAGAATAAGGAACCTGAGGAAGTTATACTTCTCCATGATCCCAGGGCAGGAATGAAATATCTAACTTCACGGATGAGGACAGGAAAACATTAAACCTCCCATATGCAATTTGTGCAGATATTAAACATCCCTTACCATTTTGAAATTGTAAATAGTAGGCCATATCTGGCCACTATTCTAGCAACATTTTTAAAACTAGAACAGTTACCCACAATACAATATTTATAGCATGAAGCCTCTTATGTGACAGTGTTAACAAATGTCATCCTGATGTTTGAGTTGAATAACCTAACATGATAAAGTCGCCATGACGATTTAATCTGAGGCACAAGTGTTTTTATTTATGATTTAATTTGACAGTCAACCTCCTATTCTAAGACACTTTATTTTTAAATTTATTTCACAAATTATTTTTTTATTATAGCTAATTCAAGGAGTTCAAATGTGTGTTTGTTTTTTTATTTTTCCATATTGCTTCTCGATGTCCAGATACAAAGTAAATCATGGAAATAACTCTCTTTCTTATAGCCAAGCCATGTAATGTTGGTCATCACGTCTGTCCACAGCCATCGGTTTCGTCTAACTTCTGATGCAGATTTTCCTCCATGCCATGATACCAAACTGTACAGCATCTTCTACTTATGAACAGACCTAAGATGTATTCTTAACCAAGATGTTAACTTAGCTAGTTCCCCCTGCCTCTCCTCCTCTCCAACTTCCCCATTACAATGAGATACTCCAGCTCTTCCCTTATCATGATGTATCCACATAATGTAGGTTGTCTTCTTCTGATGAAGTGAGTACCAGTTCTCTTTGTGAGTTTACTTCTATTAAATCTTCATTGCATTGTTTAATCTGTCCATGGTGTTCTCATCATTTTCTAAATAACTCCATGTAGCCCATTTAGTACCGGTCTCCCTGGCGAAGGAGTTAATGACTTTCTCTGTAATCCTGTATATCCACGCAGGGTAACACAGCTGCGTGAGATTCGGTAGCGGATCCTGTTGTGTTGGTTACTTACAGGGTATGTGAGCCGGTCGCTCAGAAATCATTGGCAAACTACTGAGCGTAACCTTGTCAAGACATCAACAGTGGTAAAATGCTGGTGTTGACAGTGATGTCCTGTAAATAGTATATTAGGGGGGGGGAAGCCCACTTAGTAGATTGCAGCTGTAAAAAGTGCTGGTGTTGACTGCGACGACATGTAAAGGATATGCAATTAACTTTTTAACCCTATATAATACTCTGTGACAAGCAGCCCAACAAAGCTTTCAACCAGTTTTCTGAAACTGACAGATACCAAACAATAACTATTTGATCTACCATATGCTTTTGTAAGACAGAATTGCACAGTCAACATTCTGAACAAACCAAGATGTATTCTACTTGTAAAAACAGTGTATTCTGAAAGTAAACAGTGAGTTATTAAAGTAAACAGTGGGTTCCTCAATTTAAAAGTTTATTCAAAAGGTAAACAGTGCATTCAAAATCTGAGCAATTTTTTAAAATTAATAAATCTGGACAAAGTGCCAACCATGATGGGAAAATATCTATCTCATGTAAGGAAACATTCTTTGAAACAAAGCATTTTTTCTTCTGAACAGCATGGGTATCATCTACAACAATGAAATTAGTTTGTATTTTTCTAACTCACCATCACCATGTGCCATGTAAAGTGGCATTCATATGTCTACACAGATCTCGGTCATTGGTGTTATTGATCATTTCTAGAATAATCAGCATTGGATCGCTTTAGTGGCTTTTGAAAAGGGGGAAAACGGAGCATTTGTGGGGATGTCCTGAGTGTTTGTGATGTTGATTCTTAAATGAAGTATTACATTGTTGATATTCTTTCCATGCTATCAACTTTGATCATCACACATTATTTCTCTTGGTCTGGAATGTGCGGAACTGTCTTGAGTGCTTAGATGTTGCTTCTTAAATTAAGTATTACACTGATGATATTCTTTCCATGCTATCAACTTCGACCAACACACATTATTTCTCTGGGTCTGGCATTTGTAGGATTGTCTTGAGTGCTTAGATGATGATTCTTAATTTAAGTATTACACTGATGATATTCTTTCCATGCTGTTATCAGCTTTGACCATCAAACATTTCTTTTGGTCTGCCACATCTACCATCACTGATGTTGTCAGTTATCACTATGTTATGTATTGCCTCTCTTCTCATTTCATGATCAAAGAACACTGTCTTTTTCTTACATTTGTGTATAATATTCTACTTTCATTAGCCGCTTCCAGATAATTGTTGGTTACCCTGGCTGTCCAAGGTATCCACAACATGTGTCTCGGGAACTGCATCTCCACTGGCTCCAACCTCCTAATTTATTCAGTCATACTCCAAGATTCACTGCCGTACAGCAGAATAGGTTTAACATAACATTCCAACCTCCTAATTTGCTCAATCACATTCCAAGATTCACTGCCGTACAGCAGAATAGGTTTAACATAACATTCCAACCTCCTAATTTGCTCAATCACATTCCAAGATTCATTGCCGTACAGCACAACAGGTTTAACATAACATTTTATTACTTTCTTTCTGACATTCTAACTGTGGAAGAAAAATGGGTGTACTCCTTGTAACACATATACTCACCTCGACAACAGTTCAGTGACAGAGCGGAACTTGTGTGCAAGGTTGAGAGCCTGTGGGACTGTCACTCTAGGCATTGACAGGACAAATCTGAACATCTGTGAATCAGGATACAGTATGTTAATAGTAACCAAAAGATTCATAATAAATTGGGAGGACTGTCAAGTATAATGTGATTGCAACATTGCATGTTTCTTCGCAAGAGCAATAAAGGATTTTAGGTTCCATAAAAGACACTAGACACATATCAAAGTGGCCCACCAATCTGGAATACATTGAGCAAACATGCCCTATCTTTGTTGACTTCAGAGCTTAAACCTGGCCGCAGATGATGAAAGCAGAAGAGAACTTGGGGCACATGCGAGGTCCTCCAACTGGTGACTGGATTAATGGAAACTTCTTCCACTGGTTTAGACTACTGAATATGGGAAAATGACCACAGGAGAATATAAAGCATGGTTATTATCATTATTTCACACTAACCTCTTCTTTGGCACTGCTCAACACAGATGGTACACTGATGGCTCTTCCTTTCTTGTCTTCAACACTGCACAAATCTGCCAACAATGCAGTTGTTTCCTCTGTGAATTCAAACCACATTATTAACAGATTTAGTGCCAAACAAACAGTAGGTTGGTACCAAACAAACATGAATTGTGGAAAATGGGAAATACGGGTGTGTTATGGCTATGACTTACAAGTTGTTAATATGGTAGCAGACATGTTGTAGTATATATCAAATTAAAGGGGGCTGCTTAGGGAAAGCTACTGTATGTAAGCTCATAGCAGATGCAGGAAGTTGCTAAAGACTATTCATCATCCCATGGCACTTAATCAGTTATATAAGAATGTCCAAATGTAATGCAGAAAGTGACCCATGACTTGGTGTTCTGTCAGAATTATATGCAAAGGTTTTTGGTTTACTGCTGAAATAGGCAGTAATAAGCTAGAGTAGGGGGAGGGTCAGTGTGGCTGGAATTTATAGCATCCCCCTCTAACTCAGAAAGTTTCAGGTTCAAACCTATATGGCGGACAAACTGTTGAGAGAAACCTGATGTCATCCCTTGCAGTGTTTCTGGGTAGTGAATCTGAAGCTGAGTCTTCTCAAAAGTGGGCAAAAACTAGGAGACTCTAGTGTACTCTGTAAGTATCCCTCTTCTTCTTCTGTCATATATCCCCTACTGGAGCATTGGCTCTCAGCCAATTCATGCTAAGTCATCCGGTATGTTGGTGTTTCCTGCAACAATCTCCATCTACTCCCCATATCACCATCTGTGCTGTCTTTTATAATTCACACTTTGTTCTAAAATTTAAAGTATCAATTCTGGAGATTTTCAAAACAATGTATTCCTTCAATGAATTTAAACACACAAGTCGCAAACAATATGTTGCATGATTTGTTGCCTGGCATATTTTGCTGTATCTCGTCAGGTGCATACTGCAGAGTTACATATCATATGTTAAAGTTAGTTAGCTACATAACCTTTACAGGATGTCGCAGTCAATACCAGCATTTTTTGCTGTTGTGATCTCTTGGCAAGTTTACATTCAGTAGTAATTTGTCATTGCTTTCTGAAAATCCAACACCCATACCATTTCATAAAAAACCAACGCAAGGCGGTCTGCTGCCAAATCGCCCACAGCTGTGATTTGAACTCCTTCGCCATGAAGCTGCTATACCTTATGAAGTGAATAAATTAATAATACTTAAACTGAAACAATTAAAACACATAATCACAGGTATTGTTCGAATTTGAAACATCTTTTATCCCCACGGTAATTTTAAATTTTACACGAACATTAAAGCAAGGGAGGCTGCATCTCTCAGTAGTTCAAAATCATAACAAACAAGCAGATGCATATATTGCTCTGACAAAATTTCAGAATTAAGAACAAGAAATGTGGCCATGACAGAATATTCAATGCTTGTGTGGATTTTGCTTCCTAGAAAGAGCTGGCTCTGTCAGGTTTTCAAATGCCCATGACACACCACAACCTTAGGGCAGAGTGGTGTTTCAACATCCTTCTAGGTTATGGCAGAAGTCAGTTAATAAAGTAGAGCAGTGACAAACTTTGCCTATGTTTTATAGAGTCCCTTAAGACAAGCAAAGAAGAGCAACATTGTAATCTACCATGTCTAATAGAAGTGTCTAGGGAGTGTTGGCATAACACTGGTTACCTCATCCTGTAGAAAAATTAACCTACAAAATACAACCAATCATTAACAAACACCCAATGGGCTTGGTGGCTTCAGATGGTTATGAGCCTTTGTTCCATTGGGAAGTGAAAAGTGGAAGAAGTGCCCAACGTCCCTACCACTGTGTATTGCCAGAATTCAACTCCTCCATGGACAGCAACGTTAAACATTATGTAACAGAATGTCACTGTAGTCATAATCTGCGGGAAAGACTCAAGTCTTTCACCAATTTCCACGCCTTGTGCATTTTCATGCATTTTAGTCTGTGATAACATGTTTCAATTAAGAATGTATCTGTACTTTCTGTTAAAGTATTGCCATTTCTATCAGTCTTATTACACAAGCCTTACCTGCGCTGTCTGAAAATTTACTCAACAATCTTATTACATACAGCCTTACCTACACTGTATGTAAATTTATTCACAATCTTATTACACACAGCCTTACCTACACTGTCTGAAAATTTACTCAACAGTCTTATTACACACAGCCTTACCTACACTGTCTGAAAATTTACTCAACAATCTTATTACACACAACCTTACCTACACAATCTGTAAATTTACTCAACAATCTTAATACACACAAACTCACCTACACAATCTGTAAATTTACTCAACAATCTTATTACACACAGCCTTACCTACACTGTCTGAAAATTTACTCAACAATCTTATTACACACAGCCTTACCTACACTGTCTGAAAATTTACTCAACAATCTTATTGCACACAGCCTTACCTACACTGTCTGAAAATGTACTCAACAATCTTATTACACACAACCTTACCTACTTATTGCACACAGCCTTACCTACACTGTCTGAAAATGTACTCAACAATCTTATTACACCCAACCTTACCTACACTTTATGTAAATTTACTCACAATCTTATTACACACAGCCTTACCTACACAATCTATATATTTACTCAACAATTTTATTACACATGACCTTACCTACACAATATGTACATTTACTCAACAATCCTATTACACACAACCTCACCTACACAATCTGTAAATTTACTCAACAATCTTACTACACACTTTACTCAACAATCTTACTACACACTTTACTCAACATTCTTATTACACACAACCCACCTACACAATCTGTAAATTTACTCAACAATCTTACAACATACAACCTCACCTACACAATCTGTAAATTTACTCAACAATCTAACTACACACTTTACAACATTCTTATTACACACAACCTCACCTACACAATCTGTAAATTTACTCAACAATTTTACTACACACTTTACTCAACAATCTTACTACACACTTTACAACATTCTTATTACACACAACCTCACCTACACAATCTGTAAATTTACTCAACAATCTTACTACACACTTTACAACATTCTTATTACACACAACCTCACCTACACAATCTGTAAATTTACTCAACAATTTTACTACACACAACCTTACCTACACTGTCTGTAAAATACACTCTGACCTTAGACTGCATCAGATAAGACAGCGTTGTATCCAGATATTTTGTGCGATGTCTGATGAAAGAAACAAACACATTCTTACATAAAGGTGTATACAGCTACCTTCCACACTGAATCAAACAGTCTGCACCAACCAGAGGCAGACTCTATTATATTCAAGACACTAAAGAGGCTGAACCGGCCGCTGTTCTGCTTACATTTCACAATTAGAAAACATATCCATAAAAAGAATATTTACAGCTTATGTGATTCTGGTATACACAAATCTGGGTCTTCGCTGTGCTACAGAGTTCATGTAATGTGCTAAGATTCTCCTTGTGTGATCTATATGAGGCAGCCAAAGAAATTAAGGCATAACCTCCATTCCATCTTATTACGCAAATCTCAAAATGCTAATCTAATGCATTAGAGAAATGCCTGTGCTCTTTTCCAATTTATACATTTCATTCCATGTGTCAATTCAGGAGATTTTCCTAGGTGAACAGACCTCTGTTATTCCACTAATCCATCGCTTGTGAGGTCTGCCTCTTTCTCTCTTTCTGCTGCATCCAAAGGTCAGTGCTTTTTGCAGTATGCATGTAAAATGGGTACCAAAAAACTGCCACATTTTTTTCTGGGAATGAATAACACCTGACTTGGATGGTTGGATGCAAAGACAAAAGTAGCAAGAAAGAATCTTATCACTGAACTATCTGAATACTTGTATGGCAGTGAATCTTGGAATGTGAACAATCAAATTAGGAAGAGCTTTGAGGTGGTGGAAATGTGGTTTCTGAGATGGATATTGTGAATACCTTGGACTTACTACCAGAGTAACTAACACCGACTGCCTGGAAGAGACTAATTAAAGAAGAAAATTATAGACAACTATAAGAACAATATGTAAACAGTGTTCTTTGGTAATGTAGTGAGAAGAGAGGCACTGGAGAACATTGTGACAACTGGAAAGATCAGTAGTAGCAGAGGCAGGTAGAAAAATTATGCTTTGTGGTTAAAGGTGATGGTAGAAGGAACAACAAACACGAGATCTCTAGAGCGGCATGAATGCCTGTGCAACTCTGCAGGGCATACTGAATACCCTAATACTTAAGAAGCTGCAAACAAAGATTTAAAAAGTGATATGGCTGTTCTATTGTATATATTAATAAAATGGTAATATTAATGGGAAAAGAGACAACAACACTGGACAATCATGCATACAGCACAGAAATATTGATTGAACTGATACATATGGCTATAGAATAAGACCTACATACACGAGCTGGCAATGTACTTGATGATTATGATGCAAATAACAGGAAAATCTGGAGTTTTCATTAACAGTATAATAAACATGTTTTTGGATGCATTATTGCAATGACATCTTAGTGATGTCAGGTCTTAGTCAGATATGACTGAGCTACCGTATGACAGTAGACGGTACTGCCTGCTTTCTGTTAGCGCTGAATGTTGGGCGGCGCTGTCCAAACCCGACACTCCACATTGTGCCAACAGCTTCAGATGGAGGCATGCAATTGGGAGGGCACAAGCACCATCATGGTGCGAATAAATGCAACCTAACGACTAAATGTCATGGCAGGGAAAATCAGGCCCTAAGCCTTGGTTGGCAACTGGTTGGTCTAGGACCAAAGCTCAGACAGGTGAATATTTAGAGCATTGCTTTGCTAATCCAGCAGCTTCTGCGGCTTGTCTTGTTCCAGATGTATTGGTGTTACCTTTCCTGTGGAGTAAAATGGACAGACCGAGAGAGGGATCATGCTGCATGGGCAACTCATGGTCTCAGAAACTCATGGTCTCAGCAATTCAGACAAGGCTGTGTGCTATAGAGAGGTATAACTCCATTCCTGGTCTTACCGCCATGGGTTTTAGGTATTATGCCTTTTTTAAGTACAATGTAACAAACTATCATTTGTCAAGACAGAAGGTGCCAATGCAAGGACATTTCTAACATCTTTGTCAGGTAGAAGAACGAAGCCAAATGTTAACAACAAACATTCTGTGGCTTAATACTCTAAATTGCATGCAATAACAACACTTTGAAGAGTTTCAAGTTATAAGCTATTTTGGTACCTGATGAAAATCATAACATTGTATGATTACCGTGTGACTAAAAAGGCCAAATTTTTCATACCTTCACCATTGTGTCTGCCGCCTGATTATTGGTCACACCACTGCCAAATTCAAATATACTTACATAGTTTTTTTGGATTTCTCTTGGCCAGCTTTGACCTTGTCTGCTTCCACTATAAGAACACAGCGATCATACATAGCCTGCATCTCACAAAGCCTGGACGACAATTTACTGCGGCAACTACCGTTACTGAAATCTGGCATTAGAAATGGTCAACACAGTTATACAACTAAAATGCATTTTCTCTTTTAAGTTATTTGAGAATATCAACAGTTCAAAAAAAGGTTTTCCTGTCGACAATTTGAATCAAGAAGACACAAACAATTGCCTGGCATATTTTATTGCATCTCGTCAGGTACATCCTGCAGAAGTCACACAACATTAAAAAAGCAACACAATGAATCCTTCAAGTTTAAATATACAACACACATAATGTAAATTGCCAACCAAGTAATTTTAAACTGACTATCATGTTGTTTGGTTTACACAAAGATAGCTTTAGCTAATCTTAACATTCAACCATTTCAAGTTAAAACATTTTGTTTGTATGTTGTATAATTTTGACAGATATAAATCCTTGGTCAAGCAACGCTAAGCATGTATGCATAAAAATACTGCTTTAATGCCGAAGTGGTGGAATAGCTTAGAAGTAGTATGTCCACTTTCAAATCAAGCAGACCGGGTTCAGTTCCTGGTGTGGATAGTGTCATCATCATCATGTGTCATACTAAGTATTGTAAGTGTCCATGACGGATCTGGGTTCTTGGTTTTCTGGATCAATTCGTATTGCTCAATGCCATCATCTTAGACCATCAAGCTTCATACAGATGATATTTTCCATCATCATAATGTCTGACGGAACCATGTACTACCAGTCCAATATTAGGAAAATGCATAAGGAAACCACTGCCAGAAGCAAACACTCCAGAGACCTTAACAGCTCAACAGCCTATTCACCATATTGGACTGGAAGTCATATAAGATAAGTATAAATAAATAGCCATCTTTAATGCAGAGTGGCTTAGATCCATGATGTTAATACTCTAACTCAAGCAGGCGGGTACAATTCATGATGTGGACAGTATCGATTACAACAAATAAGAAACCAGATGATGATATACTCCCTTCTGATCGTAGGGTAGTGAATCGGAAGCCTAGTTTTCTTAGATACTATGTCATCATAACCATGGTAACATAGTGGTTAGCGATTTTGCCTGTCCAGGCAGTGGTTTGGGCTCAATCTCAAGCACAGGCTGTAAACAGTATGGCTCCAGGGTTAATTCAGCTTTAAAAATAAATGGGTACTTTTCATTATTTTCTGGAAATTGCCAGGGAAGAAAGGAACGAACAAACAAACAAACAAACATACTTTATTGTCAAAGGGTTAAGAATTGGGCAAGCAGGCCCGTCAAGGTGACAAGGGAAGTGGCCACTAGAACTGACTATGTAACTAAGAATAAAAAAACTAAGAACAATAAAAAACAAAATAGAGAGCATCTATTGGATTTTTCCCCACGGACACGCTGTGTGGTGGGAAATTAGTAGGCGGTGTCTGCACACCTCGGTGGGATATTGATGCATGATAAGGCAGATGTGGTTGTCCTCTTTAGGATTGTGTGTATGGTGCAGAAGAACAGACAGATCATCACAGCTTGGAGAGAATGGTGCTGCAGGGAGTGATCAGAGGATCTGGCCGACACTCAGGACTCCAAGGAAAGGCCAGATAAACACATAATCAATCCTCTTCTGGAACCATTAGTATTGGGACTTTTCGCTGGCAGTTGCAGATGAGGACGAAGCACGTACGGGTATGTCCCGAGTGCTGTTATGTTGGTTCTTGACTCAACTAAAACAACCAAGGTATGCACACCACACACACAAGATAGCATGGCATTTGGAAATCATAAAATGATTTGACCTTAATTGTTTGCTGCCCTGATAAAATTCCAAACCCTAGGAAGGCTACTTTCAACAGACTTTTTATATGTATATCTCTTATGTGAATGTGGAAATCAAGGGAAAACCCTCACATTAGAGTCACAACGTAAAGCTAGATGGTAGAGTGACATGTTCCAAATACTTTATATTAGTCTTTGGGCTGCATAACCTGACATAAGCACACAGGCATACTGTGTGTATGTTGAACACTAAACAAACAGTGATAAAACAAACATTTCACAAAAACATTTCCTATCCACAATAATCATCATCGTATGCCATGCCAAAGAATGTGGGAGATCATGGTTTGCCATCTCACACCATCAACTGAGTCCAGGATAAAGACTGTGAAAACAATGTTTTCCCGTAGTGAATTTGAATAACGAAGACACAAACAATAGATTGCATGATTTTTGCCTGGCATATTTTGCTGCATCTCGTCAGGTATATACTGCAGAAATCACACAACATACAGTAAAGTAACTAGAAAATCATTCAAGCTGAAATATATACATGCTTGCACATTAACTACAATTGTCTACCACAATTTTAAGCTATCATGTCTTTATGTTTGCACAAAATTGGCCTAAGAAGATTAATCATGATGGCTTCTGCAATCTTTAACAAGCAACTATTTTGTGTGTTAATCAACACGCAAAACACATTGTCTCTATCAATCACATGGTCGGTTTCCTAAATGTGCCGTCAAATTGATCAATACTTTATGTTGTGTGATTTCTGCAGTATGTACCTGAGAAGCAGCGAAATATGCCAGATAAAGACTCTTCATGTTCCGATTATGTCATGTGAACAAATCATCCCCATATTTATCTCTTTGCCTTACCCTTGCCCTTTTCCCATTAAGTTTGTCACCAATTTTTCAAGATTATTTCTCCTGATAACTCATCTCATCTCATGATGATATGCCCACAAAATCTTCACCAAGTCTTTCTCTAATCAACTTATTGTTTCATTTGTTTCTTCTGGGACTGTCTCATTCATTTCTCTGTCCATCCATGGTAAACCACATTTCCATCAGATGTTTCTCAGCCTGTCTACTTATTGTCGATGTGTCACATTAATACAACAGAATGGGTTCTAAATAGTACTTAACACTCTTTCTCACTGCAAATAACAGCTTTTAATTGGCATTTCCATTTTGCAAAAGGCCATCTTAGTGATTCTATTAACGATTCTACTTGATAACAATGTAAAAATGTATGTGACCTACTAGACCACTGGACTCTGTCAGCAGCAAGATGGTTGCTGAGGATGTAGTCACAGCAAGTGAGCTGTCGTGCTGTCACAGTTATACCATGTTTAAGTCGCAATGCAGATATGATCTCCTGAAAGATATTTAGCACAATACCAGGTAGAATAAATGCTCAATATTACTACACTCTGATACTATCTTTATCAACTAATGACCAGTCAGGACATAAAATCATTTACTATTATGGCTGTATAGTAAGGTATGGTACAGTACAGTACAATACAGTATAGCACAGCACAGCAGAGTAGAGTCGAGTAAAGCAGAGTACAGAATAGTATGGTAAAATACAGTACAGTGCAGTATGAATTTGTCATACTACTACATGTGTCCATCAGGTGGTGACTGGTGCAGTGAACTTTAAATATAGAAGTGTCCATCTTGTATCCATCTACAGTGTTCTCATCATCCTTTTATAAAACCACATCTCTGCAGCTTCCACATAATTCATCTGTAGCAGAATGAATATCATATCAGTATTAGCTTAGGGGTGCAAGACTACAGCACGCTTGAGCATCGATATAGAACAGTAAGAAAGATGCTCAAGTCGTGACGTAGCTGGTGTTGGGTAGTGACCACCAAGAACGAGGGAAAAGACAACATCATAATTGATTAGAACTTGGATTTTGTATCGACCATCATGTGTAAATAAAGCCTGTTTTGAAACAACACAGCAGAACTTGTTGATCCTCTGTATACGCATTGTTAAAGATGGATAAATGGCGCCGCATACAGGATTTGATTTTTTACTTAAAGGTCGCGTGAACAACGTGAAGTATGAAAGTCAACATGCCGCATGCTAAAGTGGACTAACCAATTTGTTGAGGTATGAACGATATTTTAGACATTCATTAAATAAAAGGGAAAAAAAGTTCAAAATCGGACCAACTATAATTGAATCAAGGTCAAAATTTAAGCGTTTTTCAGACTACCTAAATTAAACTTACACACATCAAGATTTTTGAATGGAGCCATCTACATAATATGATTGCCTATGACTGTGGAGTTTTATCAAGCTGTTTTTTGTCAGAAATACTTGAAGCAACGTGATGTTTGTCGAATTGCTGTGAGGTTTGACTTGCATTATTTCAGCCGTTAAGTAACCTTGTGTTGAAGGTCACACACTTACATACTAGCAAAGAAATCTCAAGACAGCTATAAACAACTCGAATTGGTTTAAAGGAGAATTAGTTTAAAGGAGAATTGGTTTAAAGGAGCTGTTTCCTTTTGTTATTTTCATTTAATATTGACTTTGAGAACCTGAAGAAAAATGAGAGCTTATTTTGAGTCAACCCTATTGCTCCTTCAATTGGAAGTTACGAGAAAATACAGTTGCATTCGCTCATCTTGAACTCCAGCAAATCAAAATGTTTTCAACAAAAGCGAATATTTCAACAGGGTGTCAACCTGCTGAAGAGAAGACCCAAATTAAATTGTTCTATCGAGCTGGACTCGCTTTCAAGCCGACGCCTTGAAGAGCCCTGTTAGGGTGAAAAGAAACTGCAAGTCTGGTAGGGGCTCAACCAGGGGCTGAAAGTGAAAGGAAAGTAACGAAACCTGAGACGCTGGAAGGAGGATATCACTAAAGTCGCGTTTGGATGGCTACTAAATAATACGAACTCCAGACGTTTGAGTATACATGAACCGTGACAAGGGATATTTTTAAAGAACGTACGTGAATTCACGCTTCTCTTGGATCAAGGAAAGACATGCTCGACGGTAATTAATTTAAGTATAACTGCTAAGAGAACATTTTTTTAATGTGATTTAAATATTTAAATAAGATCATTTAGATAAATTGTTATAAATGTGAATTTGCTTGTATAAGTGTATAGCGAAATATTTCAGCATGGCAGAAGAACAAGGTTCACTGACACAAGTTTTGACTGGGGTAGGAACGGTAATTGGTAAACTCAACACAGTCATGAAACAACAAGGAATGGCAGCTGACATTGTTAAATTTAGCGGACAGGCAAAAGATTTTAAGAAGTGGATAACTTCAATAGAGAAATATGCATATTTGGTGTCAGCATCAGATGAAGAGAAAATGAAACTTGCTTATCAGGCAGCAACAGAACCGGTTTCTGATCATATCAGAAGAAAATTAGAGGCTAAGGTAGATGAGACATGGGAGCAGTTCAAGGACGATTTAGCTCATAAATACGCTGAAATAACGGACCCACAACATGCGTTTTCGGTGTTAAGACAGTCCAAACAAAACACTGGAGAGACTGTACAATTATTCAGCGATAGGTTGATTAACCTGGCTGAAGAAGCATTCTTAGGACAGAACGTACGAGGAGAAGAGGTGGAGCGGATGTTGGTCGGGATTTTTGTAGATGGTATAAAGTCAGATGGACTGAAATTTAAGCTGATGAGGGAAAATCCGGAGAGATTATCACAAGCTGTAGATATAGCAGTACAAGAAGAGAACTTGAGACTTAGATTTAGGTTGAGAGTAGGACAAGAAATAGGTACCAGTCGAGAAGATAGGATTGAAGAGCCTATGGAGATAGGACAAACAAGGTTCGGATGGAATAGGAGAGGAGGTATACAGACATTACAAGGTAGTAATAGAAATGCTTATGATGAAAGAAGACAAATGAGATATCCTACAAGTGAGACGGTAGGTAACACAAATAACACGAATATAGTCTGTTGGTCTTGTGGTCAACGTGGACACATTTTTCGCTTTTGTGGTAACAGGCGTGTCCAGTCGAATACACAAAGTAGAAATGGCAATAGCAGATTAAATAGGAATGTTGAAGAGAGACACAGAAGTTTTACAAGTACAAGAACGCAGGAAAACCGACGCCCTACCTATTAAATAGGACCTGTAGTAGGAGGGAAAATAACAAGGTCCCAAGATTTAAAGAATATTTTAATAACAGGTATAGCAGGACGAGTAGAGAATGCTCTCAATTAGATAAAATCAAACAGTTCACAGTGAATAAAACAGGTCCCAGTTCATGTATAATAGATATAGGGAAGTATAGAGTTCGTACATTAATTGATTCGGGAGCTCAGGTTAGTGTGATCAAAGAAAGTTTTTTATACAAAATAATGAGAAATTGCAAAATATTCAGAAGTCATAATAATCTTCACTCTGTTACAGGACAGAATTTACAAGTAATTGGACAAACAATAATGAATTTTAAGTTAGGGGGAATCAACATAACAACACAGGTAGAGAAATTAAATTATATAGAGGATGTGTAATAGCCAAAGTAGATCATAACATTAATGACATATTAGCAACAGATAGAGTAGAAATGCCGAGAATAAATTATTCAGAAACTCCTAGTGAAAGAATTAATAACAGACGCGGACGCGAAAGAAAAGGGAACGTGCAGAAGGATGAATTGATCCATCCATTCAGAAGAAATACAGCCCAAATACATTCACTAGACAATATAACAAGAGAGCAAGAATTGTTGGCACAGTTAAAAACTCCACCAGAAAATAAGAAAGTATTAGAACAACTTATAAAAGAGAATCAGGATGTATTTGCAATTAATGATTTAGAATTGGGAAGGACAAAAACAGTTACGATGGAAATAGATACTGGAGATCACCCACCAATTAGTTTGAAACCGTATAGAACACCCTTAAGGAATAGAGAAATTGTTGAAAAAGCAATAGAAGACATGCTGAAAGCAGGAATAATAACAAGATCAAAGTCGGAATGGTCATCTCCGATCGTCATCGTGACCAAAGCTGATGGTTCACATCGATTCTGCTGCGACTATCGGGCGTTGAACAAAATCACTAAGAATCTAGCGTACCCATTGCCGGTGATTGACGATATTATGGTTTACTTAATGGGTCTACTTTCTTTACCACGTTAGATGCAAGATCAGGATTTTGGTGTATACCTTTGTCCCCAGACGCCCAGAAAAAGAGTGCTTTTTGTACACAAGCAGGTTCTTACGAATTCTTACGAATGCGTTTTGGAGTACGTACGGCGCCCTCTTATTATATGCTATTAATTAATCAAGTATTAGAGGGTATGCAAAAGTTTGCATTGGCATACATAGATGACATTTTAATTTATACAGCAGGAGATGTAGATGATCACTTAAAACATGTAAAATTAGTATTCGACAGATTAAGAATACATGATGTCAAACTGAAGCTCAGTGAATGCGAATTTTTAAAAACAGAAACAAAGTATTTGGGGTATATTATTAATAGAGACGGAATTAAACCAGATCAAGATAAGGTTAAAATTATTAGAGAATTATCTCCTCCAACTAACGTAAAAGAAGTGCGTGCGTGCGTTTATCGGAACCTGTGGGTATTATCGGCGTTTCATTCCAGGGTTCTCAAAAATAGCAGAGCCTATTACTAACTTAACTGGCAAATACGCTAGATTTAAGTGGGATGATGAATGTCAAAAAGCGTTCGAGTTTTTAAAAAATAGCTTAACAGTAGTGCCACTATTGACATATCCAGATTTGAATAAACAGTTAATATTATATACAGATGCTTCAGATAATGCTATAGGAGCGTGTTTGGTTCAACCATATGAAGGAAAAGAATCTGGAATACCAGGGGTTAAAAATGAAAGGCCAATTTATTTCTTGTCTCATAAACTTAGCAGGTCTCAGCGGAAATGGTCTACTATTGAGAAGGAGGCTTATGCTATTCATTATGCTCTTCAGAAACTTAACTACTATCTACATAACGCAAAATTTCATCATTAGAACTGACCACATGCCTTTAAAATCTTTGTTAGAAGCTCCAGTGCAGAACAGGAAAATACAGACATGGGCGTTGAATCTACAAGGATACAATACAAGAATAGAATACATACCAGGTGGGAACAACACATGCGCTGATTTATTGTCTAGAATCCCGTATCCGCAGTCATCAGGGAACACGGAAGACGAAGGTGAACCGGAGATAGACGACCGAAACTGGCAAGTAAATATATTAGATTCTGCCATAATAAATAGAGAAGATTTTGAGAGTTTACCGTCGGATCAAGAGTCTGAACCTAGAGCAGAAGACCCACATTTAGCACAATTTAATATGAAAGTAGAACAAGAATTAGATCCAAAAGTCTTAGAAATAAAACAGAAATTAAAAGAAACGGATGAGAATAAGTATAAGAAGAATTATTTAGTTTTGCTAGAGGATGAACAGTTATATTACATGAGTGAAAGAAACGAACAGCTAAGGAAATATATTCCAAAACATATGGAAAGTGAAGTTTTAAAAGCATATCATGATGAGAATGGTCATCTCGGTCGTGATAAATTAGTGAAAGCACTTACGAATAAATATTATTGGCCGAATTTATTTAAAACTGCTTGTAAATATGTCGATACGTGTGAAAGATGCAGATTAAGGAATATGAAAACAATTAAGTGTCCCTTACAAGATACAGATATTCCTCAGTTTCCAATGCAAAAAGTTAGTTTAGATATATCAGGTCCTCACCCTAGAACATTATCAGGGAACGTATATCTAATTCATATGGTGGACGTCTACAGTCTTTGGCCGGAAGTTTATGCAATCCCAGATAAGAGCGCAGATACTATCATTAATATTTTTTTACAGGAATTCGTACCAAGATTTAGTTGCCCACAGATTGTACTCACGGATAATGGTAAAGAATTTGTGAATAAGAAATTCGAAAAGTTATTAAAAGATTTGAATATAATACATATAAAGACCTCATACTATAGACCTTCTTCAAATGCTAAGAACGAAAGACAACATAGAACATTGTACGATATTATAGCAAAGATTGTCGATGAACATGAAAAAGATTGGGATCTATTCCTAGGACCTGCGCTTAGCGCTATATGCACAAATCAAAATGAGAGCACAGGGTTTTCACCATTTTATTTATTACACGGGAGAGAGCCAATACTACCCATAGATAATCTGTTAAAACCAAGACGTAAATATATGGGGGAAGACTTTCAAGAGGTCATCATACAAGAAATGCATAAAGCACATGTAAGATTAATGAATAATATAATTAAAGCTAGAGAAAGACATAAAAAGTACAGAAACGTGAATACAAAATTACAGGAATTCAAAGTAGGTGATAGAGTTTATTACAAGAAGCATAGAAGGAACTCTAAGTTTGATGCTCGTTGGGTTCCAGGTTATTACATTTTAGAAAAGCTAGGAAATGTATCGTACAGTATAAAGAACCAGATCACGGGACATATAGCAAGGGCACACGTAGAGCACTTAAGAAGAGATAATGATGATATGGGAAATAATAATAATAATTATTATTATTATTCAGACACCGGATACTTAGATGAACAAGTCGTCAGAAGAGCTACGATACCCCCAGATATTAGAAAAGGTCCAGCACAAAGTCAATTAATAACAACTCCAGTTTGTGATGATACTCAAGAGCAGACAATACCGAAAACAATAGAAGAAAAAAATATGAATGAGAGTCATTATGATAGCATAGAATCTATGGAAGAAGAGATAGGTGCTCCATTAAAAAATACTAGACAAGCAACGAAAAGGAGAATAGAGAGACAGAGAGAAAGAGAAGTGAAAAGACAGAGAAGAATTAGGGAAAATTCATCAAGCGACGAATATATACCCCTATTAGAAAGGTCGTTAAGAAACGATGAAAAAAAAATTAGATTGGATATAGAAAGAAAAAGATTGGCAGCTGCTAGTAATAGACATACAGATGAAGAAGAAATGGATGAAAATTCAGAATCAAATAGTAGTATGGAAGAAAGTAATACTTTATACGAAGAAGAAGATATTGATGTGGAGATAGCACTTATTCAAAGGAACTTGGAGTTACTGAAGAAATGGAAACGTAGGAAATAAATTGATAGAAAATACTGCAGATAGCAAGATATAAATTTCATGATTTAAAAAGGAAAATGATACTTGAGGATGTATATGACACATTTGTTATGGAAAAGGGTTCTATTGATACTTATAATGAGTTGTCTTGAAGAATAGACATAATTAGGTATTAAGATAACTAATATGGATGTAAATTCGAGTGAGGTATATTTTTTTTACTGTAATTTTATTGCCAATTGATTTTATGGTTGGACTTCTTGAGTTTCCTTAAATAGATAAATAAGTTATTGTTAGTCCATAAAAGAGACTAACAATAGATAGTATGTATGTTATATTATTTTAAAATATGTTTTTCTTTGAATGAGTTAATACCTTTAATTGATATGAGGGGAAACATAAATGATGTATAAAAACTTGGGGTATGATGTCCTGTTGTGATTTTATTTCGCTTAACTCATAATTTAAGTGAATTGTCTTGTATGTTGAATGGTAATTACCTTGTTTATATATATGTTAGAAATTAGTTAAGTTACGTTTAATTTACATGGTTTTGTCTAGAATAAAGGCAATACATGGGGCTTTATTTAGAACCCTTCGTTCAGAAAATAGTAATAAACTACTGAGGACTAGTAGAGAGACACATTATCTTTGTGAATAATATGTTCATGGGTATATTCTGTTGCTGTGATAATCAGCATAAAGAGGTTGATATGGCTATGAAGTATTAGAAACATATGCCGGGGATGGTTATGGGAAAGTTAAAATAGGAGCTGCATTAAAGTCAGCATTAATTGAAGATATATGGATTGGATACCATATTATGAGTAATGATATGATAGTTGGTTAATAGAGAATAGATAAAAAGGGGGCTGTGAATGGCAGCATATAAGGTTGGGTATATGGAATAGATAAACAAGGAGGCGTACCATGGGATGTGAGGGGGCAAAATATAGGAGCTGTGGAAAAACAGCGTTAATTAATTTAAAATGTTCATGGAATATGAACATTGGTTCATGGTGGAAGGTGAGATAAGTGAAATATAGACAAGGTTGTGGATGGCAATATATGGCAATATAAATGTTGAGTATAAAAAAGAAAACTTAGATCAACTTAATTTATAGTGAACAGAGATGTATTTCATAAGATATATTTTAAAAAACTTTTTACAAAAGTTTTTTCGTTGGCAAGAGAGGTAAATGTGATTGCGTTGACTATTTCCTTATACTTTTCATAAATTGGGTGCGCACCCCTTCTTTACTTTTTTTTTACTACATCTTTTCTGTCTATCCTGTGCTGTGTGAATGAGAAATTTCATAATGTCAAGTGTACGATAACGATTGATACGGGCCATTCTTATGATATATATATATTTTATAAAGAAACTTTGAAGAGCCAGAAACGAAGAAGAAATATAATTTCATAGTGGTTTGCTATGTGGTACAATTATAAGGAAATATTCACCTAAAATAGAGTTAGTTTGGGGCGGCTTAGAGAAATTATGGGAGGTAAGGAGAGAAGGTGTAGGATAAAGGGGTTAGGAGTTAAGACTTTTGAAGAAGAAAAGTCTTTTAAAAGACAGGGAGGTGTAGCAGAATGAATATCATATCAGTATTAGCTTAGGGGTGCAAGACTACAGCACGCTTGAGCATCGATATAGAACAGTAAGAAAGATGCTCAAGTCGTGACGTAGCTGGTTGTTGGGTAGTGACCACCAAGAACGAGGGAAGAGAAGACAACATCATAATTGATTAGAACTTGGATTTTGTATCGACCATCATGTGTAAATAAAGCCTGTTTTGAAACAACACAGCAGAACTTGTTGATCCTCTGTATACGCATTGTTACACATCACTTGTCTGCTAATTGTCTGATTCCTTTCCATAAGTCAGGATTGACTTACTATAGTTCTTGAGAACTCTTTGTCACACCTCGACTGTCAAAGAAATATTGCAGAGAATATTCTTCCTTTTGCAAAATGCTGCCTTTGTTTGGGCTCCTTTTAACTTTTAACATTTAACATCACTAATACATGTGCCATCTGCTGTTATTAAATTACCAATTGACTTGTTTTAACAGGTCCCGTTCATTATGGTGTTGCACTTGGGAAGATAAATTTTCATTGCAATTACCACAACTTGTTTTTCTGTTGTTCAGACTAAGACCTTTGGTTTTACTTTTTGTTGTAATTATATCTATCAGTTGGTATAATACATAATTTCCACATAATAATTAGTTGAATGGTAAACTGGCATCTGACAGACGCTGTGATTTTCAGGAACAGAACCATAATAAATATGGAGGATGGCAAATGAAATCAGGTGATACAGTACCACAATATGCACTGATGCTCTCATATACAATGTAAATAATGTGGATGAATGAACAATCAAACTTCATTTTAAAAGATTGAAGAATTAGACATGCTGGTTCATTTTCAATTCCTCCCTTTGTTT
The DNA here is from genome assembly GCA_014155875.1 of Cepaea nemoralis. NCBI lineage: Eukaryota > Metazoa > Mollusca > Gastropoda > Stylommatophora > Helicidae > Cepaea > Cepaea nemoralis. The sequence goes on along the minus strand of JACEFZ010023181.1, from coordinate 547,694 downwards.
AAACAATCATATTAAATATGTAAAATTAGAAGTACCAACAATAATTGCTACATTACATATATTATGCGTTGAGTTGTTGAGTTGAGTTGAGCTAAGAACTGGCATCACTGAACTCAGGATATTCCAGTATGTGCTTCATCCCCTCGTTCAAAAGACAGCGATGAGTCACACTACTAATCGGTCTAACCTCTATGTGATTGAAAGTTCTACTGGTCTTCCTTCTCAGTTTTGAGATTCTTCCAGAACCCCAGCTGATCCCCCACAATCTCATTTTTTCCACATACAGGTTCTCAAACTGTACCCCCACCTTCTCCACCTGTTGTCTTACTTTCATTCTCAAAGGTGAGAGTGAACTTCAATCTGCTTGAAAACATCAATGTATTGTAAATTGTAAGAGATAGCAGTTAACAGAAGAAGACAGTTCACATTCTTTAGCATGTCATGACAACAGGAAAGTTGGAGAGAAGGAGAGGTAGAGGGAGACAGAGAGAGATTGTGCAGTTTGACATGAGGGCATATAAGAACATCAGTATCAGAACTGATTGGTAGGACGTAGAGGTGTTTCCAAGGCACCAGGGCCGGGTTATATACTGGCCAAGACCTATTGACGCGTCCTCGTCGAGCGTCCTGTGCAACAGGTCCCTTCGGGGTCCTGGCTAAAGTCAATAGGATCACCGATTCTTCCGAATTCGAAGAGTGTCTGCCTGTACGGCGAGGAACCACCAGTCTGCACACCAATAAGCCAGACATGGGACAACGGATACTCACGCAAACCTCAGGTCCTGTATGACATCACACTAATGTTGGACAACAGGATGCCTTCATCCGACATACAGGACTTCGCGTTGGAGCTCAAGCCAACGAACACAAGCAAGCAAGCAAGCAAGAACTGATTGGTAATACATGAGACTGAAGGTTGTGTACAACATCACAAATCCACATGGCAATGGCTTATAAGAAGAAGACATAAATACGTATTTGATTAACTACATCAGAACACAGCATGAGAAAAATTATATGTATGCTATATGTAATTTAAAGTATAAAGCTTTGGACATATTGAAGTATAATCTTGACCTGGAAGAAAACCTTCACAATTAAATGACAATATAGTCTACCTGGGCGCCACTTATTTCCCTGGAGTCAACCAGAACCTGCAGCTGGTGTCCTGTTCTCTTGGCATCTAACTGTAACACAGAACATACTATGTGTTATTCACTGAAGTGCAACTTTGAATATAAGTGTCACAGAAGAGTACTACAAATTCATTGGATGGAGATTAAAAAAAAGGAGCTGTCAAAAACTGTAATTTATTGCCAATATAGTACCTTGCGGTACAATGGCAGGGGGGAAGGGGGTCTTTGAGCCTGAGGAATTAAGGCTGCCTGACTAGTGCAGTCGCTGCGAACTGTGCAGGTTAGGATTTTCTTTTTGCCCCTCGAAACAGAGCCATCCAACAAAAATTCATTTTGATGACTGGTCATTAAGACAAATAAAATTAAGAAATTAAAATATTTGGGGAATGTAAATTGACATGAATGTCTGGATAGAATGTCATAGATAGATTCAAGATGTGGCAGATAATTTACACATGGCAACAACAGTGGCAGAACATCTGGCTTATGATATATAGGCAATTTAAAAGACTGTTTTTTTTATTTCTTGGGGTCTGCATAGGACATGCTCCTGGATGATGATGATGATGATGATGATGATGATGATGATGATGTTGATATTCATTTTGATGACTAGTCTTTAAGACGGATATTAGTGTGTAAAGTGGAGTTATACTTGCATCCATACATCATGTGCCATGCCGATAATCGTGGGCGGTCAGTGTTTTGCCATCTCACTCGATCACCAGAGTCGTGGATCAGCTCCGTGTTTCTGTCTCGACCATGCCACGTGGCCAAGCCATCCAGGTATTTACTTCTCGGTCTTCCCCTTGGTCTCTTCCCTTCGATCTTGCTCCTCAGTTGTCACCAAGTTCTCCAATTCATTTCTTCTCATAACATGCCCAAAAATTTTGACTGTCTACATCTAATGTCTCTAATCAGTTTATGAATCTTCATTTGTTTCTTGAAGGACTTGTTCATTGGTTTTTCTGTCTGTCCATGGTATTCTTTGCATTTTCCTCAGAAACCACATTTCACAGCCATCAGATGTTTTTCAGCTTGTCTGCTCATTGTCCATGCTTCACATCCATACAAAAGTACAGGTTCTATGTAGCACTTCAACACTCTTTTTCTCGTTTCAATTGATATCTTTTTATTGGTCAGTATGTTTTTCATCTTGCAAAAGGCTACCTTCGCAATGGCAATTCTTGTTCTAATTCTTCAAGGCATCTCCCATCAGATGTTATGACTGTTCCGAGATAACTGTACCGATTCACTTGTTAAGAATATGCCCATTTACTTGTATATTACATTGTGGTATTTCTTCTTCCTAGTGACGACCATAATCTGTGTCTTCTTACAATTCAATTCTAACCCTAGTTGTTCACTGTGTGCAACAACCGCATCTACTAAATGTTGCAGGTCCTGTTCATTGTCTGCAATCAAGACTGTATCATCTGCATATCTAATGTTATTGATGTATCGTCCCCCAATGTTGATTCCTTCCATATCTTCTATATTTCTGAAAATATTTTCACTGTACAGGGAAAAAAGATCTGGAGACATTACACATTCCTGTCTCACACCTCTCTTAACAGGCAGATATTGACCTACTTCATTATCAATTCTTATGGTAGCTTGTTGTTTCCAATATATGTTTTTTACAAGTCTAAGGTCTTTTCCATCAATTTGTAGATCTTCAAGCATCCTTATCATGTCGACATGTCTCACTTTATCGAAAGCATTTGTGTATTCAATAAAGCAAAGGTGTAGATCTTTGTTACTCTATAGAGTTCAATATTATTCTCAGCTATATACACAGCATTTACTGTACCCATGCCTTTCTACAAACCCACATTGTTCTTCTTCCTATTTCAGTTGTATTTTCTTCCTAACTCTTTGCATGATCATTCTTAGCAAAATCTTTGTGATGGCACCTCATTATACTAATTGTTCAATGTTGATCACATTCCAAGGCTCCTGATTCTTCTGGTATTGCAATAAATATCAGAGTTTACATAATTCATGAGTTATATTTCCAGATGGACAGATAGAAAAACCAACGAACAAGTCCTTCAAGAAACAAATGAAGATCGTAAACTGATTAGAGTCATTAGTCGTAGACAGTCAAAATTTTTGGGGCATGTTATGAGAAGAAATGAATTGGAGAACTTGGTGACAACTGGCAAGATCGAAGGGAAGAGACCAAGGGGAAGACCTAGAAGCAAATACCTGGATGGCTTGGCCATGTGGCATGGTCGAGACAGAAACACAGAGCTGATCCACGACTCTGGTGATCGAGTAAGATGGCAGAACATGACCGCCCACGCTTACCGGCATGGCACATGATGAATGGATGGATATTTCCAGTATCATATATTGTATTCAGCAGTCTGGTAACTTTATTTATTCCATATTCTTCTAAAGCATTAATCATTTCTGTTGTGATGCTGTCTGAACCGGGGGTCTTGCCAGATTTCATATGGTTAAGAGCATTCTGAACCTCCATCTTCAAAATTGATGGTCCTTCATTATTATTTTGAATATTATACTGTTCTTCTTTGTTACCATCATAAAGGTTTTTCACATAGTCTGACCATACATGTAAAACGTGATCTTTTTCTATTATGATTTTTCCATCTTTTGTCTTTAGGCAACCTGCCGATGTATGTTCTTTGATTAGTAAGCTCCTGAATTCTTTTGTGCATTAGTCTGGTAATTTTACTGCTGTGTTGTGTTTCAATTTCTATGCAATTTTTCTCAAGCCATGCTCCTTTTGCCTCCTTACATAATATTCCGACTTTTCTGTGAATTTCTTCGTATCTGGCAGGATTATTTTTGTTCTGTCTTCTTGTTTCCATTAGTTGTAAAATTTCTTCTGTCATCCATGTCTTATGACCCACTTTCTTTAATTTTGGAATAGTTTTTTTCTGCAGCGCAACTGACTGAATTCTTGGAACATTTCCCATTATTCATTCACATCTTGAAATAAGATCTCTAGAACAGACAATGTATAAAAAATTTTGTTTACTTCTAAGTTAATTATCTTGTATTTATTTATCAGTTTTCAATTTGCACAAATCATATTTAGGGTTTCCTGACTTTCTTTACTTTACTCTCAATGCGCCTGTAATTAATTTGTGATCACTGTATACCTCACCATAGCACAAATCATGGGCTGAATTGAGACGCCATGTGTTGCCCATGCAGCATGATCCCTTGCTCGACCTTTTTACTCCAGAAGAAAGGTAACACCAATATGTCTGTAAGACAAGCTGCAGAAGCTGCCAGATCAGCAAAGCAATACTATAACTGTCCGCCTGTCGGAGTTTCCATTTTAGACCAGTTGCCGACTAAGGCTTATAGCCTGATCTGCCCTGCATGACATTTAATTTTCAGTTTGCATGTACCCTTTCAATTGCGCTCCTCCGCCCGAAGCTGTTGGCACAATGTGGGTGTCGGGTTTGGTGAGCGCCGCACAACATTCGGAGCTAACAGAAAGCAGGTAGTACCTTCTACTGTCATATGGTAGCTTAGTCGTATCTGACTAAGACCTGACTTTTTGTCCCACAATATAAGTGCAACAAACTGATAGATGGCAACTCTTCAGAAAAATGATGTAATCAAGTACCATGATCACTCTTTCTTGCAGTGTAGGGGAGACTGGGGAGAAATGGACATAGGGGAGAAATGGACCACCCCCTCTCTGGCCCCTGGCTGTGATGCAATGAAAGTGAAACCATAATAAGTTTGTTTTCCACATCAAACATAGTCCGAATGTTTCATTTGCCATCGACTTCCCGCACAGGTCGTTCCCACGCAAAGTTTGAAAAATTTTCTGCACTAAAGTTTCTTTTTCCAGTTCCAGACACCATCGTAAAGCAGACGCATAGTCAGGAATCAGGACAAGGTAATTACGTTAATATCTCTATTTACTTGTTATTTAAGAGTTCATATAAAAAATATAGCATATAATATTAGATTTAAGAGACTTTATGGCTGAATAGTTTAATACATTGATGGGGGAGAAATGGACCGGTTCATTTCTCCCCATGGTTCATTTCTCCCCATAGAAGAAATTGACAAGACAGTCTGTTGTTATTAAAAGTGTTGAAGCTTGCATTCGAATATCAGCATTATTGATTCTTTTTAATACTGGGGTCTAAATCTAGACCAATAAAACTGTTAACAAATTTGATTTCAGTGATTTATTAAAGATGCACGCCATTCGTGCTATGATCAGTATTTCTTTGCAAATGATAGGCCTACCATTCTAAATGTTATATAATTCTGTCACCCTTTTGTTTCAGATGCCAAGATTGTACATCAGAAACACCAACAAGGGTCTCGTTACGGAGGAACGTATGAGAGAAGCTGTTAATGCTGTGAAAAATGGAATGAAAGTGAGGAAAGCTGCAAGGGAGTACGGCATTGCTCGCTCTACCCCCAATAACAATCTTACAAAAGACAGAGAAGGAAATGGTCTGCCTACTAGACTCGTACCAAATTATAGGCATAGCCTTGTTTTCACAGCTAAGCAAGAAGCCGATTTTGCTAGTTACTTGAAAGATTGTGCAAGAATGTTCCATGGACTCACAACTAAAAACGTTCGTATTTTGGCGTACGAGATGGCGAAAGTCAATAACATTGCACATCCTTTAACCTGGGATGAGCAAATGATGGCAGGGAATGACTGGCTTTGTGGATTTTTGCGACGGAATCCGGAGCTGACCATAAGGCAACCTGAGGCAACATCTCTGGCTAGAGCTACAGCTTTCAACAAACATAATATTTGCACCTTCTTCAACATTGTGAAGGAAACCATTACAAAACTAAATGTGAGTGGAGCTCAAATCTACAATTTGGATGAGTCAGGTCTGACCACTGTACAGAAAGTGCCAAAAGTAATTGCCCCACGAGGAGTGAAGCAAATAGGCCAGGTGACATCCAGAGAAAGAGGAGAACTGGTCACAATCTGTTGCATTGTGTCAGCTGCGGGTCACATTATCCCTCCAGTTTTTGTGTTTCCCAGAAAAAAATTTAAGAATTGTATGCTTGCTGGAGCACCTGAAGGTTCCCTTGGACTTGTGAATGAATCAGGTTGGATGCTCCGTGATAATTTCGTCAAAGTTATAAATCACTTCATTAAGCATTCAAGACCTTCCAAAGACTTCCCTTTGATTTTGATCTTGGACAATCACGATTCCCACATTTCATTTGAATCACTTGAACTGTGCAAGAAAAACAACATTCATGTGATCACGTTGCCACCACACACCTCATCTAAAACTCAGCCCTTGGACCGTTCAGTTTTTGGACCCATGAAGTCGGTCTACAACAATGCGTGTGATTCATGGATGATAAAAAATGTTGGGACACCACTGACAATCTATCAAGTTGCAAATCTAGGAGGCCACACTTTTCTTAAAGCGGCAACTCCCATTAACATTCAATCAGGCTTTGCATGTATTTGGCCCTTTAACGAAGATGTTTTTACAGAAGATGATTTTATGCCTTCAGAAATAACGAACAGGCCCATCAGCAAGGACAGTGAAAATGCCACTTTAGAAAGCAATGAACAGACAGGATCAGCATCTCCACATTGTGATACCAGCACAGATCAAACTGCACAAGAATTTCATGAAAATCAGAAAGAGTGTAATGTTGAGAACCTTGTAGATGACTTGCAGGAAATATCAGAGAGTCTTCAACATAAAGCTACTTCTTCCTTTACTTCGTCTCATGTTTTCAGAGGACTACCAAAAGCTGGTCCGCGAAAAGATTCAAATAATATGAGGAAAAGAGGAAAAACTATGCTGGCTACTTCTACGCCAGAAATGGATCGAATTAGGGAAAGAGCGGTGATGAAAGAAAAGGCAGCAAAAGTTCCACCCAAAAAGGCAAAGAGACAGCTGCTGAAAGAACTTGATGTTGATTCAGATCCAGAAACTGACATTTCATTTTGTGATGACACAGATTCTGATGTTTAATTTGGTGAAAATGAGGAGTGTACGGTTAGCTTGACTGGTGTGCGTGAGGTTTTTGAAGGCCAGTGTGTGCTATGTGAATATGGAACAAAGAAGACTTGTGTTTACTATGTAGGAATTGTAAGGGGAGACATTGATGATGATGGTGATGTTGAGGTAGAGTTCTTGCGCAAGAGTGAGAAGGTTGCTGGTAAATTTGTTAAGCCTAAGGTAGAAGATGTCGCCAGTGTCTCAATTACACGTATTAAAGCACAGCTTACTAGATCTACAATCACTGGAACCACTTCTAGGACCAAAGATGGCTATGTCTTCAAAGAAAGTCTTGCAGGCATAAATGTTCGATAAAACTTTATATTAGATTAATAAATCATATTAAACTTTTTTTTACTGTCGCTTAAAATAATAAAAAAAACTGCAAATATCCTTTTAATGATTATTTATTTCTTATAGCAATATGGATGAGTTGTTGCTGCTTCTTTTTAAAAAAGGTCCATTTCTCCCCACTATGGTCCATTGCTCCCCACGTGCTGGTCCATTTCACCCCAATGGTGGTCCATTTCTCCCCATGTTCATATACATTTTTGAAATGCATTTTGTAAAGAAACATATAGAAATAGATTGCTAAATGTTTTCCCCTTTTAAAATAAATGAATGTACAACATTTTAGTCATGGTTTTGTTATGTTTCGATAAAATCTGTTCCGGTGATGAGCAAAAATTGAAAACTACAAAATTGCTGGTCCATTTCTCCCCAGTCTCCCCTATGAGACATGACGAGGAATCTAGGTTTGGAGGATAGATCATTGATAAGTAGATATAAAAAGTGACTAGTAGCAGCAGCAGCAGTCACCAAAAATATTAGATAGTTAGCCTTAGAGAACTGCAAGGAAAGGTAATATATTGCATGAGAAAATGTCATATATAGGAGATTAATATTGCAAAGCAGCATACTAATTATTTAAATCACTTATTGGAAAGCTGTAAATTTACTAACAGAGCCAGTCCTGAACATAACTTATGTACATTTCCTTTATTACAACTTATAATGACCATATAGTTTTCATAACAACAGAAATAATTAACACTTTATCTGTAATGGTAAATTAATACTCAGAAAGAAAAGTCCTGCATGAAACCTCACGTTCTTTAAGAGTTAAGTAGCACTGTTAAATATTCCTAAAGACACACACAATGTATATCATCATCATCATCATGCATCCTGTCAGCTGCTTGATGGTATTCCTCCATGTCACCATCATAATCCATCCAGCATCATTTCTTGTGGTCTGCCACTGCTACTTTAGCCACTGACTTTCCAGTCATCACAATGTTTTCCAAAGCCTCCCTTCTCATTGTATGACCAAAGAATGCGATTTGTCTCCTTTTATGTGTGTATAATTTTCTACGTTCATTAGCCTCTTCCAGGCACTCATTAGTTACTCTGACAGTACAAAGTATTCACAACATATGTCTCAGAAACATCTTCATGACCTCCAAGCTTTTCCTAATCTGTTCATTCAAATGCCATGCTTCATTACCATACAGCCGAACAGGTTCTATATAACATTTCAGTGACCTCTTCTTTGGCACTCAATGATAGTGACTTATGTTATTGAGTAAAATGCAGCTACATGTGTATAAATACCATAAATTAATTTTATTTTGGTACATGCAAATGTGAAAAGTATTCTGGAGAGTTGGGAAAACTTTGGTGATCACTAATGAAAAAATGAGAAATGCAGATGTAGGCAAATCATAGTTTTCACAAAAAGTTAGCTGCTGCATGAGTCCCAAATAAAAAGCAAAATTAATAACGGACAAATAAAACATCAGATTAGGGTAAGCTTTGTGAATCTTACCAAAAAATCACCAATACTTACAAGTTTTGTGAAAACTGGTGAAACCTGACCAAGAGAACCAACATCACAAACATCAGACTTGGCAGCATCATGTACTCCAAGTGGAATGTCAACATTCACACAGTTTGTTTCAGGAACCACTACAGAGGCTGCTGATGTATTCGAGGTGGAAGAGTTCAAGGAGTTATTTATCTGCTGAACTTTCTGCAACTTTTGACGATACATCTGTTGCTTTTCTTTCTGTCTGCGCAAATGCTCTTCTCGGGACATTAGTGAAGGTGTTTTAACAGAATTATTTATATTCAACAGGCTGGTTTCTGGCATGTCTACATCAGCTGATGATCTCATTCCTCCACTGTCACCAGAAATACTATGTGATGCTGTTTTTGATGATGATGAATGTGAGATTGATGTAGACGTAATTGATTGCCCTGCTTGATACTTAATCCCATTGTCACTTTCACTACATTTATCAAGGTCTCTTCTGGTTTTATTACACAATGGCTTGTTATAAACATTTGTAACCAATTTAGGAGGGTCCCTGGTGTTATCACAGACTTGCTTTTTGACATTAGTAAATGAAGAAGATGCACAATATTTGAAGGGGTTATCTTGCCATCTGACACCACTGTCATCGTAGCTGCTACAACTAGCAGACTCAGCAAGGTGTATAATTTTATTCACATCATCGGAAATATCAGTAGTATCTGTCAGACTGAGAAATTTCCTCTTGATGTCAGATTTTTCAGTCTCATGTTTCTTTTTGACTAAAGCAGTCTCTGAAGCATGTCTGTTCACACTGACTGGCTCCGATACATCAAAGTCATCAAACCAGTCTGTCTCTCCAAGCAAATCAAAGTTCCCTACATTAGAAGCACCAGAATGCTGGTTAGACACTTCTCGACTATTTCTATTAATCTTCTCAAATCCCATACTTTGATCCAGGAAGTCATCTGTAGTTTTTGTCAGATTCTGTCTTTCTGTAACAGAATCTGTGCCACACTTGACTTTGGGAAAATTCTTACAAGACTTTTCCAAATTTGCAGAGTTTACTGTCTCCCGGTGACATAAGGAGGCATCAGTCTTCTTGCTCATACTCCTTTCATCCTCACTACTACTCAGTAACACTTTTCTTCCAAATTTGCAGGGATGAATACTGAATTCTTGAGTCATCTGAATGTGGCTTTCTTTTTCTTCATCACTGGATGTGTCTGCTATCATATGTATGCGTTTTTTTCCTTTCTGCCGTTGCCCTGTTTGTGTTTTTACTATACGCTTTTGTCTGTGTTCAAGTACACTTTCCTCCTCTGTGTAAATGGTGTCTGCAAAGATGCAATGTTAAAAATGTAGAATAATGAAAAGGTTAAAAACAGAATAATAATGCTATCATCTTGATTTATATTTAACAAAAATGGAATATTAGAAGAGTAAAAACAACAATATCAAATTACACACATATTCTACATACACTGGCAGTATCTTACTGGGGTCTTTATGGGAAGAAACTAATAGCAACACTGTTATTCACCATGTAAGAGGTGGTTAAGAACGGCTCAGGTGGAATTGGCCACTGCATCCCATAGAAAACTTAGCTGCAAAATCTAACTAATCATGAACAAGTCAACAAATGGGTTGAAATGGGTCATTTGAGAACGTAAGATCCATTGGAAGATGAAAGTAAGATGCTGTTTCAGCTGTCAATGAGCAAGTGTTTTCTTTGTCTTGTGAGTGCTGTGCCCTGCACACCAGTCTCTACTCATGGACCTGTGATACCCATGGATGATGAGTGGTGGTCTGCAGTTGGTTGTTGGAAGAATTCATCTTTTCTTGTAACTTCGGCATGGTGACTGTACTAGTCACTATACTACCTTAGTTACCATAGTTTCTAGTATAAGTAAAGGTATTCCCGTAGCAGATACCGCCGCTGAGGTATGAAGTGTTCAGCCATCACATATTCTATGTCATGACCTATGAGGTGTGTGCCAATGTATCTTCCTCAACGTCTTTCCTCCAAAACAATTCTCATAAAATTGCCCGGTACCCATGTTTATGAGGCTGGGTCGACCCCAGAGCCACACTAGTTGGACAAAATGAATCCTGCCTCTGCTGCAGAATGAACCCAGACCACTGTCATGGCAGGCAATCACACGAACCAGTATGTCATCACAGCTGGTTTGTTGTAGCATTTTTACAACTTATGATATCAAATTAGAGCATTTTTAATGACTTCACTATTTGCAAGCAGCTGCAACAACACTAATGATATAAAACTTATAAGTTATTACAAGTGCTCTCCTCATTGCAAGCAGTAGCAACAATACTAATGATATAAAATTGATAAATTATTAAAAGTGCTCTACTCTTTGCAGACAGCATCAACAATATTAACAATATGAAACTGATAAGTTATTCAAAGTGCTCTCCTTATTGCAAGCAGTTGCAACAATACTAAACAATGAAACCGTCATCTACTGCCTATAGCACCTTGCAGTGTAGGGAAGTTATTCAAAGTGCTCTCCTCACTGCAAGCAGTTGCAACAATACCAATGATATAAAATTGATAAGTTATTCAAAGTGCTCTCCACTTGCATGCAGCTACAACAATAAGCAGATAGAAAAATCAACATCTGATTATCTACTCCATCCTTATCATCACATATTTCAGCTTTTGACAGGCTGTGAAGATCCCTGATACTGACCATAAGTGTCAGTTCCTTACCACTCTCTGTAAACTCTATATGTATGTCTGTACTGACAGATCTATGCATATCTTTTGTATAAAAGTTGGCCTTAGTCTATGCCTTCTTCTCTTCCCAAATACTGTACTCTCTTTGATGTTTCTTTATGACCTAAGCTGTTTAGAGGGGGCTTCAACACTTGAGGAACAATTTCACTGCACTAAGTTTTATCTCATATGGCCTGTTCTCCTTCCACAGATTAGACTGCCACAAACCATCTTACAGAGCATGAACTTGGTAGCTCAAACAATGACCTTCTTGGGGGTCTTTAAAAATTGCACTAGTGACCCAAATGGACAGTCTGTAAAGCAAACCTACAACCTTCATAGCACAAGCAGGTGACTTGATCCTTTCGCCGTGAAGATTTCAAGTGTAATCAAGCCATAAGAGTCTGTGTTTTAAAAATTGTAAGAAGTATTCTTTGCTCTATTTTCCACTCTACTGAAGAGAGTATATTTCTGTAACTTACCTTCCTCATCACTGCCCACACAGAAGCTGTCTTCTTCATACTCTGACAAACCCTCATCCTCATGTAGGGCTTGGCTGAAGATATCATCTTGCTTCCTCTTGGAATTATACTGCATTCGACAGTAACTCGCAGGCTTGGCTAACACAGGACTTTTTATAGACTTCAAGTAGACAGCTCTCATATCTGGCAATGAAAGTTTTGATAATTCATTCATTCATTTATAATATTTCCTCAACTTTTCTGTGGTTCCATGAACCAGAGTAACTAACAACAATTGTCTGAAAGAGGCTAATGAAACTAGACCATAAGTAGGAGACAAACAGCTTTCTTTCATCATGTGATGAGAAGAGAGGCTTTGGAGGACATCTTGACAACTGGAAAGATCGAGGGGAAGAGAGGCAGAGGAAGACCAAGAGAAATGATACTGGATGGATTAAGATGGTGGCATAGAGGAAAATCATCAGCAGAGTTGATCCAGAAAACCAACGAGTGAGATCTGTGGAGAGCCATGAATTCCTACGCCAGCTGGCAGGGCACTTGATGATGATGATAATTCTGAGATGAACATTAAACAGTCAGTTACCATCAGATGGAAACAATGTTTGTTGACCATATTATGAGAAGAGAAAAACTGAAGCATTGCTGTAACAACTAGTAGAATACATGGGGGAAAAGGATAGAGGATGACAGACAGAAGATACCGGACAGGACAGACCTGCATCATGGTATAGCAAGACGCCAGGTCATGAATTGATGAAATGTACTAGTGAATGATAAATCCCCAGACACAGATTGGTTCATTGACCTGGACTTCCAGATCAAGTGAGTGGACATTAGAAAATGTGCTGGGAAATAAAGGCAGATTGGTCTAGATAATATAGGGGAGCCTCCATGGCAAAGTGGTCAAGCCGTCTGCCTTACACTCCGAAGGTTGTGGGTTTGATTCCAGGCTACGTCTTTTGGTTCATGAGTGAATTTTTCTCGGAGACTCCAGGTGGTCGTCGCTGGAGCTACAGAGTTTGTGCTTTGTGCTACACTTTTGGCGGACCACCCTGCAGAAAGAGACCGAGCCATGTGGGATAAAACCCAGTGCAATTAAGTCAATCCATTCGACGTTTAAGACTTTTTAAAAAATAATTATAGGGCCTGCACCATACCGCCAACAGGCTTCAAGATGTGTAAATGGGTCCTTTACTTGCTTTATTTACCCAAATAAAGTCAATGAATTCACCTTTTACTTGCTTTACTTACCCAAATAAAGTCAATGAATTCACCTTTTACTTTCCCAAATAAAGCCAATGAATTCACCTTTCCACAACATGGCTATTCTGCTAAAGACACTCTACTGAAGCACAAGCCCAAAGCTTTGCTGTAGATGTGAAACATCACACCAGACATGGCTAGTAGGTTGTATTTTTAACTGATGCAATGTCAGTTCTGCAAGCTCTCAACAGCAGCAAACTGACAAGAGCTAAAAAGAACCCTAAATGAAATAAACACAAACACAATGGCAGTAACCAAGCAGTGGATGCCATTTAAGGCTACCAAACGTTTCTCAATTGAAGACTGAACACTGGGCCAGAGAAGCAAACATCCATACAGAGACATTTTAAATGAGCTCTCAAATACAGAAACACACATCACAAAACTGGAACTCTTGTGTAGACATTACTAGAACAACAGCTAATGAGGAGGAGGGGGAGGAGTAGTAGAAGCAGAAAAAGAAGAAGAAGGAGGAGGAGGAGGAGGAGAGGAGGAGGAGGAGGAGGATAGAAACAAAAGAAAGAACATGAGGAGGAGGAGATGTAGGGAGGAGAGACAGGGAGGAGGGGAAGAGAAATATGAATGAGGAAGAGGAAGAGAAAGGGGAGGAGGAGGAGGAGGAGGAGGAGGAGGAGGAGGAGGAGGAGGAGGAGGAGGAGGAGGAGGAGGAGGATAGAAACAAAAGAAAGAACATGAGGAGGAGGAGATGTAGGGAGGAGAGACAGGGAGGAGAGACAGGGAGGAGGGGAAGAGAAATATGAATGAGGAAGAGGAAGAGAAAGGGGAGGAGGAGGAAGAGGAGGAGGAGCCAAGGAGGAGGAGGAATAAGACCACTATAGTAGGAATTAAAAGGTTATTTATTTCAAAATCTTCAGTCATTACTAACAATGATGAACAAAACATGTATCAGTTCAAGTCTAGAATCTTTGATGAGTAATGTATTGTAATATCAAACTTGCCTGTGCCTTGTGTCTGTGTCATCACTGTGTTGTTATCAATAAAGCTGCTCTCATAAAAGTCATTAATATCCTCCTGTTCATCAGAAGATGCATCATCCCCAGACACTTCAGCCTCTTCCTCAATGAACACAGCACCCTAGGTGATCAAAAGCGTTCAGTTCAGTTCAAATTACCATCACTGCACTCCGGAGAAGTCCATAGAAATGTTCACAATGAAAAGTCTCTTAAGAAGTTACAAATACAGCATTTGCCTACCATCTGGAGTATATCCGAATATGAAATGGAAGGTAAATAGTCAACGTGGGCAGAGAATAGACGAATCATATTTTTGACAGGCCATAAAATCCTAGCAACGTCCATCATTCAACATCTGTTAAATTATGACCATTTTGTCAATAAAGCAAATGCATTTCACATATGATGTACTCAACAAAACAATAAGAGAATACTCAAATATGCTGAAGCTTCTGCCATGAAGTGTTTGAAACCTGTGTTGTGCAAAGAGAAAGACTTAGCAATGAATCTATGATTATCGTGGAAGTAACAAATATTCCACATTTGAACAGTATCTGTAACATATATGTGTGATGTATTTCAGCCACAGTATGATATATCTTTTCACTTCATATGAAATGTAACTCTGCAGTATGAAAATGGGGGGGATGCAGCAAAATATTCCTGGCAACACATTGTACAAACTAATGTTTAATTCTTTATTGTTTAAATTAATGGTGAATGTAATGATAATGGAGCTGTGGGCGATTTGAAAGCAGTCCGGTAATGGTATGGGTGCCAGTCGTTCAGAAAGCAATGACAAACTACTGAACGTAAATTTTCCCAGGAATCATGAACAACCAAAAAATGCTACATCATGTAAAGGATATGCATCGACAATGATAATGCAAAAGAAATATTTGGCAAGAGACATGGGAAAAACCTTCACGTGCTTAAAGAATTAATCTTCCAACGAGGATGTTCAGTTAAAATAGACTGAAAAATAAGACAAGACAACCGTGTAATGATGCCTGATGAATAAAAAGCTTGTGAAACACTGGCTAACCACCACAATCGTACAAGATTCATTCACTGGTAGTGGCAAGACCAGTCCAACTAAGACTGCACAGGTAATATCTTCTTTCTCTTCCTTGTTTCTCTTTCGAGGGATGTGCATATCTTCTTTGTTTCTCTTTCGAGGGATGTCACAGGTCAGTGTTTCAGACTTCAGCATGGGTTTGTGTTCAGGTGTGCTTCCTCTAGATTCCATCCAAAGTAACGGACTCTTGTCTACACATGGGCATATTTTCTTTACTAACATTGTTGCCAGGGCTGTGGTTTTATGGCCTACTCTTTGTGATTTCCAACTGTCATGGACGTTGCACATAGGCTGTCTTGTGGCACTTATCTGAGAAGGCAAGGTATCTAATCTCACTACCCAATAGATCAGGGGTGGAATGTGATATCTTATATATAAAAGGCAATGTGTGTGGATGTGTATGTCTGTATGTATGTCCTTTATGCGTTCGCGAACGGCCCATCCGATTGAGATGAAATTTTCTACAAGTCTTCCTCTCATTCCAGCGCTGCCAACTGTCATATTTTTGGTTTCTTCTTCCTCCTCCTCCTCCTCCCCCTCCCTAAATACATACGTAAATATATGATGATGATGATGAAAGAATCCCCGAACCAAAACGCTAGGAAAAGCGGAGAAAATGACGTGACTACACAGAATCGTCACACGGCAATCATCATCATCATCAAGTGCCGTGCCGGCTGGCGTAGGCGTTCATGGTTCTCCATAGATCTGTCTTTGGTTTTCTGGATCAACTCTGCTGCTGATATATATGCCTCCATGCCACGGCAATATCAATAACAATTCATCTTTTTATGTGTAAGGAAGTTATCTACAGTCCTCCTCTTCCTCCTCCCTCTACCTCCTTCCTCCACCCTCCTCCTCCTCTTCCACCTCCCTTTCCTTCCTCCCCTCCTCATTCTCCCTCCGCCTCCTCCCTCCTCCTCCCTTCACCCTCCTCCTCCTCTCCCCTCCCCTCCTCCAATTCCTACCCTCTTCCGCTTCCCCTGCCCCCTCCTCCCTCTCCCTCCTCCTCCTCCCTCTTCCCCCTCCTACCTCTCTCCTCCTCCCTTTTCCTCCCTCCTCCTCCCTCTACCTAATCCCTCCTCCTCCTCTCCTCTTCCCCTCCTCCCATCCTCCTCCTCCCTCTTCCTCCTCCTCCCTCCTCCTTTTTTTTCCTCCTCCTCCTACCTCCTCCTCCTCTCTCCTCCCTTTTCCTCTTTCCTCCTCCTCCCTCCACATCCCTCCTCATCATTCCTCCTCCTTCTCCCTCCACCTCCTCCCCCCTCTTCCTCCTCCCCCTCCTCCTTCTCCCTCCTCTTCCCTCCCTCCTCCTCCTTCTCCTCTTTCCCCCCTCCTCCTCCTAATCCCTCCTATTCCTCCCTACTCCTCCTCTTCCCTCCTCCTCCTCTCTCTGCCTATCTCTTCCTCCTCCCTCCTCCTCCTCTCTCCGCTTATCTCTTCCTCCTCCCTCCTTATCATTCTTCCTCCTCCTCCTTCTCCCCCTCCTCCTTCTATCTCTTCCTCCCTCCTCCTTCTCCCTCCACCTCCTCCTCCTTCCTCCCTCCTCCTCCTCTTTCCCCCTCCTCCTCTCTCCGCCTATCTCTTCCTCCCTCCTCTCCTCCACCTCTTCCTACCTCCTTCCTCCTACTCCTCCTTTTCTTCTTCTTCTGCTGCTGCTGCCGCTGCTCCATTTACCAAGTTTAATTGTTGGGGGAATATGTAAAGATCTTTCAAGTGCTCTTTCTAATGCTTTTTGTAAGTTGGTCTTCGTTTATCTAAGGTTGTTCTAACCGCAAACCAATAAATGATTAGACAGACAGAGCAGACAGAAGAGAGGGAGGGACAGACAGCGACAGACAGACAGACAGACAGACCAGACAGACAGTACAGACAGACTAGACAGAGACAGACAGATTCGGGATAACCGGGAAACTTAATGAATTTAACTGAGATGCTCCCTCATACAAAGGGGACTGGGCGAAGCCGGGCCGGTCAGACAGACGACAGGACAACAGACGACAGAATAGATAGATGATAGTCCGGGAACTGGGAACTGGAAGCATTATACTGACTACTTATATGAATTAAATTGATATGCTCCAGCCAGGAGCCTCGGCGATGCCGGGCAGGGTCAGACAGACAGACAGATAGACAGACAGGCAGTACAGGGAACGGGAACGGGAGCTTATTGGACTAATTATATGAATTAAGATTAATGCTCCCCACCAGGGACTGGGCGAAGCCGGGCCGGGTCAGCTAGTTTATGTTATAAATGTGATGATTAGATACCATTGGTTTTTGGAAAAATGCCCAGCTCTGTGTGGGAATCAAACCCAGTACCTTCTGTGCCTGGGCCAATACTATAACCTCTCTGCCACAGCTCCCGCCAGGTTTGAATGTGAAGTCTACTATCTTCTGTCGGTACAACTTGTGTTCAACCATGGACATGTCATATTTATACAACTTGTGTTCAACCATGGACATGTCATATTTACAGAGTTGTTTCATCCAAAAACAATGGGTGGCAGAAGAACTTGGAATTTTAAACTTGAAAGCATGATGTTTGGTGCGCTGTAGCAGAAGAACTTACAATTTTAGACATGAAAATATGATGCTTTGGTGCACCATGGCAGAAGAGCTTGATTATATAGTGCAGACCTGATAAGGCGAACTCACACAGGACCTAAGAAATAGTTCTTCTTATCAGAAATTCCTCTTATAAGAATTCTAGCATATAGTAATGCATTTACAACGAACAATACATATTGATCTTCACAACAGAAATTTGCCACAACTGAGATTGCCTTAAGTGGTTTGCACTGTATTCGACTGGAAGATATGTTGCTGAAGTTTATTAAGCTAATTATTTAAAGATAAGTCACAAATGATATCACCATAAGAGAGAAGAGTTGATTTATATAAGGAAATACTCAACATAAACCAGATGCACATTTAAATTATAGATTTATTGTTAACCTTATTTATATTTACATATAGAATATTAAGAATGAGTTACCATTTTGGGCTTCTTCTTAATCTTTTTCTTCTTGGTGCTTTGTTCTGGTTCTGTTATTACTCTATGGCTGTCTAAAATAACAAAAAAGAAAAACAACACTGGAGGAAAATGTAACTGATAAAATAGATAAATCAGCATCTTATGAACACCATCAGTGGCGACCAATTTTATGTGGCTTGACAGTGTAAAATAAGGTCACACATACTCTATTATATCCAAGACAGTAATAAAATAGGTACCTGGCTTGGGTCTAAGTATAAGGAGGAAGACAAGTGGTCACATCTCATAATAAAGCTGAGATATATGAGGGGGGATTCAAATGAAAACCTTAAAAACGTGACAGCAATTACAAAAACCTTACCATTGTCTTGCAACATGTCAATATTGTTGTTAAGAGGATGTCAAGAGTGTTAAGCACATAACATCACGGTGCAGATGAATACAGTGATATCATAAGAACAGTTAAAGATGGCCGCTCCACTTTTGACATGCACAAAAGAAGAGCAGCGTTCTGTTACCCATTTTCGATCGGTGAAGGGGTGGAACCTATAGAAATTCATTGGCGAATGAATGTCCAGTATGGTGATGCATGCCTGTGAGTCCAGCAAGTGTACGAGTGGTGTAGGAAGTTTCAAAATGACTTTTCACAACCGGGTCAGGCACACTGTGTAATTACCCCAGAGTAGATTTTCCAACAGGAATCCAAGCACTTGATCGTTTCCCACAGTACTTTATCGTTTCCCACAGCACTAATGACATGTGCCTTTGACACCAAAATAGTTACCCAGCATCAACAATCTAGGTATACACTGATGGTTTTGTATGTTTGCAGGATATGGCATATACATTAAGTACCGAGACATAAGCTGGCTCTATGGCGATGGAGTTACGAATGCAATTTGTAATCCCACAGACCACATTTGAAACACAGCTTCGGGGGATTTGAAAGAAAACTGATTTACATTGGGTTCCATTGAGTGCTGGTGGTTCGAACTACTGAATGTAAACTTGCAAAGAAGTAAGAAACAATAAAGAAAATGATAAGGTTGACTGTGATGTCTTTTAAAGGATTTGCAACTAACTTTAAAATCCAGACATAATCTCCATTGAGCTCTGTAACTCCTGTGGTGAAAACTGCTCCAACTATGAAGTAGAAACTGCTGCAGTAAAAACTGCCATAGAACTGCTACAACAGCAGTTTCATCTTGTGGATCAAAAACCATGTAATGAAGTGATTTTCAGTGATACCTTGTCTGTCCTAGAGACACTGAAAAACACTCCTTATGAAAGCAAAGACATCTCTCTAGTAGGATGACCAGTCCACAACTTGATAGCATCATACTCCATATACAGTGGATTCCTGATCACATCAACCTTGTGGGATATGAGAAAGCTAATAGAATAGCTAAACAGTAATGGGACAAATCTTGCAGTATGAGAAGAGTCCAATAGATTTTCAAAAACAATTCAAGAAATCATAGGCTGAACAGATGGACAAAAGGAATAACAGGCCAAAATCATTTTAATGAAATACCTATACCTACTCCCGTGTGTTACCAGGGCCCATAAGGGAAGCAAAGAATAGTAACACTGTAGCCTACCACGCATGTCGTAAGAGGCGACTAAGGAGACTATGGTTCCGTCGCCCTGCTACTGAGTGCGTGGCGCGACACTGTGAGCTGTGAGTTTCATGTGAAAAGCTTTTTGAATCTGCCTGAGGTTCTTTGGAACGTGACTGCATGTTCGGAGTGATGGCAGGTGGCTATGTCCCAGAGTTGACCGGTTTTTGCCTTATGCAGAAATGCGTGGCTGCTGGGCTTCTGGTTGACTGCCACTGCCATCAGCGATGAACTGTATTTTCGTGGACTGTGTGGGTGAACATCTAGGAAACATTCAGATAGGAAAATACTGCCGATTCCATCAGAGATGAACTGGGTGTTTCGTGGGGGACTGGTGTGTTGACATTCTGGTGGCAGCATTATGCACAGTGTATCTGTGCGGGCTGTTGTTTGTCGAGACTCCTGTCTTTTCCACTTTTCACATTGGGCAGTGGGGAGCGTTTTGTGTGATATTCACTGGCACAGGAAACGGAGCATAATGGGGACGACCCGTTGCTGTGAAGTTGGAACTGCGACTAACTAACTAACCTAAACCAAAAGTCCATCTTCATGCTGCCTCTTCTTCATGAAACCACGCCTTCCATTATTGTTCTTTCCAAGATACTGTGATATTTACTATGGCCAGAGTATTTCAGTTTTGAACACATGAAGCTGTGTATGTGCCTGATTTCTTGTATATATTCAGATCTTCATAAATATCATCTTCTTGGTCCACGATATTCTAAGAACTTTTCTGTAACATTTCAGTTGAAAAGCCCTAACTTTCTTCTTTAGTGATTGCTAAATAGTCCTTGAATCACATCCATATGATAGCACAGGACAGATTCATGTTCTCAAACATTTTATTTTAATTTGTTTGCTGATGTGCCAACTTTCAAAATAAAACACTTAAAACTGAAATAATTTTAGGTAAAATCAGTAGAAATTAGCGCTTCAGCTAATTAGATAAGACACCTCAGGAATCCATCAGGAAATTGTTTAATACTCAGGATGCATAGTATGCATAGTTAGCCTACATAAGACATATCTGTGACAGAAGATACATCAATTTGTAGTTCTACTAGGGTGCATAAATAACATGAAGTGTTTTCATTGTATACCTGTTCAGAGTTAAAACAGCTCACCTTTAAAATCATCCATGTCATCATCATCAAAGCTATCTGAGATGGATTCTAATAAGCTTTTAGAAACTTGTTTCATGTTACATGCCTCAGTCTGAAAACAAACGAATCAACAATATTTTGCTCACAAAAGAACATTTAACTCCATTTCCATTAGCTAACAAATGTAAATATACACACAAATTACATCTGTGCACAGTTTGACACAATTCTGATGTAACATGTTGTCACAATTCTGATATAACATGTTGTCACAATACTAATATAACATTCTGTCACAATACTAACGTAACATTCCATCACAATACTAATATAACATTCTGTCACAATACTAACATAACATTCCGTCACAATACTAATATAACATTCTCTCACAATACTAATATAACATGTTTCCACAATACTAATATAACATTGTCACAATACTAACACAACATGTTGCCACAATACTAATAATTTCACAATACTACTACATTGTATCAATACTTTAAGTTATATCATACTTAAGCAATACATTATGTGTTTTAAAAAAAGTAAAGGACCATTTTTATTCGCCTTGAAGCTTACTGGACATCTGATGCCATCCGCATATTTGTATAGACCAATAGGTGCTCGAGGGGTCAATAACACCATGGTGTCCTTTACTTCCTAAGCCATTTTCTGATACCCATTTTTGGGTGAACCAACCTGGGAGTCCAGGTCAATTTTTAAAATCCCTTCATGCGAATTTAAACCCATTACCACTTGCCCACAGGCAAGCTTGCCAGCCACTGCATTACTACAGCTCCTGAACATTATGTATGGAAGTACTGAATTACAGAGTCTCTTAGAGTCTCTGTGGCGAAGTGGTCAAGCCGTCTGCCTCAGGCTCCGAAGGTAGTGGGCTCGATTCCCGGCTGCATCCTTCGGTTCATGGGTGCATTTTTTCTTAGGCTCCTAGGGGTCGTTGCTGAAGCTACAGTTTGTGCTTTGTGCGATGCTTTCAGCAACCTGCGTTGTGGGAAGAGACTGAGCCATATGGGATAAAAAACCCGGTGCAATGAAGTCGACCCTGTCGACATCTAAGGGACTTTTTTTTAAAGCGACTGAATTACAACATGATTAAGTTAAAAGCATAAGCTATTTTTGTTTACACCATAAGGCTGAAGTGAATTAACAAAGAAGAATAAGAAAAATTATTGACAATTTGCACTTTTTTTTTCCACATATCCTATACAGGACATTGCAGTCCACACCAGCATTTTTCAGCTGCTATTGATGACTTGGCAAGTTTTATGTTCAGTAGTTTGCCATTGCTTTCTGAAAGACTGGCTCACATAACTCCATAAGTAACCAATGCAGCGCGGTCCGCTGCCAAATCTCGCGCAGCTGTGTTTCGTAGGAGAGTATACTGGATTACAAACAACGATCTTAATCCCTATGCCAGGGAGACCAGCCACTTTGCAATTGCTTAACATTAATAATAAACTTTAAGACAATTGTACGCATCTTAAATTTGCTGTAATTTTAACAATAATGTTCTAGGCCAATTACTATTCCCATCAGCTTTCATTTAGTTGAAGTTTTCACAGGCTCATATTAACTAGTATCAAACCTGTTTAACATTCAGCATTCTTGTTTTACTGATCCCCTCCATGTTGGCAGAAGTTGGGTCTTCAAGGGGATCTGTAAATAAATCCACCAAGAATAAGGTGAGGTTAAGTGTGTTAGAATCAAACAAACGGCTACTTACCAAAAACACATGTAATCAACAGAGCAGTAAAATTCAGTTGTTCTGAATCATAATTAGATCAACAAAAACATTTATTTATAACAAAACATCTAATCAACAAAATAGTAAACTGACAAATGTGTTAAATTACCTAATTTTGTTCAACACAAACATGTACTTATAAAAAAGCATGTCATCAAAAGAATAATAAACCCACAAATGTTTGAATCATATAATTTTGATCAAAACAAGAGAAATGTAAATTTGAGTAAAATCTGATCAACTGTATTACCTAAATAATGAGAAACATTTCTTGGAATAGAGATTTTGGATATTATTTGCAAGCAGTAAATCTGTATAATTGATTAACATATTAATTAAAAGTCATGTCACAGGATACACATCTGATAAGAAGGTCATCGCAAGAATTCTGGAAATAAATAAAACATTTTAAAAAATACTGGCTATACCCTGATCTGATGAAAAATCTAAAGCCTTGATACGTTTTTCCTCCGAACAACAAAACCATCACCGGTGTCGTGTGTACCTGTCAATGGAAATATAACACAAGTTTTATGTAGTAAAGGTCAGTAAACATGTACTCTGAAAGACAAACATAGGTATTTGATTATCTCATTGGATCCTATTTATTAGTGTTCAGAATGTGACTAGTGTATTATTTGTTCCTGTCCTTTCACAAATGCATACTGTTCTGTGCTGATTTTCATCTTTATCTTCCTTCTTGTTCTTTTCATTATAATCCTGAGTAGAGGTTTTGGTCAAATGGTTTGTGAGGTTTAATTGTACACAATTCTTTGCATTCAATTGCTCCTGGTCCTTTGTACAAAGCTGTAAATACATATTTCAGCATATCCCAAGGTATATCCATTGTTGTAAATATCACTGGACAATTTAGTTGATTTTTCAATTCCAAATTCTCTTAATACTTCTAATTCATCTACCATGATTTCATCTGACCCAGCATTTTTTTTTTTTTTCTCCTTTCTTCATATGCTTGTCAGCGTGATTGACTTCATAGGTTGGCATTCTTAATTCTTCTCTTTCTCCATCATATAACTCTTTTATGTATTTATTCCATCTCTTTATCATAGCATTCCTCCTTCATTAATACCTTTACAGTCTGATTCAAACATCCTGTGTTTAATCTTACTTTAACATATATCAAATCACTGATTTGCCTTTGCATATTTTTTTGTATCTTTAATAGAATTTAATTCAATTTTGTTGACTGCCACATTTAACAAATTTTCTTTTGCTTTTACGCCTTTTAGTACCTTATTATATTCTTCATTGTCATTTTCACTTTGTTTTCTTTTGTCCATCAACTTAGATTTCTTCAGTCATAAATTTTTTCTTACCTGTGTCTGTCTTCTTTCCTGTAATATCTCTCTGCTTTGTAATTACTTTATATAGTTATTTAAGTTATTTCCATTTCTGTTTAATGTTACAATTTGTTTTTGTTGTTTGCTGATGAAGGCCTGTATCTGCAAGGTCCTCTTGTTTTCTTTGTGTGTGTGTGTTGTATTTTTGTAAAACTAACGTACACCTCATGTTTTTCAATCATTTATTTCTATTTGATTTTTTTTTCTTTCAGTCCAGTTTATTCTTTCCATTCTATGATAGTACATTTCAAATGCCTCATAGTTATTACTGGTGGTCCATTTTTCTGAGCTGCAATGAGCTATTGCACATGTACATACACATAGGGTTTGTATTTTTGTAATTCAACATTTAGGCTTTTGGTTAAAATTGTAGATGACCTGGTCATAATATAAAAGAGAGTTATTAAACAAAACAGTGTTTTCAACAGCACCAAGACGAAGCAGCCCAAGTTTACCAAAGACTCTCCACATCAGAGGAAACCACAACAACTGAGGACTTCACCAGCAAATTACTGCTAAAAATAGACAAGCAGTGGGAGAAGCCAAACTGTCGGCGCTACCAACAGACAAGATAATCAGTCTGTTGGAAAACGAGCTGGAAGAAACAGCATCTACCAGCTGCGCAAGACACCTGATGGAGTAGTGGTCTCCATCAACAAAAACCCAAAGACCACAGCACTTATGCAGAAGATTGCACAAGAAGAGAAGGCCGACATCAAGCTTCACCACGGCATCTTATTGGAAGCCACCCGGCACCGCACAAGCAAACGATGGGTCATTAAACGAGTCAAGACCCATCTCACCAACGACCAGATCAGGGAGATGCTGACGAGGGAGAACAAGAAACTCAAGATCACCAGTGCTGAGAGGATCATCGGCAAGAATAACATCCCCTCCACAGTCGTCATCGTAACATCGGAGGACCGAGTGATCAATCAATTCATCAGATGGGACAAGAGAGACCAAATTCCAGAGCACTACATACCGAGAGTGCTACAGTGCTCTCTAAGAGCCAGAAATTTTAGCACACCCTGTGCCACCTGCAAGAGTGAGGTGGAGGTATGTAGATACTGCTCTGGACCCTCATCCATACAGCCAGTGCCAGCAAGCAAAGACCGACAAGGAATTCAGGGGCCTAACCCTAACAGAAAGTGCGCTAACTGCTTCAGCAACCACGGCGCCAGGTACCTCGGCTGCCCCTGCCACCAAGACAGCAAGGAAGCCATGAAGATCGCCATCAAATCCAACCTACCATATAAAGAGGCTAGGAAGCAGTACGAGGCAACCAATCGACTCACAAAAAGCTGACAAAGCGCAACTGGAAGGCCAACTGAAGGACCTAGCGATCAAATTCAACAGCATGGAGGAAGAAAAAGACAAGACGCAAGAGACACAGGTTACAACCATTCAACCCATCCTGGACGAAACAAAGCAAGTCCAGCTGAAGATTGAGCAGGATGCCACCCGAATGGCTGCTATAAAGGCTGAGACAGAAGGAATGCTATCAAAAATTCAAAAATCGAAAGAAAGGACAGAAGAAACTCTCCAACAGATAATTTAACTTCTCAAGACTGGAGTACCTGAACCAGAAGATGCAAAGCCCCAGACAGATGAAGAAGCAACAGATGAAGAAGTTTCATTGGATGAAAACGACTACCCAACTGAAGCTGCATGGGCTAAGACTCCGCATCACTCTCCACCAAGAAAGAACCACCAAGCCGCCCACGACACATGAAATCAAACAAGACCGAGAAGATTCGAAGATAGACCAAGACGGGGAATTAAGTGGAACACCAGGAGAAACGACAACTGATAAAGCTCCCTGAAGGAAACAGCACCATATGATGGGGTGGGTACACAATTACTCCAGGCCTCAACAAGTGAGCGACTCTGGCCAGACATTAAAAACCTAACAAGAAAGGAATGAACACAATCAACCCATCAGAAGCTGGAAAACTGACAACAAGCAGCCCAAAGTACGAAATACAAACTACAAGCTACACAATAAATACCTCAATTATAGCCAAGTCAAAAACTCAAAGGCTGAAAGAGGGTATTCGTACCAAAAATTGGATTGGATTGGAAAACAAACAGAACAGAGGTTATGTTATTTGGTTCTGAAATATTAACAAAGGTCAAATACAATGCAAAACTTCTTCGAATGAGGCAGCTGGGATGTGGTGTTACCAGAAAATGAGTTGAACTGGTTAGGTAGAAACACTGACAAGTGAACAAATTCTGGAACGCATAACAGAACCAAAATAAAAACTTCCTAATGTAATGAATATCTGAAGGATCTCTTGACTTGGCCCCATCCTAAGATATTAAGAAATACCAAAGAGAGAAGCAGAAGGCAAAATACTAGGGAAAGAAGGGGGAAGGGGTAGATCAAGAAAAACATTTATAAAACAAGCATACAGTTGCCTGTGATATGATCAGTGCTCCTGAAGGCAGGGAGTTCTCTTATAAAACATCTCCAAATCATTCTACAGAATTTTAAAGCTGGGAAACTCTGACTTGTTAATGATAACAGTGTGAATACTGTTGTTACTGATCATTCATAAAGGCAGTCATGTATGGAATTTATAAAGAATGGCACCAGACAGCCAAATATGGAATGGAATTATTATACTATATAACTAGGCCAAGGCTTGAAATACTTAATGATGATGACAATTTTGTTCTGTTTTTCTTAACAAGTGCATTTGTCACTGTAATAATAATTTTAATAAAGTCAGGTCTTAGTCAAATATGACTGCGCTAATGTATGACTGTAGATGGTGTTACCTGCTTTCTGTTAGCATCAAATGTTGGGTGGCATTCACCAAACCCGACATTCCATATTGTGTTAACAGCTTTGGGTGGAGGAGTGCAATTGGGAGGATACAAGCCTTACCCTAGTGCATGAAAATGCTATATTCCACATAGCTAATAACAAGTGCCACACCAATCATTACTATTACTGAGTCGTGTAGTATTGATTTTTCATTTTCCACATGCCTTTATAATGTATATCTTTTATATTGTTGCTGTTTTCAGTTAGCCTTGAATGATGTGTGGATGATATAATGTATGAGAGTGACAGAAGGGCAAATGTTAGACGGGCCTGTGTGCCCAATTCTTAACCCTTTGAAAAGGGTTTACCCTTTAAGTAAAATAAAGTTTGTTACCTAAAGACTATATGTCATTGCAGGGCAGACTTGGCCCTAAGCCTTGGTCGGCAACTGGTCTAGGATCGAAGCAATGCTTTGCTGATCCGGCAACTTCTGCAGCTTGTCTTGTTCCAGACATATTGGTGTTACTTTTCTCTGGAGTAAACTAGGCAGGTCAAGAGAGGAATCATGCTGCATGGGCAACACATGGTCTCTAAATTCAGCCCAGGCTCTGTGCTATGGAGAGGTATAACTCCATTTTACAAACTATCATCTGTCAAGATGACAAGATGCCAGTCAATAATTTTAATGAGAAAAAAAGAGTTAGTTGTATATCCTTTACTGGAAGTAGCATTCAACTTCAGCATTTTTTAGCCGTTTGTGATTCCTGAGCAAGTTTACTTCAGTAGTTTGTCACTGCTTTCTGAACGATTGGCACTCATATCATTGTATGGAAACCAATGCAAGGTGGTCTGCTTCCAAATAGCCAGCATCTTTGTTTCGAGCGCAGTATGCTGGATTACACATTGCATTTGCAACCCCTTTGCACAGAGCCAGCTAATGAGAAAGATATGTATTATAAAAATGTTTCCACAAATAACAATGAATAAAGGCATGCCACAAACACAAACTTACTTTCATCCTTCTTGGCTCTGATTGGTGTCAATTCTGACATATTTATGTCTTTGACACCATCAACAATAGAATATCTGGCATAAACATCAGCTACATCACGAATAGGCGTGCTGGCTTTAACTACTGCACCATGAGCAGGTTTCCTACAGACTTTAGGGCTTTCCTCCATATGATACAATTCACCAGTTGCTCCCAGTGTTTTGCAGACAGATGCAGGATTAAGTGAACTGATAGACAACGATCCTGGCTTTGTCTGCATCTGATAAAAGCGTGTGTCCTGACAAATGTCCTTATCATAGTCATTCATTTCATCAAAGTCACTCAAAGACTTAAAACCTGTTAGTAAAGAAGTCTCCAGACTTTCTTGTTTTTGCCACATAGCAACTTTATTATCAGTGACAACAGCATTCACACTGTTATCATTAATAGTCTCTTGAACATGTCTTTTACCCAGCCGGAGTTTCCCTGCTTTAGATTTTGTAGAATGACTTGGAGATGTTTCGTCAGAAAATGCTCTGCCTTCAGAAGAGCTGATCACATCACCTTTAGCAGTACTGTTTTCTGTTTTAGAAACATAGCCACACTCATTCAATGGAAGTTTCTTTTTCTTTGGTGGAGAGGGTAAACTTGACTTCAAGGATATGGTTTTCTTATATTCACTCTCTGTAAGTAAAGGCAGAGCATCAAAGTCTGTTTCATCCACAGATAGAGGCACTGTTTTATTATGATTACATTTTTCACTCTCCATTTCAAGTTTATTATTATAAAATAATTGTTCCATCTGCTGTGTTTTGGTATCTGCTTCTGGATTTTTTTGTAGGCTCTTCTTCACATATTTCTCTGGGCATCTCTAGGCTATCATCAGATAGCAGCTGTAAATCAAAAGTGCCCATAAAGGGCTCAAAACCATCTGTACCATCAGATACTTCTGAAGCTGGCTGACTTGCAGCTGGTGGATCCATACTAAGGCTTCTAATTGACACTGGTGCTTTATCAACGTCACTTAATGAAAGTGTTCTGGTTTCTTGTAATGAATTTTTATCCATGGTAAAAGTTTTGAGGCCAAATACAGACTCCTGGGATAACTTGGGTGGGGTTGGTGGGATAATATCATCATCATCATCAAATTCAAATCCCAAATCAAAATGAGGAAGTTCAAGTTTGTTGCTGCTGCATCCAGTTACAGGAGTCTCAGTCAAGTGATCCAATGATGACTGATTGTTTGATCTCTGCTCAATCCCTTTGTCTCAGATTGAAGATTCTGGGCAAGACATTCCTGTACTGAAACTTTAGATGCCTTTACTGATAACTCTGTTGAACTGTTCCCAGACATGAAGGCAGCAGAAGGCATAATTCCATCAGTGTGAATTAAATTCAGAGTGGTATGTTCACTATACTGATCAGGGATTCTTAAATTGTGAGGGGTGCTTTCAGTAAGTTCTATTCTGGACTTCTTGACGTTACATGAAGGTGTTTTATGAAAATGTGATTGTTGTGAAGAAACTTTGCTTCTGCTGGAGTTTCTAATTGGTGGTGAACTACAGAGAACTTCAGCAGTCTCCTCAGAACTTGTCTGAAGACATTCCATGGCTTGGGTGAATGTGACAAAACTCTCATGGAAGTTGGCCCGAGCTAACTGGTGTATTCTTGGAACAGTTTATGTCCATTTCTTCTTCATCCATGAAAGATTCATCACAGTGTCACAGTTCTCTTTACTGGAAATGTCAATATTCACCATTTCTTTAGAGGACAAACCATGCTGCACAACCGTCGTGGTTTTTTGTGCACAATTCTTAACAAAACTGTCATCAAACATGGAGCTTTCAGGATCTGCTTTGCAAAAACCAGTCTGCTGCTCTTCTCCTGGTGTAACCATTTTTTCGCAGAATTTAGGCAGCCTATCAGGTGTATTAACGTGAACAGTTTTGTTCAGCAAACGCTTGAACAAAGGGACTCATTGGTGTGTCTTCTTAACAAGATCACCAGCTGATTTGCAATTTTCAGAATTAGTACTAATTATCAATTGCCTTGTCCTCGTGACAAACAGTTTACCCACACTAGTCTGTGGATTGACTTGTTTACTCTTGTTCTGTTTTGCACATGTTTCTTCATTAAAATCACCAGCATATGATGATAAGTTTGCCCCATGTTCAAATGTATCATCTGCTGTTTGACTTGTAGTTAGAAACTGTAACCCTGGCCTCTTCTCTGCTGACATAAACAATTTTTGTTGGCCTGCAGTCATGTGACATACATCTCTTCCCAGTTCATTCCACTGCTCCATCAGCTCTTCAAGATCTAACTCTTTAAACTCCTTTCCAGATTTTAAACTCTGAAACAATTCCTTCACTTCAGAAATAGGCGGGGGTTTTGTAATACAGAAACCAACTTTTCCCTGGGAGTTTGTACATGTTTCTTTGATTCGACATATGTCTGTATGACATTTGGGAATGTCTTGTGTCTGTATTTTATTATCACATGATTCAATGGCACCTTGGAACGAGATACTGACATTCTGGATTGTCATTGCTGTTAACATCCAAATCAAAGTGAGTATTCAAAGTTACATTATTCTTGACTGTAACAATGTCGTCATGTTCTTCATTGTTACAAGTAATTTTTTCATTATCTGTATCCATCCAGCTTCTTCTATTTCCTAAGCTATCAACTTCAAAATCATCACTGTCTTTTTGTGCTTGGGATATTGGTCTCCAACAGTTTAAGAAATGATGTCTTCCTTAATTTAGTTCTCTCATCCTGATTAATTCCAGAAAGTTTCTTTTTCTTAACAGCTTCAGCTTTTTTCTGCACTACCGATTTAGTGTCTAACTTCTTAGGTTTGTTAGATTCAGTTTTCTTTCTTCTGCTGTTTCTTCTCTTAATGCCATTAGGACTGTGTGTGTTTGATGTGACATTACAATGACCAAGCTCTGTGAACAACTTCGATACTTTAGGCTTCACATGTTCAGTCGCTGAAGTCATTTCTTGTCCCCCATCCAAGCTGGAGTCACTGCCAACAAGAATAGCATCAGTAACTGTATTAACTACAGTCTGCTCCGTTTGTTTGGATACTGATTTACTATTCTTCTTTCTCTGTTTATCTCCTGTGTGGAGTGTATCTTTCTTAGAAGTGTTTGATTTATCTTGACTATTGGTGAAAAAGAATGCATGCTGCTTTGTCTCTCAGAACGTTGTATTCCATTCTCGGCATCTTTTTCTTTGAGCCATTTGCTCATTTCTAAACCGTAATGGTCTTCCTCATCCCCAATGCAACCTGCAAAACAAATAGCCATAAGTTTATGTACAGACAGTTGTTAATATGTCTTGTCCACACAGTTGTTGTTAATATGTCTTGTCCACACAGTTGTTGTTAATATGTCTTGTCCACACAGTTATTGTTAATATGTCTGTCCACACAGTTATTGTTAATATGTCTTGTCCACACAGTTGTTAATATGTCTTGTCCACACAGTTGTTGTTAATATGTCTTGTCCACACAGTTGTTGTTAATATGTCTTGTCCACACAGTTGTTGTTAACATGTCTTGTCCACACAGTTATTGTTAATATGTCTTGTCCACACAGTTGTTAATATGTCTTGTCCACACAGTTGTTAATATGTCTTGTCCACACAGTTAATATGTCTTGTCCACACAGTTGTTGTTAATATGTCTTGTCCACACAGTTGTTAATGTCTTGTCCACACAGTTAATATGTCTTGTCCACACAGTTGTTAATATGTCTTGTCCACCACAGTTATTGTTTAATATGTCTTGTCCACACAGTTATTGTTAATATGTCTTGTCCACACAGTTGTTAATATGTCTTGTCCACACAGTTGTTAATATGTCTTGTCCACACAGTTAATATGTCTTGTCCACACAGTTGTTAATATGTATTGTCCAGACAGTTGTTAATATGTCTTGTCCACACAGTTGTTAATATGTCTTGTCGATACAGTTGTTAATATGTCTTGTCCACACAGTTTTTAATATGTCTTGTCCACACAGTTGTTAATATGTCTTGCCCACAGTTGTTAATATGTCTTGTCCACACAGTTGTTGTTAATATGTCTTGTCCACACAGTTGTTAATATGTCTTGTCCACACAGTTGTTGTTAATATGTCTTGTCCACACAGTTGTTTGTTAATATGTCTTGTCCACACAGTTATTGTTAATATGTCTTGTCCACACAGTTGTAATATGTCTTGTCCACAAAGTTGTTAATATGTCTTGTCCACACAGTTGTTGTTAACATGTCTTGTCCACACAGTTGTTGTTAATATGTCTTGTCCACACAGTTATTGTTAATATGTCTTGTCCACACAGTTGTTAATATGTCTTGTCCACACAGTTGTTAATATGTCTTGTCCACACAGTTAATATGTCTTGTCCACACAGTTGTTAATATGTCTTGTCCACACAGTTATTGTTAATATGTCTTGTCCACACAGTTATTGTTAATATGTCTTGTCCACACAGTTGTTAATGTCTTGTCCACACAGTTGTTAATATGTCTTGTCCACACAGTTAATATGTCTTGTTCACACAGTTGTTAATATGTCTTGTCCACACAGTTGTTAATATGTCTTGTCCACACAGTTGTTAAGTCTTGTCCACACAGTTGTTAATATGTCTTGTCCACACAGCTGTTAATATGTCTTGTCCACACAGTTGTCAATATGTCTTGTCCACACTGTTGTTAATGTGTCTTGTCCACACAGTTGTTAATGTGTCTTGTCCACACAGTTGTTGTTAATATGTCTTGTCCACACAGTTGTTGTTAATATGTCTTGTCCAGACAGTTGTTAATATGTATTGTCCAGACAGTTGTTAATATGTCTTGTCCACACAGTTGTTGTTAATGTGTCTTGTCCACACAGTTGTTGTCAATATGTCTTGTCCACACTGTTGTTAATGTGTCTTGTCCACACAGTTGTTGTTAATATGTCTTGTCCACACTGCTGTTAATGTGTCTTGTCCACACAGTTGTTATGTCTTGTCCAGACAGCTGTTAATATGTATTGTCCAGACAGTTGTTAATATGTCTTGTCCACACAGTTGTTGTTAATATGTCTTGTCCACACAGTTGTTGTTAATATGTCTTGTCCAGACAGTTGTTAATATGTATTGTCCAGACAGTTGTTAATATGTCTTGTGCACACAGTTGTCAATATGTCTTGTCCACACAGTTGTTGTCAATATGTCTTGTCCACACAGTTGTTGTTAATATGTCTTGTCCAGACAGTTGTTAATATGTATTGTCCAGACAGTTGTTAATATGTCTTGTCCACACAGTTGTTGTCAATATGTCTTGTCCACACTGTTGTTAATGTGTCTTGTCCACACAGTTGTTGTCAATATGTCTTGTCCACACTGTTGTTAATGTGTCTTGTCCACACAGTTGTTGTCAATATGTCTTGTCCACACTGTTGTTAATGTGTCTTGTCCACACTGTTGTTGTTAATATGTCTTGTCCACACAGTTGTTGTTAATATGTCTTGTCCAGACAGTTGTTAATATGTATTGTCCAGACAGTTGTTAATATGTCTTGTCCACACAGTTGTTGTTAATGTGTCTTGTCCACACAGTTTGTTGTCAATATGTCTTGTCCACACTGTTATTAATGTGTCTTGTCCACACAGTTGTTGTCAATATGTCTTGTCCACACTGTTGTTAATGTGTCTTGTCCACACAGTTGCTGTTAATGTCTTGGAAAATTATATTATAATGTTACAAATGTTGGGCACAGTGGAAGCATATAATAATGTAATGAAAAATGGTCTCTGTGTGTCTGTGTGCATGTGTCTGTGCATGAGCGTGTGAACATGCATGTGTGTGTGTGTTGGCGTGTGTACCTGCATGTATGCATGAGAAAGAGAACTGATGTGTCTACAATAAAAGCGAAGCAATGATTGATGGCGTAGTATTTAGCGTGATTGAGAGAGAGAGAGAGAGGGAGAGAGAGAGAGAGAGAGAGAGAGAGAGAGAGAGAGAGAGAGAGAGAGAGAGAGAGAGAGGAGAGAGAGAGAGAGAGAGAGAGAGAGAGAGAGAGAGAGAGAGAAGAGAGAGAGGGAAGAGAGGGAGAGAGGGAGAGGGGGGGGAAGAAGAGAGGGAGAGAGAAAGGGAGAGGGAGAGCCAAAGAAGAGAATACAGAAAAAGAATAGAGGGAATACAACAAAAGGTAAGCAATTAAAGGTCCAGGAAGCAGTGGTACATACGTTGAAGTTCAATAAACTCTGAGGTCTTCACCAGGTTTTCAGTTTGCAAAGAATGGCCTATTATGTGGGTACTCTGTAGCCTATTCTGCCACGGCAACCACTCAGAAAAGTTAATCACATGAGAATTGTTAGTCTCCAGAAAGTCATTCTGAAAAATATATTTCACGAATGAAAAATAAATCCACACTCAGTTGAAACTCAGGTTCTCTATGAACAAGCAATAAATACACAAAGTGCTTAAATGTGGTTTAAGTGGAGTTTATGGGCCGCTATAATATTAATCAGAAGCCTTGGTAGTGTAGTTGCTAGATGCTGACTCAGTGATCATGGGTTGAACTCAGCATTGAACAAATTCAAATTTTTTTAATGACCCTAAAATGGGAACAAATTAGGAAGAACTTGGAAGCAACAGAGATGTGGTTTCTGAGACGAATGCTTAAAAATTCCTTGGACTGCCAAAGTAACTAACAATGATTGCCTGAAACAGGCTAATGAAACTAAACATTACATACAACAATAAGAAAGTGACAAACAGCTTTCGTTGGTTATATGATGAGACGAGAGGCATCGGAGAACATCGTGGCGACTGGAAAGATCGAGGGGAAGAGAGGCAGGGGTAGACCTAGAGAAATTATGCTGGATGGATTGAGACGGTGGCATGGAGGAATATCATCAGCAGAATTGATCCAGAAGACCAAGGACCAAGATCTGTGGATCTGAACGGCCTATGCCAGCTGGCAGGGCACTTGATGATGATGAAAGCGGGAAGTAAAGGCAACCGGCATGACACTGACCACATCTCCCAGTGAGTGCCGTCTGATCTATACAAATATGGATCCAGCACCATGTGACTTAAGGCAAGCAACAGGCTCCCTTCAGTTTCCCTTTTTTAAATCTAAATCATCTATGCTATCTTTGCATCTTTCTCATCGCAACATACTCCCATGAGACCTGGACACTTACTAAACAAGCTGAACAGTGCATACATGCCTTTGAATATAAATGTTATAGACGGGTTCTAAGAATATGTTGGATACAGAAAAGATCAAATGCATCCATACAAGAAAATCTATATAGTGGCTACTAAAGACGATAAAGCAAAGAAAATTGAAATATTTTGGTCATATAAAACAACATGAAAGTTTGCAGAGAACAATAATGGAGGAGTATATGCCCAGGAAGAGAGGAAGGTCAAAGAGAAGATGGATGCAGGATGTGGCAGTTGATCTCCAGATGGGAGTATCAGACGCAGGACATCTTGCTATGACCAAGAAGTTTTCCAGGAGGTTGTTATGGGAGCGAGGTTCTGCAAAGGACATGCTACTGAATGAATGAATGAATGAATGAATGAATGAATGAATGAATGCTATCTTCACTGCCTTCTGCTGTTAGAGGAATGTGCTTGAATGATTTCGACATCAAAAGGCCTGTCATTTAACTTGACCAGTTATATTCTGTCTGACACTGACCAGTATGTTTTAATAGATTTTTAGCTGTCCAGGCTCATAGTCATGACTTCACCTCTTTGGTGGTTGCCTGCCCCAGAATAGATTTTACAGTTGCCAGATGTCATCATTCCTGTAATCTTTCATCTGGTCTCACATATCCCTAAGATGATAATGTTCAGTATTTTCATTTTTTTTTAAATTTTCTAATCTACCACAGCCGGCTTCGTGGCTTAGAGGTTATGACTTTTCTCCGTAATCTCGTATACTCTCGTGGGTAATGTGATGACGGTGAGAATCAGCAGTGGTTTGATTCGCATCGGTAACTTACGGGGTATGTGAGCTGGCCGCTCAGGAAGCAATGGCAAACTACTGAGCGTAATCTTGCCAAGAAATCAACATACAGCTGAAAGATGCTGGTGTTGACAGCAATGTCCTGTAAAGGATATGAAAACCCCCAAAAAAATCTACCACAAGTGCTCATGGTGTGAAAAATGTCATGTCCCTACTTTAAGTATAGTGAATCTTTTGCGCTCTGTCGCATGCTGATGGTCTGGAGTCACCTGGTATATGTGACTTTCCCTATCATTTACGTGAGTTGTTGAATCATGAACATGTCTCTCAGTAACATACATGTTCCCCTGTGTAACAAGAACATTTTCCTCATTAACAGAAAAATGTTCCTTCAGTAATACACATTTTCCCTCAATTAAAAGAAAACATGTCCCCTTAGTAGCAAGAACACTTTCTTATTAAACAAAACATGCCTCCTCAGTAGCAAGAACATTTTCCTTATTAATAGAAATATTTGCCCTCGCTAACACGTTTCCCGTGAGAAGCACACACATTTTCCCTTGGTAACAAAAACATTTTCCTCAGTAACAGTAAAATGTCTCTTCAGTTAAAACAATGTATGTTAGCTACGTATTCTTTACAAGACGTTGCAGTCAACTCCAGCATTTTTTGGCTGTGTGATTTCTGGGCAAGTTTTACGCTTAGTAGTCTGCCATTGCTTTCTGGGCAACCAGCACTCATACCATTATAGGGAAACCAACGCAAGGCAGTCTGCTTCCAAATCACCCACAGCTGTGTTTTAAACGTAGAATGTGGGATTACACAACCCCATCGCCACAGAGCCTTCAGTAATAAGAACCTCATTACCACAGACATGTTTCCTTCAGTAACACACACAATTCTCTTAATGCACCTGTATATCAGATTCCAGTATGACACATCTGGGTTTTGACAACTGTTTCCCTGTTGCTGGCAACATAGAAAACTCATCTTTGATTTCAGCATACTCTTCCGCTGTGAGACACTCATCCTCACATATTCTTTTCACTGACAGAAGACAAAATAACAGCAAATTCAGCTACTTTCTCTGTATCTCTTATCAATCAACAATTAAAAAGAACAAAACATGCTTAAACAAAAGTTGGAACTGATACAGATGTATAATTTTTCTTTCAGAAAATAAAATGTACTTTCATAAAGCTTTGGGTGTCCACACTTTTTGTAGAATTGGTTAAGATTTATGAGCAAATAATGGATTTTCTGGCCAAAGCACGCAGGTGTGTAAGGGCAATGAACAGGCTGTGGTTTTGGCCAGAGCATGCAGGTGTTTGGGGCAATGAACGGGCTGATAGATCAGCTGCTGCTCACATTTTAGATGGAGAGCTAATTTTTTTTTTTTTTTGGGGGGGGGGGGGATAAGGGTGATATCCAAGAAGAAAATGGATTGACGACATCAGAGACATTGTACAACCACACAGAATGACACTATCCAGTGCCGCCCACCGGGCGCTGGAACGTAAATTATTCCTCCCCATGATGCTTGACAGCAGAAGTGGAAGATGATGATGATGATGATGATAAGGGTGATGAGATGAAGGCTTTGTGTGATCAGACAGAGAGTGTAACTGAGCTGAATATCCATATCTGGAGAATGCTTCACAAGGAGTGTGTAGAGCACCTGGGTGAAACTCAATTCATAGGGGAAAAGCCTGGTAGATTTTCATCAAGCAGGGGAACTCTTTGGTGGATTTAAGGAGGGGGATGGAACATGTATAGGCATGGCCAGAGTGAAGTGATGACAATTTAAAACCAAGTATTAGCAAAGTACTGGGATGAAGAATCAACATCTATGCACGTGGGACAACTACACAGAACCCAGACTCAAACAGCAGAGGCCAAAGAATATGCTGATTGTTCATGTTGCCAGCTGGTTAAAATAATTTAGTTGCATATCCTTTACAGGATGTTGCAGTCAACCCCAGCATTTTTATTTGCTGTTCATGATCTCTTGGCGAGTTTACGTTCAGTAGTTTGCCATTGCTTTCTGAACAACCAGTACACATACCATTTCGTACAAAACCAACGCAACGTGACCTGCTGCCAAATCGCCCATAGCCAGGTTTTAAACGCGGTATAGAGATTACGAACTGCATCCATAACCCCTTCACTATGGAGCCGGCTGCCAGCCAGTTACAAGATCAGTATTAGACTCATCTCAGCCTGCATCCATAACCACAGTTGCACACTCAATTCCTCACTCCAATAGCACTAATCATGTATATTTATCAAGAACTGTGTCACCACGAACCAACCTGCCACTCACTGCCCACAGTATATACTCTATCAACCTTAAATGTTCCATTGAAATGTGCTTTTACAGCCAGCATATCAGCTCTCATATTTCTAAATACACTTGAGCGACCTAAACAATTGATCCAAACAAGTCCCTGAAGGTCTAAGGCAGTTATTTCTGCCATTCATTCTGAACTTTCTGAAGCCTGAACTGAGAGTTAAAGACAATAATCACTTTTGTTACTGAAATATTGGAAAACCATTCTAGTGTCATAGCCTCAGTCACCATTCTCTAATGTTTTCAGTCGTCACGATGTTCTCCAATGACTCTCTTCTCATTATGTGACCAAACAGTATTGTTTGTCTCTTTCTTATAGTTGTGTATAATGTCATACTTGCATTAGCCTCTTCCTGGCCTCCTTGTTAGTTACTCTGACCTTCTAAGCTACTCACTTGTCTCAGAAACCACATCTCCGCTGCCAACAAGCTTTACCCTATTTGTTTGTTTGCATTCCAAGATTCACTACTACAGCACAACAGATTCAATATAACATTTCAGTCTCTCTGTCATTTCATGAAATTGAATAATTACAGAAGATACTTTACATCTTCTGAAATGCAGCTTTTATCACGCACCTGATGCTATGATAGCATTATGATTGTATACTTGTACAGAACAATAATCTGTGAGAACTATTTGGGGTAAAGAAAATGAAAACTACAGACCAGAACATGACAGAATAAATTAGTTCGAATCTTCAGACTCACAATTGGACATTGTAGACAGAGGGTCAACCCCACAGAATGGCTCTCACTGATGACTCAACCACCTGGAACTGTGGAGCACTAAAGCAAACCCCACACTGGAGTCTCTGTAGCGAAGTGGTTGAGCTGTCTGCCTCGCGCTCTTAAGGTTGTGGGTTTGATTCCGGGCTACGTCTTTCGGTTCACGAGCGCATTTTTCTCAGAGACACACGGGGGTCGTCGCCGGAGCTACGGAGTGCCAAGGAGCGGGAGACACACCGGCGGTTTACTTAATACACATATATTGTCTCACTCTCCTTTTTCGTCAAATCACAAGTGAAAATTGAAACGCCAATATTCGGCCACTGAAAAATCAAACCTTTTATAAGACGACGCTGGATAGTCTTCTTCACACAA
This sequence comes from Cepaea nemoralis, assembly GCA_014155875.1. Lineage (NCBI taxonomy): Eukaryota > Metazoa > Mollusca > Gastropoda > Stylommatophora > Helicidae > Cepaea > Cepaea nemoralis. The sequence continues at coordinate 508,163 of JACEFZ010023181.1, read as the reverse complement.
TCCACTTTAATACGACGATTCTTAACAACGCAGTCGCTCCACAGAAATGTTACAACTACTACTTCACAACACATTATTCTAACTAAAGCGGCATAGTATTAGCCGTGCTGTAGTGACCAGAAGCCACGTCCGCCGTGGACCGTAGCTCTAGTCTAACTGCCCTTATCGTGATGTTTTCGTGTTTGCACCAAAACGTCTTGCACACTTATTCATTATTTTTAAACTAATGTCGTGCAAAGTGTGTCTTACAAACCATAGCCTGATCCAGGTATATGGCACTCACCCCCTCTACCCTTCAAAATGTTGAAAATATTTTGTTAGTTTATTCTGTTTGTTCTACCTTGAAAGGAACGAGAAGTGGTGCCGTCTGTCTGTCCTACTTAACTAATATTCTCAAGCTCATGCACATATGTATACATATATATTGCAATGACATGTGAAAAGTGGATATCCCGAAATCAACATTTTGGCTCTACATTTGTGTCATTCTGTTCACATAAACACTTAGTATTTTCTCGGTAAATAGCGTGTCTTGCGGACATTGACTACCAGTAAACTTCCTCTATCAACTTTCTGTAGATTAATTGCTGAAGTAGCTCGTCCCAGGTCTACAAGGATTTTTTGGATCAACCATGGCAGATGTATACTTCCCCAAAGCCCATGTCTGATACAAACTGATTTCGTTGATACTGCAAGCCAGCCTCATGGTGGACAGTCTGCCCATGTGTTGCCTTTCCTCTCGGCTCTGTCGATGATACACAGCTCATAATACACACATATAGTCGGCATGAGTACTATTTATGACAATATAATGTCAGCAACCGCTCTTCTCCGATTTAATGACAGTCCTTCGACTGATGTAGACAAATGTAGTAACCTCCAGTATAATTTCACCATCATAATAACATATGTTGACATCCTTCTTTTCATATTTTCTAACTTTTATCTTATAGAAATTATTTATATTCATTATCTATCTACTAACCTATTCACATAATAATTATTATTAACCATCTAATAATACCATAGTCAAATAACAATACAAATAATTAGATCAGCAATGTTATAACAGCACAATAGTTCTCTCTGTGTAAACACCAATCAATAGATGAATCGTATTTCTGTAACTATTCATTTTGCTCCTTTAAGGATAAATCTTATGCTTTTCATTTCTTTCTCCAGCAGGATAAATCTTTTCCTTCAATCAACTGTTGTAATATGGTACCATTGCCCAATGCTCACACATGTATGCAGAGAAGCTGACTCATAATGCTTTTATCTGTCCATTGGTGCTAGTAACATGCTGATTTTACAAAATTATGACTTAGTATCCATAAACTCATCCTTAACTCTCTGACGGTCATATGTCGGTATCATATAGACTGCCTTAGTGCATCAGCTCAAAGAGAGTTTCCCCAAACCTCTTAGTCTAATGACGTTGGTTAGTCCACAGTACACCTCCATATTCGTCTAAAGATGTAACGCATATCTTGGTACAATTCTAGTGTACTGTTATATCTGTTTAGGGGAGTTACTTCTATCCCAGCACACCGCACTGCACCCTCACATTATGTGTGGTTTCTCTCTGTACCCTTTACTACTTATCGCTGCAATTACCTTTGATAAAACAAATGGCAAACATTTGCGGCTAATCAAGCAGTAATGGCAAAATCGACACTGAATTACAAGACAACATAATTAGTCTAAATGAAATGTGTAGCTGAATATATTTAAAAAAAATAGCATAAGTAAAATATATAAATACTTTCAATTATCCAAGAAAAATAATATCTGATATCTACAGTTATGTTTTTACAATATCTATATGTGATGTAACACGATGATGTAAGACGATCACGTGCTGGTTTTACGTGCGAACAACATGAAATTCCTTTATTTGTGATGATGAGGTATGTAACGTATTTTACTATTTAGCAGTGTTTGTATGAATGTGTTTTTAACGAATTGTTCTAGCATCTTGGTTCAATTCTCATAACACAGATTTCCGATAATATCTTTGTATGTTTTCTCTCAATTTAACAACTTCGTGTGTTCATAATTTGTGATGAATTGTTATCCATGGTTAACACAGAAGATTGTCCTCTAGTATCCGATATTGCATTGTAAATAACAACTGAGGTGAAGGCAATGACTGAGTAATTGTACATCCATATAAAGGAGGTCTCAAAGCGTTGTATCCACTCATGGATTCGGGCGACTGATTGGCTCTGTTTGAAAAGTTATAGCCTATCCTGAACACATTGATCGGAATTTCCTCTGGTCTCGACATAATAGACGTAGATTATTAACAATTTGCGGGTTTGGAGATTCAATGTCTTTGCGTAATTCCTCAAAAGCAGTAAGATGTGAGATAATACCCTTAAAGTTGAAAGATGCATTGATATCCTTCAGATTTATAACCAAAGAAGTTCGTCCTTTGATAATGAATGTTTGATTACTTCAGCCTTGACCAACCAGTAAAATCTGATCAATTGAATGTAGAATATTATAACTTCAGCACGTTTCGTGTGCGCAATTCAGTCTTAAGCGAAGTATATATTATAAGATGTGATTATCATTTGATTTATTAACAACCCGTGTATTAGGTTCAGTGTATGTTTCGATAAGTTATGTTTCTAAAGGTTGATGTAAAAATTGTTCATCACTGTTATGAAACTCGAATTTCGATGCAATCGACTTCTTTCAAGAGATTTCTCAAACCATGAAGAATATTTGAATATTTGAATTTTCTGAGAAACACTGGTTCATGATCTAACGCATCAGTTTGACTTCATCCAAAAAACATATCGTTTCCAAGAATTCAACGTTGATTTATGAAAATTTCAAAGTTCAGTGTACTTCGACAAATTTATATGTAATTGATGTGGCTTCACAACTTAAAAGTACTTGATGTTTCATTCAGTTTTGTGTTGTCATATTCCAAAAATTTCTTTAGGATGTTCTCGGTGAGTAGCGTATAAAACTTCCTTTGACAACTGTTGTTTTTCTTTTATGCGTATCATTCTGTGTAATAAGAAATATGTTGGTACTGAAGAACATAGGCTCAACCTTTCCAATGACATTAACAATGAAGAACTGAAGAGAAAAATTGCGAACTGACATATTGAATCCTGACGTGTGGCCTTTACAGTTCAATGTCGTTTTATTAACATCTTTTTACAACGTTCATATCAGATAATCCGTAGTTGCCTCTTCCGGAGTGCCTGTTTATACCAGGTCAGCATCCGAACTATATGAGCACAAACTATGCGGATCTAAATGAATAACTTGTAATACTGTTGACCATAGTCCTGATTAACATATACAGTTGATCAACATCCTCCCTCTCAACTTGTCTGTCTTTCAGTTATGTTGTCTTTCCATGTCGTTCGTAACCAAGTTTCTAACACATACGTCTATTTGAAGTGAATACTTTGTAACAGCGTAATGTCAATTAACGCTCTCATCCGATTTAACACCAATGGAACCACATAAGTTTATCTGTCAATTGATTTCTCGTTGAACTATATTTGCTGTATCTCTGAAGATGAATGTGAATTGAAGATGTGCACGATGAAATGACACTCAGCACAGTGATCAAATTTTCGTCCAGTGTAAGAACGATGCTGTATTGTTTTGAACCGTCGTATGTTTCTATCAGTGAAACTGCATCACTCTTAATCTTGTTAGATAATGTTACGTGTTCGTGTCGTCGGAACATCAAATGTTTATGTAGATCAAGATAATTAATTGTTCGGAAATTTTGTAAATTCTCTGGTAGTGCTGCCAATCTGTTGTTTGTTCGAGTAAATGTACATAATAAATAATGGTGAAATGAATCTTCAATGCCGACACTTCTTATTGGCTTGTATGAACGTTCTCAAGTCATTTTCTTCTGTGAACTGACTTGTAGAATAAATAGATTAAATCGTCTGGTGTTCAACCATGATGGCTGTAGACAGAATGTTGACAGGCTGACGTTGTGCTCAGACGTTCGTACATTCAGTACATAAATGCCGACGTGAGGAGTTCGTGTTCGGTCACGATTGACCGAGTTGACTTGCTCGGTGGTAGAAAAATCCTCGACAATTTCACCAATAATACGTCCTAGTGTACGTGTGCGTGTCGTCCTGACGTGTGATGAAGTGTCCGGTATGTGAATAATGGTGTTGTAGATAATCCTCAATGACGTAATAAATATGTGTACACTGACCTGGCTGTCATTATGCGTTGATGTATGTAACGTACATGTCCTGTAGTGTGAAGGTGTAGTTCTTCAGTGTTATGTTGACGTAATGTTCATTTTGATAAATTGGATATGCTCACAAATATATATTTGCACTGTCTAAGTGTTATCAATTATAGCAGCGCAGTGTTCGTGCAAAATCTACTCTCTTTCTCATCTGTACCATTGCACCGAGCATATATTCTAATTCTTGATCTCCGTTTGTACATTCTGATTCATTAACTTTCTGACGCATAGTTCAATGGTTTATTTCTTAGGATCTTACTATATTATTGTTTTTATAATATTCTTGAACTGTCACTCACTTTTACAAACAGTTGTTGTTTTCTGAATGTTCACTTCTTTGCAACAGTGTGTGCGTAATCCATTGTATCTGATGCGCACATCCTGTATAATCGATGACTTGATTGCACTTCTATTTAGTATTTAACACAATATACTCTGTGTGTTATATTTACACTTCAATTTATAATAATGATCAGTGTTTACTGTTGTAAATTAATCGGTAATTGATTTCATTTTCCAAACAACTGCTTGGGCGACATCTTTACGCGGCTCTTCCTGTGTGTTTATTTTCCGTGCTGCACCGTGCGTTCACATGGTTTAAGCTGTGCATAGGTTTTCGTGACCTTGGCCTTCACATGTATTTGGCTCGATCTTTTGAATGATAAATTGTTACTAATAAGTTCTAAATTAATAATAAATCACGGATTCGTAATCCACTGCGAAAAACCCCCATTGCCAAGGAGCGGGAGACACACCGGCGGTTTACTTAATACACATATATTGTCTCACTCTCCTTTTTCGTCAAATCACAAGTGAAAATTGAAATGCCAATATTCGGCCACTGAAAAATCAAACCTTTTATAAGACGACGCTGGATAGTCTTCTTCACACAATCCACTTTATTACGACGATTCTTAACAACGCAGTCGCTCCACAGAAATGTTACAACTACACTTCACAACACATTATTCTAACTAAAGCGGCATAGTATTAGCCGTGCTGTAGTGACCAGAAGCCACGTCCGCCGTGGACCGTAGCTCTAGTCTAACTGCCCTTATCGTGACGTTTTCGTGTTTGCACCAAAACGTCTTGCACACTTATTCATTATTTTTAAACTAATGCCGTGCAAAGTGTGTCTTACAAACCATAGCCTGATCCAGGTATATGGCACGGAGTTCATGCTTTGTGCGATGCTTTCTGCAGATTGCCCTGTGGAAAGAGATAGAGCCATATGGGATAAAACCCAGGGCAATGAAGTCGATTCTCTCAACTTTTAAGACTTTTTTTCTGAAACCCCACAACACTTTCTACAAGACTGCGCTGGCAGAGAGAGGAAATCTGGCCCACAGAAGAAACCCTTTGAGACAAGACTCTGGGGTACCTGAGAAGACTTTAAGTCAAACGTCGTGTTTGTGGTCAGTACTGAGATAGATATACTGCAAACGCTGAATGTTAAATGTTGAAGAAGAGGAAAAAATAAGAAGAAATAACAGAAATAGGGACAACCAATAAGCGTATAGGGAGTTGCTTGGCACAGAGTTAACAGATGAGTTCATTTTTACCTTGTTTGCCAAATGCACCAGAAATTGTTGTGTTCTTGCTACTCTGTGCTGCCTTATTCTTGCTTGGGATCTTTGTTGCCTTCTTACTTTCAGCAGCAAGTGTTATGTGCATTTTATGACACTGCGGTGTCACAGATGATGGGAGCATTCTGGGATTGCCTGGATAGAAGTGTAGCGACTTTGCTCCATTTAGGATTGCTTTGTGGATAGTTTTCTTGGAATACAAACTTTGGTTGTAAATCTGTAAATATGCAATTGTTATATTTATAAATATATATATATTTACTAATCAGAAGTTTGAGAAGATGCAAAGTACTTGTCTATCAAGCCTGTGTCCTTAGTACTCTTCTTCATGGCAGTGAAGCCTGGTCAACTAATGTGCAATTAAAGCAAATGACGTTATTTTGGGGCAAGTGCAGAAATTCAAATATCTAGGCACATGGATAACATCAGATGGAAGATACATCATGGAGATAAAGAACAGAATATGACAAGCAACAGAATATGACAAGCAACAGAATATGACAAGCAACAGAATATGACAAGCAAAAACTGCATTCTATCAAATTAAGAAAGTTTTGTGTAATAAGTCACTGTCCTTCAAAGTCAGAAAAACAGTTCTTGCATGTTACATATAATCAATTTTAACATACGGCTGTGAATCCTGAACAATTAGTAAACAGGCAAAAAAATCCCTGAAAGCCTTGGAGATGTGGTTTTATAGAAGAATGCTGAAAATTAATTGGACAGTTCAAATGAGCAATCTGGACATTTTGAGGGAAGCGGAGTCGCACAGCCAACTTATCACAAACATCAGAAAGAAGCAGTCATTGTTTTTGGTCACATTATGAGAAGACAAAAACTGGAACATATTGTGACAAATGGAAAGATTTGCAGAAAGAGAGATAGAAGAATATAGCGTCTGAAGATTATTGACAGTCTTTTGTCATGGCACGGTAGGGAGTCAACACACGAACTGATCCATGCTTTCGGAGAGCGCAATTTGTGGAAAGGCATGATCGCCCACGCCAGCCGACAAGGCCCTGGATGATGATGATAGGCGGCCATGTGCTGATGTTATGAGCGAGGTCAGATGATGGTTCACCGCCTCAGTTCGTCATCTTGCTGAGTGAGGGAAAGACCCGCCATCTAATCCTCCGTGCATTCAAGCCTATATGTGATGGCCTGATGGTCTTATCACATGACAAACCCACAGAAGGAATCTCTATTAGGACAAATGAAGGATGGATAAGTAGTGAATTTGTCAACCTTTCAAAATGTGGTAACAACCCACAACACAATATATGAACAATGGAAGGTAAATCGCTGAGGAAATGTCATATATAGAAATGGACGGACACATCAAAAGGCACAAATCTCAAAACAGCTTCTCTCTGAAACAGATACAACACATTCAACACTCAATTCAAGATGACCACAAAAAAAGAATATATGCAAGTCAAAAGTGTTCAGTTAAAATCTGTGGAGACAGGTCAGCATGGTCGAATGGATAAGATTGTTGGTTTTTAAATATGCAGTGTGCTGATGCCGAGGTAGCGGGTTCAACCCCTTTACCGGTCAGTTGGACTAAAATGTTGATGATTTCTCGTCCATTACTTGGGACGTAGATTTGTACAAGTACCTCTGAAGTCAAAGTGGTTTCACCTTATGTCGAGAGACAATGGCAATAGGGAAAGCTGGTGATTTGGAAGCAGACGGCCCTGCGCTGATTTTCATACAATGGTATGAGTGCCAGATGTTCAGAAAGCAATGGCAAACTACTGAACGTAAACTTGCCAAGAAATCACAAACAGCTAGAACATGCTGTGGTTGACTGCGACATCCTGTAAAGGACATGCAATTAACTTAATTATTTAATCCACACGCAAATATCAATCCAGCTACAACTAGGAGTTGTAGCACATGTATGGAATACGCTTGAGTTCAAAGTGGGCGCATGTTTAAAAAAAACTGAAGACTTGACTGACCTGTTCCTCCTTTCCTTCAGCGACCAGCATGACAATTCGTCCCTGTCGTTTTCTTCCTGTCCTGCCCATTCGTTGAACCAGGCGGATGGGGCTTTTATGAGCATCAAAACAAACTATGAGGTCAACGTCTCCTATGTCCAGACCTTCCTCTCCAACACAGGTAGATACGAGTGTATTGTAACCTCCCTCCCTAAACTTCTGCATCACCTGTGAGCAGATATATCTGTGTAAATATACATGTATATATGCGCATGTATATCTCTCTCTCTCTCACTATGTGTATGGGTCGGTGGGTGGGTGTGTATGTGCATGCATGTGTGTATATATATATGTGTGTGTGTGTGTAAGTACATAATTACATTATTCTACAGCAATTATATATGACGTGGATAAAATGAAACCGTTCAATTTGTTATACATTCAAAACAAAACACCATTCACAAGCTGAGTTGAGTTCAGTCAAAAACTGACATCACAGCACTCAGGGCATTCCCATGCACATTCCATCCACAACTTCAACAACCAGCCAAGAGTATCAATACTAATGGTACCAGTTGTGGTCTGATTATGTCTGTCCAGCTTTTCTTCTGAGTACTGAGTGTTGGCCAGATCCTCAGGTTAACCCCTGCAGCACCATTCTCTCTAGGCTATGATGATTTATGTTTTCTGAGTGTTGGCCAGATCCTCAGGTTAACCCCTGCAGCACCATTCTCTCTAGGCTATGATGATTTATGTTTTCTGAGTGTTGGCCAGATCCTCAGGTTAACCCCTGCAGCACCATTCTCTCTAGGCTATGATGATTTATGTTTTCTGAGTGTTGGCCAGATCCTCAGGTTAACCCCTGCAGCACCATTCTCTCTAGGCTATGATGATTTATGTGTTGGCCAGATTCTCAGGTTACCCCCTGCAGCACTGAGTGTTGGCCAGATCCTCAGGTTAACCCCTGCAGCACTGAGTGTTGGCCAGATCCTCAGGTTACCCCCTGCAGCACTGAGTGTTGGCCAGATCCTCAGGTTACCCCCTGCAGCACCATTCTCTCTAGGCTATGATGATTTATGTGTTGGCCAGATCCTCAGGTTACCCCCTGCAGCACTGAGTGTTGGCCAGATCCTCAGGTTAACCCCTGCAGCACCATTCTCTCTAGGCTATGATGATTTATGTGTTGGCCAGATTCTCAGGTTACCCCCTGCAGCACTGAGTGTTGGCCAGATCCTCAGGTTACCCCCTGCAGCACTGAGTGTTGGCCAGATCCTCAGGTTAACCCCTGCACCACCATTCTCTCTAGGCTATGATGATTTATGTTTTCTGAGTGTTGGCCAGATCCTCAGGTTACCCCTGTGCAGCACCATTCTCTCTAGGCTATGATGATTTATGTTTTCTGAGTGTTGGCCAGATCCTCAGGTTACCCCTGTGCAGCACCATTCTCTCTAGGCTATGATGATTTATGTTTTCCACACTATACACTTGATCCCAAAGGGTCTGACCACTTCTGCTGTGCACTGATACCCAACTTGAGAGTGCGAACCCAGCCAATCTGCCAAACTGCTTGTTTCCCACCATACCAGCATGTCCTGGGGAAAAGATCAGACAGTTGCTCCCTATCTATCATTTTTTAAATGAAGTATGGCACACTGCCTGAAGCATGCCTGTCTTAACCTTTCTCAGCATGCTCTGAGTCCATTACAATCATGATGTGTTTGCTGTTTGTCCTCCAGCCAGCGGAACACCGCAGTGACTGTCTTCACCTCCATTCTCAGACTATATATTGCAGTATCATATGCCAGGCTCTCCTACACTAACACCGTTCTTTAAATTTTGCTATGAATTCCCAGTAGTATTGTTGCTCAGAGTGCCAAGTCCCCTGGAGGTTGTATCACGGCGCGGATGAACCACAGTATGCAACTATAGGAATATAAATATGATAGTCATACTAATGGTTTGCAGCAAACAGAATAAGTTTTCTGTTATCCATTTTATTAGTAGCAAAGGGATGAAAACTATACAATTTAATCATTTTCATAACCTAGTATAAGTGAAAGTCAGACATTTCATATCTAAATCCGCTCTTGCATGAAATCACCCTGGCTTTTACCTTTAATTAATCCAATCATTATCTACAATTAAAAAATTAACCAATGTTTTAGTTCCAACTTAACTTCTCTAAACAAATACAGTTTTGCTAATAATTAAAATATTGATCAGCGCTATCAATAAATTATATATAATTACTAACTACAAGCGTAGTTATGAATATCATAACTTGGTGAAGATGAGTGGTTGCAGACTGAGTGGTTGCAGACTAAATGGTTGCAGACTTAATGGTTGCAGACTGAATGGTTGCAAACTGAATGGTTGCAAACTGAGTGGTTGCAGACTAAATGGTTGCAGACTTAATGGTTGCAGACTGCAGTTGCAGAGTGTAGTTGCAGAGTGTGGTTGCAGACTGAATGGTTGCATTCTGAATGGTTGTAGACTGGGTGGTTGCAGATTGAAAGTTTTGCAAAACTATTTCCTAATGACACTAGGAAAGCAGTCTAGCAAACCACCGTTGCACCACAGAATAATTATATGCATAGGGAGATAAAATTGTGAGCATCATTAGTGACATGAACACCTCGATGCGCTACCTTCTTGATTTTCCAACCATTGAAGAGAGAATGCAAGTTTGCAGGGCACGCGCCTACCTCAGAATTAACGCAAACACACAGCATCCACTGCATAGTGAAATTAGGAAGGTGAAGGGCAGCAGGTTAAAAAGAGGACGGTCGTGGATGGGTCAAGCCGAAGACATTCTTCAACAGGTGTGTTCACTTGAGGACTTAGAACCTGGCGAGGAGTGGGTGCAAGTGCCAACAGACTTCTGCACATCCTTTTCAGTTTGCATCCAACTAGATAGAAAATGCAGACAAGAAAATCCGGCTGCTGTGGAGGCTGAAGTACAAGCGTTGATTTTCGAGAATTCGCTAGACAGTGACGCGGTCATCTACACAGATGGGTCGGTCGTCCGACATGTGAGAAGCTCATGGGCCTTTACAGCTCGGGCCGGAGGGAGAATTGTGAAGGAGGACTCTGGTGCTTTCACTGAAACCACAAGTAGCCTGACCATGGAAGTCATGGCAGTAAGTAAAGCAATAACATGGCTCGAGACACAGACATTCACTAGGGCTTGTTTCCTTAGCGACTCAATGAACATGATCAAGAGGATAGAGGAGGGGTCGATCCGAAGAGAATGGTTGCTGCCTCTGGAGCGGTCTCGGCTGGCAAAGATTAGTTTCATCTTCGTGCCAGGTCATGCGGAGTACAAGGAAATGAGCGGGCTGACAAGCTCGCAGGTGAGGCTACTGTGGAGGGCGGACGCGCCATGGACCAGGCTGACATTCTGAATGCTCTACGAGAAGTGAGACTTTTGCAAGAACCAAGTGATTTTTCTTCTTCTTCTTTCGTTCGCTTGAAATATGTCTATATCTGCAATGTCGTCTCTTGCATGAATTGAACTGTTTTTTTCAGTTCACACAGTGGTCCATAGAGTTTATCTTCCACCGTCGTCTCTCTAGGCCAGAAGGTTTGCCTAGATATGTTATATTTTGGGCAGTCTTGGAGTATGTGCTCTGCTGTCTGCGACGCCAATCCACATGTGCACATGGCTGTTTCACCAATCTTGAATTTTGTATACATGTGGTTGCGTAATCTATTGTGTCCTGTTCTGAGGCGCAGAATAATGACTTGTTCTGGTCTGTCCATAATGTGGTAGTCATCTTGAGCAGGTTTTGGTGGCTTTCTGACTGATTTGATCATTCTTTTCTTTTGGTGGTATGTAACGGGCACATCAGGCTGTTCCTCTTTGGCTCCTTCCTTAGCCAATTGATCAGCTCTGTCGTTTCCGGGTACTCCACAGTGGGATGGTATCCACTGTATGGTGACTTTATGCTGACTGCTAAGTTCAGAAAGTAGTGTCCTTAGTACTGGCAATTTCCCAGAGAGGAGCGCCTCGAGTACTGATTTTGCATCTGTTAGTAGCACCACAGGTTGTGTACCATTGCTGTTATTTAGTAATTTCTCTGTTGCTATCTTGATTGCCTCAATTTCGGCATCATAGTTATGGCAGTACTTTCCTGTCGGTACTCTGGCTGTGTCCCTAGTATTATTTGGGTATTCTATGTACACTCCCGCTCCTCCATTTCGAACAGCATTTTGTGCTGACCCATCTGTGTAGACTCGGATCCAGAGGTCCTGTGGGTATTCTTCATCAAGGAAGCTGAGAGTGGCTGTTCTGCGCTGCACACTGTTCTGTTCTTCCTTGTCAAATATTCCTCTCACTTTTGTCTGGATTTGTAATGATAGTCTATGCTCATCTTTCCATGGAGTTCGCTCTGGAATAGTTGTTAGGGGGATACCAACTGTGGGCAGATCAGTGGTTTCTCTGCAGAGTCGTTTGGCCTGGTGGATAAAACTACTTCTTTTCAACCGCCCCATAGCTAGGTTTTCAAATCTGTTCTTCATAGGGTGGCCTGGCAAGCTGAGGAACTTTTCTGCTTGTATTAGCGTTTTCGTATCTCTGCGCTCACTCAGTGCCTGTGTCCTCCCCATCTTCTCCATTTCCACTATAGGGGTTGATCTCATCCCTCCTGTGGTGACTCTAAGTGCTTGATTTTGCACCTTGTCCAGCTCTTGTAGTGTGGTATTTGATGCTGAACACCACGCAGTTGACCCATATTCCAGGTGTGGTCGTATGCTCTGTTGGTAAACTTTGCTAAGTATTTTCGTACTGGCTCCCCATGTGGTTCCACTTAGCTTTCTCAGGATGGCTATTTTCCTTCTGGCTTTTGCTACTGCTTTGTTGATGTGCTTTCTCCATGTCAGCTTGCCATCAAATGTTACTCCAAGGTATGTTGGTTCTTTATCTTCTCTTAGGGGTGTTCCATTTATCTGGATGATCCCTGCCTTTTGTTTTGGAGAGAGGGTAAATAGGGTGGTGCTGCACTTGTCAGTGTTTATGCTGACACACCATCTATTTGCCCATGCAGCAAATGTATCTACAGCTCTTTGTAGCAATCTGGTGGCCACTGATGCATATTCATTTGTGCTCCATAGAACCAGGTCATCGGCGTACATTGCCGCTTTAATTCCATGCGGTAGGTGAGCAACAAGATCATTGATGAAGATTAGAAAAAGTGTGGGGGACAAGACTCCGCCCTGGGGGACACCGTGACGCAGTAGTACTTTCTTGCTCTTGAGTCCGTCTATCTGTACTCGGGCTCTTCTGTTGTGCAAGTATGCTTTCACCCATTTGTACATTCTTCCATTGACTTTGCAGTTTCTCAGTTTCTTCATCAGACCTTCTTTCCAGACTTTGTCAAAGGCTTTTGTAACAGTAAGGGAGGAGTACTGGGGTATTATTAGAATCTAGTGGGAAACATACAGCACGATTGAGCATCGAGAGTGAAAGGGTGAGAGATGCTCAATCGTGACGTATTGGGTTGGCAAGGGCAGTTAAGATCCGGCCTTTGTATTGAGTGGAGGAGAACATCGAACCTTTGTCATCTTATACCAATAAACGATATACGATCAAAAAGAACTTGACTTGCGTGTCCTTATACACTGGTATAGGATGCAAAATGGTGCCGTGACCAGGATCCTGGCTACCACGCGAAGTACTAAGAAACTTTCAAAGAATGCATAAAACAAAAGGTATTTAACGTTTTCTCAGCTCGGTTTTTTCAAGGTCGGGAGACGCTGGTTGTTGTTTCAGGGAAAGGATGTCCAGTAAAATGCTGTAGTCAGTTCAGCAATCAGCAAATAAAAAGGCTCGAAGGCTGTGATAACCCTGAGCAAATAATTTCTCAATCATGTAAAATTATGGAACTTTAACCTCATCAAAGGGCTTTCCTAGAGCCGTGGCTAAACATTAACCTCATCAAAAGGCTTTCCTAGAGCCGTGGCTAAACATTAACCTCATCAAAGGGCTTTCCTAGAGCCGTGGCTAAACATTAACCTCATCAAAGGGTTTTCCTAGAGCCGTGGCTGAACATTAACCTCATCAAAGGGCTTTCCTAGAGCCGTGGCTAAACATTAACCTCATCAAAGGGTTTTCCTAGAGCCGTGGCTGAACATTAACCAAAAACGATATACGATCAAAAAGAACTTGACTTGCGTGTCCTTATACACTGGTATACTTTCTTCAGATCTATCCATGCCGCAAGCACCAGCTTCTTCTCTTGGAATGCATCCTCAATTTCTTGAGAGAGGTAGGTTGTCTGATCTTCCGTAGAGTAGCACTGCCTAAAGCCAGCCTGCTGTGGCACAAGGATGTTTTTACTTTCAATGTACCACTGCAGTCTGTGATTGATGATGCGCTCCAGTGTTTTGCAGAGACAGCTGGTGAGGCTAATTGGTCTGTAGCTAAAGGCAATGGAACCATCATTCCTTGATTTTAGGAGGGGTATCATGATTGCTTCTCTCCAGGCTTGTGGAACACTGCCTAAGGTCCAGCTGTTATTGAAGATCTGCAACAGCTTTGTTTTGGCCTCTGTTCCTAGGTTCCTGATCATTTCATTGGAGATACCATCAGCTCCTGGTGACTTTCTCATTTTCAGTTTTGATATGGCTAGCTCCAGTTCGCTGATTGTGATGGGTGCCTCCAGAACCTCATGTACTATTTCCTTCTGTCCTGTATGTTGTCGTTTCTCTCGAATCTCTTGTTGATTCTCTGGACTAATTTTGATATTGCTATCTTGTGCGAACGAGTCCGCAAAATGGTCAGCTGCTTGCTTTCTTGTTAAGATTTTTCCATCTTTATGTAGTGCAATTTTTGAGTTTCTCCCTGTGCCCTCGTCATTAAGCTGTTTTATTAGCTTCCACAATTTCCTTGTGTCTCTTTCAAAGTTCAGAGACTCCGTTTTCTCCTGCCAGCTTTTCCGTCTAGCCTGCAGCTTGGCCCTTTGAAATTTGGCTTTTGCATGCTGGAATTTATTGTGGTGCTCTTGGCTGGGTGTGGCCTCTGCTTGCTTTCTACACACTTCAACATCATTATGCAACTGTTCCAGTTCACTACTCCAGTAGGGTTTATATTGTTTACGGGCTCCTCTTGGTACTGTTTCTCGCGCTGCCTGTAGTATGCATTTCCCAAACTCTTCAACTGCTTTATTTATGTCTTTCTCAGTGTTCAGGTTTCTAACCAGTATGCTGGTGCGATGCTTGTACATTGCCCAGTCTGCTTTCTTGTAGTTCCACCTCGAGAGGGTGCTGCTTTCACTTACAAGCTCATTTTCTACGGTTAGAAAGACTGGCCGATGGTCACTCCCACCAAGTTGTTTCCCAACAGTTCGTGTAATGTTCCACTCCAGGTCTGGTGAATGAAAAGCCAGGTCAGGTGTAGTTGAAGAGTGCCATGATCTTGAGTAGAAAGTATGTGGGTCGGACGGCTTGTTAATCAACATGAATCTATTCTCATCTTGCCAGTCTTCCAGTCTCTCTCCTCTCTGGTCCATGTGATCATAGCCCCAGCTCTGCGAGTGGCTGTTGAAATCGCCACACACAATCATTTTTTCTTTTAGTGGTAGAGTGTCCAGTGCCTGTGGGCGGTCACTTGGACAGTAGTAATTGATCAGATGTAGATCTGTATTACCTGTCTTAAGTTTAAGTGTCTGATACTCAGCCCCTTCCATGTAGACTTTGATTTGGGAAGCCATGATGTTATTTCTTACAAGGGTCAGTATTCCACCTTTTCGCCTGTTCTTTCGGTCAGATCGGTAACACTGGTAGCCTCTGATTTTGAAGGCTATATTTTCATTGAGGTGAGTTTCTTGCAAGCAACATATGCTTACTTTCTCTTTGTCCAGGATGTTTTCTAATTCAACTTTTTTGTTGCTGACTCCCTCCGCATTCCAGTGCATTATTTTAAGTCTTAGTTTAGTATGGCCAGTCGTCCTATTCTCATGTCCCCTGGCTCCACAGGACATCTGAGAAGGACCTCCAGTAGTTGGGGTTGGACCCTTTCGAGACATAGGGCCCGGCACTGCACCTGCCTGGGGGTCCAAAGCAGGGCGAGCACCATAACGATTAGCAGCAGTCGACATATTCCATTTTGCGTGATTGCGTGGCATCCTGATTTCTGTGGTGCGCCTCTTGGCTGGTTGCCTCCGTCTTCAGCACCTTTCTTTGCTAGAGCAGACTGTGGTCTCACTCGAGTGTAGATGTGTACGCGCGCACACGCCTGTCTGCGCATGCATGTCCGTGCATACACATCTAGAGCATACTGGTTATTTTCCGACGCCAGAGACTCGCCGTCGCCCCTTCTCCTGTTAGTTTAAACAGGCCCGCCACGTGAAGGCCAGGAGTTGGACTTTTGCTGCATAGGTTATGTATTCACGAGCCATTGAGGTATTTGAGCAATGTTGGGCGCTCACCCCAACACCGCGCCTCGGCTACATACAGCAACATTTGGAACCCGAACCAAGTGATGACTGTGAATCTACAACAATGGCCAGACTGCGAGAGCAGCAAATTAAAAGAGGGGTGGCCAAACAAGAACACTACGCAGGAAGCCAAAGAAGATTGATAAACCAACACAGAACTGGCGTCGTTAGCCGCTACACGCTGCGGGATTTGCTGAGGAGGGGATCCGAGCACTTATGGACTGAATGGTCCGATGTGCAACGAGGATGATCTGTCGACTAACTAACTAACTAACACCTAAAGTGAACACTGTACATGTTATGTCCTCAACAGATTACCATAAGCTGCTCTTTCTGTGTGTAGCCCTTTGTAGATTTCCCAGCAGATGACTGACCAATGAAGGGCATCACTTTGATCAATGGCTGGTGCTGGTTCAGTATTGTCGCAATCTCTTGAACACTGTCACGGTACTGGCTGAAAATCATCACTCTGGTTGCTTCCCCTTCTGCAATCATTGATCAACAATATAAACATGCCAGTCTGCTAATAACTTTGATTGTGACGTAAACTAAAACACGTAAACATTTTAATGGTAGCATTTGGTGTCTATGGGGAAACATAATATTAACTGTTTAATAACAATTCTTCAAGAAACAAATGAAGATCGTAAACTGATTAGTCATTAGACATAGACAGTCAAAATTTTTTGGACATTTTATGAGAAGAATTGACTTGGAGAACTTAGTGACAACTGGCAAGATCGAAGGGAAGAGACCAAGGGGAAGACCGAGAAGTAAATACTTGGATGGCTTGGCCGAATGGCAGGGTCGAGACAGGAACACGGAGCTGATCCACGACTCTGGTGATCGAGTGAGATGGCAGAACATGACCGCCCACGCTTACCGGCATGGCACATGATGGATGGATGGAACAATTCTAAGCTTTAGCAGCATGATGGCTACTACACTACAGCCACTTGCCCTCATAATGGTTTGGGGTTCAAACCCCTGCAGTGGCAGAGCTGGAAGTTCTTACTAACCAGTATGGCTATGAGGGTTAATTCAGCCCACAACATTGGTAAAAGGTAGTCCCATAACATCGGTAAAAGGTAGTCCCATAACACTGTTAAAAGGTAGTCCCTAACATTAGTAAAAGGTAGTCCCTAACATTAGTAAAAGGTAGTCCCATAGTAGGCACTGCCATTGTGATGTGAAATGCTAGGTCTTCACCTTCACATATTCTAGACCATGACATATGAGGTTGAGTGACCATCTCCCTTCCTCAGCACCTTTTCTTTCCAGCCAATTCCCAGAAAAGTGTATGTTGCCCATTTTTATGAGTCTAGGTCAGCCTCAGAGCCATACTGATTGGAACAAGAAATAATCCTGCCCCTGCTGGGAACTGAACCCAGAAAAGTGTCTTGGCAGATGATTACACTGCTACTCCCATAACATTTGAACAGGACAATTTTCAGACTTTTCTGGGAATGAAGGGTAGTCAAGGAAATTTGACATTGTGTGTCAGTATTTTTTTGACCTAACATATTTGAATGTCTCACACATCACATCTATAAGGCAGGATCTGCCATGAGATTATCTTTAATCAGTGACTTTAATCAGTTTCATCATGGCTGTTCTTCAGTCCATTAAAAGGATGTACAGTGACGATGTTCCAGGTAAGAATTTGCAGAGGTGATGGTATGCTAGGTAAAAGGATGTAGAGGTGATGATAAGCCAGTAACAGAATGCAGAGGCGATGTGCCCTGGCCAGATCTTATACTGTTGAAGGTTTCTCTTCATCCCCACACAAGGCATATCTAATTTCTCTAAAAGTTTATAGTTTTCATTTGCTTCTTGTAGGATGTGCTCATTGGTTTTTCTGTCTGTCCATGGAATTTTCCTCATAGACAACATTCCACTACCATCAGATGTTTTTCAGCTTGTCTGCTCATAGTTCATGTTTCACATCCATACAAAAGTACAGGTTGTGTGTAGCCCTTTAATACTCCTTTTTTCATTGCAATTGACATCTTTTTATTGGTCAATATGTTTTTCATCTTACAAAAGGCTGCCTTCACCATAGCGATTACAGTTCTAATCTCTAAAGGCACCTACCATCAGATGGTATGACTGTTCCCGAGATAGTTGTACCGATTCATTTGTTTAAGAATATTTCCATTTACCTGTATATTACAATGTGGTATTCATTTTTTCCTTAGTGGACGACCATAATGTCTGTCTTCTTACAATTTAATTCTACCCCTAGTTATTCACTGTGTATAATAACCATATCTACTAGAAGTTGCAGATCCTGTTCATTGACGGCAATAAATACTGTATCATCAGTATATCTAATGTTATTGATGTCATTACTAGTCTCCAATTCTTCAAGTCCTACAAGAGTACACAACTCAAATTGACGAGGCTCTACAAGAAGTATAATCCATCCATCCATCATGTAGCAGGTCCTCTGCAGCATGTTGCTTTCAACATAGTCCGTCTAAAAGTCTCTTGTCACAGATCCTGCCTCATGCACACTCAAACTCAGTGACTGCAACATCCTGTGTCCATCATAATGCTGGTCCGCCCCTGCGATTTCTTCCAGGAATCATGCCTGTTAGTGTAATCTATATCTAAACAAATATAGAGCAGTGGATCCCATATTTTATGGAATAAATAGTACTAAATGCCTATATCGTGCCAACTGCCTAATTTTCCAGAAAATTTGTCCATTCAGGAAGCTGCGTTGACCTCCAGAGCTATGTGGTCATAGAATAATTTCACCTCAAAATGGATTTGAACCTGAGAGCATTGAGCCAGAAAGTAAGTTTTCATAACTCTATTTACTGTCTGAGAGTTCTGCAATAAAAGCAAAAATAAAAACTAAAAGTAAAATAAAAATAAACAGCAAAACTCACTCTTCTCATAAGTTTTGAAATGGTCGACAACTATTTCTTCAAGCCTCTGCATCTTAGGATGGCCAACAACAACTTTACAGTCACCGGATTCTGATGAAGCCCTGGAAAATATAACTATTGACTTTATATATTCATTGTCACAATAATCTGTCTCATCATCATAACTTTTTTTTTTTTCACCATCATCATTCCTTGTCCTGTGAAAAACTTTGCTCAATGGGGCAAGAAGAGGATATTTTTTTTTATTGACCTGGGCTTTCAGATCAATCCAGCCTAAATTGGGAACCAGGAAATGTTCTGGGAAGTAAAAGCATCCGGCAGATACTGACCACATCACCATCAGGTACCTATTGGTTTACAACAAAATGGAGCTGGCACCACATATCCAATTAACCTTACGGTGGGAACAAGGGTCCTTGACTTTTCTGACGGACAATTGAGGCGTCTGCTGCCTTTTTTCTCCCATTCGAGCATAGGTCCTCAACGAACTCATATCTGTTGTTCATCGTTGGCTGAATTTTGCAGCTATAGTTTGTTACTGGATGAGGTAGCCAGTCTCATGTCACACCTTTGTAGTCACTTCTTGTGACATGCATGGTAGGTTATGGTGTTGATATTCTGTGCTTCCCATAAGGGCCTGATTTACATTATCTCAAATATACATACATCTCATTATCATTGCCTTCCCCATCCAGCTTCTTTGGGTGTTTGTCGACAGGGTTAGCCATCCCAGGTGTTTCATAGGATGTTTCATGCTCTCAAAGTTTTGATGTCATCTTCATTCCTCCATCTACAGGTGATGCACCCCCCCCCCCCCCCACCCCAACAGACCCATCAAGACCAGCTGCAATTATGCCATTTAGTCCTCTAGGGAAGGAAGAGCAGACCATGGGCTACCTCTGCTATCCAAGGAGGCTTCCATAATGATTGACTGATTGATTGATCTAGGAACCGACATAATAGTATTCGGGGCATTCCAATAGGCGCTCCATCTCCATCCTGAGCAGCCAGCGAAGAGTTCCAACACCAATAGTACCAGTAGCAATCTGATTATATATCCGTCTTGTCTTTCCTCTAAGCGTCGATTGTCAGCCAGATCCCCTCGTCACTCCTCGCTGCCTCATTCTTGCCTTCCATGATGATCCATTTGCTCCTCCGAGGTGTTCACGTGCTCCCACAAGGGCGCAACCACATCTGCCTTGTCATGCATCAATACTCCACCAAGTTTTGCAGAGCCAGCCAATCTGTCTGCCTGTTCATTCCCCAGCACACTGGGATGCCCCAGAGAAAAGATCCAGGCAATGCTTGCCACCCGTGACCTCCAAAGTGAAGTAAGCCACTCTGCACGAAGCATACCTGTCCTCACCTTCCTCAGCATGCTTTCTGAGTCAATTACAATCACGATGTGTGCGTGAGGTATTCTCGATCCAGCGGAAACTGCAGTGACCACCTCCACCTCCATTCTTAAGCTAGATGTTGTGGTATCATATGTCAGTCTCTCCTGCACCAAACGTCGGCCATTAGCTTTTGCTATGAACCCCCAGGCACTTCTCCTACCTCTCGACACCGGACCATCTGTGTAGATAATCACATCACCCTAGCGAGCAATATCCTGAATTAGTTGCTGGATTTCCACTTCCGTGACCCCTGCTGGCCACTCCCTGCACAATGTGATTATAACTCTGCACGAGTCTGACTGCTCCGCTGGCACTCTGACCCACTCCTCTCCTCGCCTAATGTTCTCCAAGATGCACACATGTCTGATCGTATCCTTCGCCTGAGCCATCCATGATTTCCCTCTTATCAGTCGCTGACCCTTAACTGCATCCAGCGCCTCATGCAAAGAGTGATCTGTGTCTGCAGCTACCCTGAGGTATGCTTTCGCCTGCATCTCCTTCAGCCTACCTGCAACAGTCGGCAAACCAAAGATGTAACGCATACACACTACTGGGGTGTCTCTGGTGCATCCCAGAATGACCCGCATAGCTTTGTTCTGTATGTGCTCTAACTTCACCAGCTGACTCTTTGAGACAGTGAGCAGTCCTAGTCCATAATAAATCACTGAGAGGATCAAGTGCTGGTATAGTGTGAAAAGCATTCTCTGCTCTGTGTCCATTGCAGCCATAGTTTAAAGTGCAAGGCTTCTATAAGTGCAAGGCCACCACATGTTGCTCTGGAATTAGGCTAACCCAAGGAATCATCACATCCTGCTCATGGCTGCTTAGTCTCACATTTGTGTAGTGAGCCTCCCATTCATCAGAAGCTACACCTGCAGAGACCAGAAGAACAACACAGTCCAGTGAATTGGGACTTTTTCAATACCCCCACATAATGAGCAATTGAGAGAGACCTGATGAATTTGCTACCTAAGCAATGTTCCAATGGTATCCACTCAGATTGTTTGCCACCTACATGCCTGGGGTATGCAGTTGAAAGACTAGGGAAATTCAGGATCTTTTTTTCAATTTTGAGCAACATGTAAACGAATCATGAATTTTTTCTCAAAGAACCCGGCATTTTGTTTAGTAAATTACATGTGGTGGGTGTTTGAACTGAGTTGTCATGCAGTAGGAATCTCATTCAGTGAACATTAAAACTCTTTTGTAAAGTTAGCATGGCACACCATCGATAGACATCATTAAACCATAATATGGTAGTGTGCTGATGAGTGCCAGAATGGTTTCTGATCAATGCATCCTTAGGGACCACCACAAATTCCGAGATCACCTGTCAGTTTAGTTTAGGCTAATGACAGTCATGTATCTGTGGTGTACAACAAGGAAATATGGCAGAAGTCTTGTGTGGGATTTTGTAAAACCAGTATAAAGCTTTGGTCATGTGATGAGAAGAGAGACACTGGAGAACATCATGATAACTGGAAAGATCAAAGGGAAGAGAAGCAGAGGCAGGCCAAGAGAAATGATGCTGGATGGATTGAGACGGTGGCATGGAGGAATATCATCAACAGAGTTGATCCAGAACACCAAAGACCGAGATCTGTGGAGAGCCATGAAACCCTACACCAACTGGCAGGGCACTTGATGATAATGAGTACAAAGCTTGCTGACACCTGAGGTGTGGTACAGGGTATTCCTTTATACACATCACAACAGCCTAAACTTTCCCTGGTGCCTGTGATCGAAGTCATCACACCACCAGTCCATCTGTTGATGTTGTCCACCTCTGTTGTATTTCTCACACACACTTATCTGCAACTCTTCCCTCCAGCATATCTTGAAATAAAATTGTTTTTTTTATGCATCGTGACTGGCACTTTGCCGTCTTAATTAACGATAGTTTGTAAAATAGAGTTATATCTCTCCATAGCATAAAGCCTGAGCTCAATTTAGAAACCATGTGTTGCCCATGCAGCATGATCCCTCTCTTGGTCTGCCTACTTTACTCATAAACGTAACACCAATACTCTGGAATATGACAAGCTGCAGAAGCTGCTGGATCAGCAAGGCAATGCTCTGTCTGCCTGTCAGAGCTTCCATCCTAGACCAGTTGCCCACCAATGCTTAGGGCCTGGTCTGCCCTACCATGACATTTAGTCTTTAGACTGCAATTCCTCACATTAGGATAAGGCTTGTACCCTTCCAATTGCGCTCTTCTGCCCAAAGCCGTTGGCACAATGTGGGGTGTTGGGTTTGGTGAGCGCCCCCCAAAATTCAGCGCTAACAGAAGCAGGTAGTACCATCTACTGTCATATGGTAGCTCAGTCACATTTGACTAAACCTTTACTTTCAATGCATTATTAATATGATAATTAACATATATTAAAGACAGGATGAAGTACTCTAGGAAGACAAGAAATCAAGAAAGAGGCTACAATTAACAAACCCATGAGAACTTGTTCCACTAAACTTCTGTTTTAAGTTCTCCATTATGTCATTGAAGTCTGCATTTCTCAGCAACTCTGATCGTGTGCGGCCATATCCTTTCTCTCCAACAATGATACCTGTCAAGTAGTTGTACAGAGACCTTAGGCCATGCAGCTGCAACAGTTCGAAGCCATGGTACAAACTGATTGCCATAGCGAAGTCAGCTTCAATATTTCCATACTGAAATTTCTGAGGATATTCAGATTTTCAAATAAATATATTAAAGTAAAACAGTAATCACTGCTTGTTCACTTAAGAAGAGGATAATAATGTCTGTCATCTGTTAGTCGCAAAGTAGATTCAGGAAACATCTTTCACAATGGGAGCATAGAGGTAGTGAGATCAGATTAAGTTAACTTGACTTTTGATATTTTTTTTTCAGTATGTCGTTGTGTGGCTTTCTCATGCCTTTAGCAGTACTTTTCCTCCAAAGCCAATACCACAGTTCTTCAATTAGGCTTTACCAGTTCTTCAATGAGGCTCTACCACTGTTCTTCAATGAGGCTCTACCACAGTTCTTTAATGAGGCTCTACCACAGTTCTTCAATGAGGCCTTATCATAGTTCTTCAATGAGGCTTTACCAGTTCTTCAATGAGGCTTTGCCAGTTCTTCAATGAGGCTCTACCACAGTTCTTCAATGAGGCCTTACCACAGTTCTTCAACAAGGCTTTACCACAGTTCTTCAATGAGGCTCTACCACAGTTCTGCAATGAGGCTTTACCAGTTTTTCAATGAGGCTTTTTTTTTTTGGTGTCATTATATGTCTGTTTAGATCAGTGTCAAACACCTATTTACATGTCATTAACTCATAATAAGGATATTTGAGGTATATATTTTCATTGCAACATACGCCTGTGTGACCTGGACACTTACTAAACAAGCTGAACAGCGCATAAATACCTTTGAATATAAATGTCATAGACGAGTTCTAAGAATATCTTGGGTACAGAAAAACAAAAACAAATGCATCCATACTTCAAGAGCTGAATACTGAAGAAGGTTGGCTATTAAAGATGATAAAACAAAGAAAATTGAAATATTTTGGTCACTTGAAACGTCATGAAAGTTTGGAGAGAACAATAATGGGGGGTTATATCCTTGGGAAGAGAGAAAGAGGAAGGCCAAAGAGAAGATGGATGCAGGATGTGGCGGATGATCTCCAGATGGCTGTATCAGACTCTGGACATCTTGCTTATGATCAAGAGGTTTTCCGGAAGGTTGTTATGGGAGCGAGGTTCTGCAAAGGACATGCTACTGAATGAATGAATATTTTCAAGGAATAATTGGCATATGAGACATAATGAGATCAATCACATGCCAACAGTATCTACCTCCATACATTGGGATCTATTTTATGATGGTATAAATCAACCCTTGGATTACATTAATTGGACAAAAATGACAACCAATTGGGGCTGAACTTTGGTGAAATGTGCTGGTATGCAGCGTACTAGCCACAAGCTGGCCATCATCATTATGTAGCAGGTCCATTGCAGAACATAGTTCTTATCACAGCTTCCCAACAAGTGTCTCAATCGCTGGCCATTTCTTCTGCACCATGCTGTCTCAAGGTGTCTTCAATGTCATGTGTTCATCTTCCTGCTGGTCGACTCTCTGCCTCTTCTTCTAGCAACCATCTCTTCCATCACTGTTATTTCCAAGCCACATGACATTTAATGTAAGCATGCATTAGAATGTTCAATAAGAAAACAGGCAGATCAATGGATGGATGGACTGATTAGCAGATGAATGAATTGGTGGGTAGATGAATGGGTGGACAAAGCAATAAAGGAACAGACAGATAGACAAGTGGACGGGAAGATGGACAGATGAACAGACAGGTTGGCATGTAGGTGGCTGGAAAGATTAAAGGAAGGGTGGATGGATAAGTAGAGTCAAGTTTAGGATGGGTTAGTTTTTAATGGGGAGGGAGGGGTGAGTTTGGATGTATAGATGGATGGATGAACTGTGGATTTTTTGTGGGTGAATTTTCAATGTATCGGACTCGAGACATCTTGCTTATGATCGAGAGATCTTCCTGAAGGTTGTTATGGGAGTGAGGCTCTGCTAAGGACATGCTACTGGATGGAATGGTGGGTCGATGGATGGATGGATGGGTGGGTGGGTGGGTGGATGGATGGATGAATTTTCAATGGATGGAAAGGTGGACAGACAGATATACCATTCCACATGATGCTGGTTTTCTCTTGCATTTACTAGCATCTTACTGGGTGTTTTTTTTTTAAAGAATTTTCATTCCATAAAATCATGCTGGTTTTTTTTTTAGGTCCTGCACTGGAGTTTCTTCACCTGCTCTAAGATCAACACCATAGGAAAACCACAGGCTGCAAACAAATCAAACACAATCAGCAACACACCTGCAAGTTCTGTGGAGGGTTTTGTCGAAACTCATCTCTAGCTTTCAGCAACAAGAACTTGGACAGTTTTGTTGCCTCTCTGTTGTACAAGACTTGATTTCTTATCAACCTCTGCACAACATATGTCATCACCTGAACAGGAGACAAGAGACACAAAACACAGTAACACAACTGGTCTTTATTTCATGGGAATTACATTCTCCTGTAACCAAGCACAGAGAACTACACTTAAATCCCATGGATGGCTAAGAAGCCCAATATCCCAAAAATACTTCTTCTCTTCTTCTTCTACACTCTCTTCCCCTTTGAAACATAAGCCCTCAATCAATTCATGCCTATCCTATCTTTTGCATTTTCCTGCAGCTCCATCCATGTCTTCCCTATATCATACATCTTAATCTACAATTCTCTTCTTCACATGTTCTAGTTCTCCCTCCATTTCATTTGCCCTGCGAGTTTCAAAAACAGGATTTTCTAGTTATTTTATTATCACAGCTTCTCAGTGTGTGACCTATCCAGGGCCAGTATCTTTTCCCCATCTCTTGATTCACTAGAAGCTGTCCAGTTGTCTTCCTAAGCTCTGCTTTAGCTTCTTCTTCTTTTTTTCATTCAATACTCGTCTGCTTTAGCGATATTCAAGTACTCATCATCATCGAGAACCATGCCAGCTGTCGTAGGCGTTCATGTCTCTCCACATATCTCTTTTTTTTCTTTTTCTTATTGTTGTATGTTCAGAAAGCAATGGCAAACTACTAAACGTAAACTTGCCAAGAGATCACAACAGCAAAAAATGCTGGTAATGACTGTGGTGTCCTGTAAAGGATATGCAACTAACTTATTGTTGTATAAAAATGTACTAGTTTCATTAGCCTCTTTCAGACAATCGTTAGTTACTCTGGCAGTCCAAGTAATTCGCAACATTCGTCTTAGAAACTACTTCTCTGTTGCTTCCAAGCTCTTCCTAATTTGTTCATTTACATTCCAAGATTCACTAGTACTACAAGTACTACAGAAGGAAAATTCACAAAGATAGATGATTCCCCACATCAGAAAAAAGGTAACTATCACTTTTAGGTCATGTTATGAAAGGAGATCAACCATGTGGCGAAGGATTACGAACACAATTTGCAATCCCGCATGCAGCATTCAAAAACAATTGCAAGCGATTTAGAAGCAGACCAGCTTGCGCTGGTTTTATGCAATGGTATTAGTATCAGTCATTCAGAAAGCAATGACAAACTACTGAACATAAACTTGTCCAAAAAAGCACAAACAGCTTTAAAAAATGCTGGGTGTGGCTGTGGCATCTTGTAAATGATATGCAACTAATTTTTTATGTGAGTCTGGAGAATCTTATGACGGGAAGATGGGACCTCATATTTTTCACCTTTGATCGAGAAGAATGTGGACTGAATGTCTTGCCTTTTCATCAACTTCTAGGAAGCATAACATCAATAGGTTTCTTATTTGTAAAAAACAGCATCCATGTAGATCCAAACCCAGAACCTTTCAGATTAAAGTATCCCTAAACCACTCCACCCAATAACTTACATATTCCCCTTCTATGTAATTTTTACAAAATGCATTGCTACAACTTCACCTAAATATATTTCAATCTAAGAGCATTCAGCTCCCCCGTCAGTGGTATAATGATCTTCTCCATTTATCTCTCATGTGTGTATCAATAGGTTCTCTTATCTTTTAAACACAATTATCCACACACGTTCAAACTCAGTACCTTTCAAATTAAAGTACCCCTAAACTACTCTACCTATTAACCTATATATTCCCCTAATATTTAATTATTACAAAATGCAATGCTGCAGCTACACCTGAATATATCAATCTAAGAGCACTTAACTCCCCCCTCAGTGGCATAACATCTAGCCCATTTTTCTCTCATGTGCGTATCAATGGATTTTTTATTTCTGAAAAACAAATTATCCACGTAGGTTCAAACCCAGTACCTTTCAAATTAAAGTACCCCTAAACCACTCCACCCACTAATCTACATAGTCTACTTCTATGTAATTAATACAATACAACACGCAATGCTACACCTGAATATATCGCAATCTAAGTCCGCTCAGCTCCTCCCCCAGTGGTACAACGATCTTGTCAATTTTTCTCTCATGTGTGTATGGCCGGATGTCTATAGACTCCTCAGATCTCAGCTCTATGTGACTTATCAGAAGGTTATTCATCATCTGCTGCACAGCCTGATGAAATAAGAGGATACATATTAATTATAGCATAATGATACACTTATTATAGAAAATTATAGCTCATGCTAAATTAGTAAAGTAATTAAAGGATCCCTTTAGACATTTTACATATTATAGTATGATATATTCATTACAGTAAATTATACCTTATGCTATATTAGTAAAGTAAGTAGAAGACTCTTTCAGACTTCTTACACATTAATTATGAATTAATGATACATTCATTACAGTAAATTATACCTTAAGCCATATTAGTAAAGTAAAGTTAGAAAAGGACCCTTTTAGACATCTTACATATAATTAAAGTAGAATGATACATTAATTATAGCAAATAATACTGTACGAATGAACGAACAAACGAACGAACTTTATTTTAAAAGGGTAACAATTTGGGCACGCAGGCCCGTCTTACATTCGGGCCCTTTCGATCACTCATCTTTCATTCATCAAATGTGCATGTTACATTTACATAGGGGAAAGAAAAAAACATTGTCTAGTGGATTTTGTAAGCATAAACAATGCATATTGCGCATGGTACATTCACATGGGGGAAAAAACATTGTCAAATGAAAGCTGTAAACATAAACAGTGCATATTGCAATGTTGTGAGACACATCCCCCATCCACCCTCACATTCCTCAGCCACCCACACATCCCCAACCCACCACACCCCCATCCACCCACACATACCTCCATGCACTCACACAGACTCAGGCAAACATACATGCCACAACCTACCCACTGATTCCCCACCCACACACATTTCCCCACCCACACAAACATCCCCCACCCATCCCATAACCGACACGCACACACCCACCCACATATTCTCCACCACCCACCCACACACCCGCAACCACCCAGCAAAACACACATCACAAAACCACACAATACCCCCGTCAACCCACACATCCCGCACCTATCCACACATACATATGTATTATACGATGCACATATATCATACAAACTGTATGATATATTAGTAAAGTAAAGTAAGTAAAGGACACGATTAGACATCTTACATATGTATGTATAGTATGATACATTCATTATAGTAAATTATACCTCATGCTATATTAGTAAAGTAAGCAAAAGCCCTTTTACACAATAAGGTGCATTGCTGAGAGAACTGATGAAAGATTAGAAAGAGACAGGTAAAATATGTAAATTAAAAGACACAGCAATCTTGTTAAAACCATAACGGATGGAGGAGTTTAAGGTAAGCAAGCGGGAGGCAAGCAGTGGTACAGGTGGGAAGATAACCTCAAAAGATGGACGAACAGCAGCCTGTACAACCAGGGTGAGAGACAGAAAGTGCTGGAGACTCACTGCAGCCAACCTTCATTGTGGAAATGGCACTCAATTGATTAACTGAAAGACATTCTGTAATCCTCTTCCCTAGCAGATGAAACATTAAACAAGAATGAGAATGAATCCAAATTATTTGTTTCTTCTTCTTCTTCACTGCCTAATCCCCACTTTTGACATAATTACTGACGGAAAATTACCTTCAAGTCACTTCCTGGTGTAGCACTTAATGCAAGAATTCTGAATTCCCTTGTGAATTTTATCAGCTCTCGTACAACCTAGAAAAAACAACAGAACACACTGAAAGCTGACTGTGAATATAACGCTGAGTCATTATTATTTCAACATAAACTTTAAGCTCCTTCTGAGGAATGTGATCATAACTGTGGTTGATTCTCTTTCATAACCAGCACCTCAAAGTAAATATGTTATTTACTATGGTGGGAGGAGTAAAAATTCAATCCATCATTGCTACTGTGCTGTTAATAATTTTAAATGCACAGTAGGCTTACACTGGTGATCAGATCATCTAAAAAGGAAGGCTAGGCAAGCATACAGAAACAAACAAATAAAACAAGTAAGAGAAGAAACAAATAAATGTGTATTCCTATAGATGCTGTTTTAAGGGTGTGAAGTGCTGAGAATGTATCAATACCTAAATCAGAGTAAAGTTAGGCTGATCATTGTGGCAGCTTAAAAAACATGTTAGGACATGGATGGGTGGGTGGGTGGATGGGTGGGTGGGTGGATGGATGGATGGATGAGTGAAAGATGGATGGATGGATGAGTGAAAGATTAGTAGACAGACATACAGACAGATAAACAGATAAATTGGGCACTCAGGCCTGTCTTATATTTGACCCTTCCAGCCTCTCATCTTTTACTCCGCTATTAAATGTTTTGTATTATACATGTTAAATTCATGTAGAAGTAAACAGGAATATGAACACTTAACATATGCACAATATGGACTAAACATAATATGAGAGGGAGTAGGAAAGACAGACAGGCAAAAAGACAAGAGACAGGCAAAAAGACAGACAGACAGACAGACAGACAGACAAAGTGTCACATGCAGACAAGACACAAACACATACAAAGACACACATACATACACAGGCAGACAGACAAACAGAAACAAGTACATTTTAGTTTCAAAAAGTGTACATTAAAACACAACTTATTTTTAACATTTTAACATAAAAGTAACAAGACAAGGAGAGAAGAAAATGCACATCTCAGCTGACATCACTTTACCTGGCAGTATGCATGATTTCCCAGTGCTTTGTGGGCTTCATCCAGAACCAAACACTTAATACTCTCAGCTGTGACAGACCCTCTACTCAGGTCATTGGTCATGACCTGTGGGGTCAGAAACACAACTCTCTTTTCCCTCCAGGCTTCTGACGAAGTACTGGTGACATAGTTCCTAAAATGTCAGATATTTAATAGTCAGTGGCCATCATTTGTGACATTCGATGGAACACAAGTGTGTAATGTTTTTTTCAACTTGTTGTTATTACTCTAAGATTTTTTTGTTATTGTATTTCTGTGCTTGCTCGCCTTGAACTCAAGCGTAGTCCGTGCAAACTACTTCTAGTAGCATTGGACTTAATTTTGTGTGTGAATTAGCTTTCCCTATTACCAGTGTCCCTCGACATCACGCGAACCCACTCTGACTTCTGAGGTTACTTGACATTTATGCCCCATATCAAGGACGAGAGGTCAACATTTTAGTCCAACGGTGTTGGGGTTCAACCCCTTACCTCAGCATGAGCACACCGGATGTTTAAGAACATGTGTTCTTATCCATGAGGCCTTGCTAATTTCCTTACTATCAGATGTTTGGTAAAACAGCCGTTCTCATGATGTTCGTTCAGCATAACAAATATGCACCCAAGTGTTACCAGGACCCTAAGAGAAGTCAAGAACAGCCACACTGTAACCTGCTGTGCATGTCACAAGACGCTTTCTTTTGAGGTTTCTGCCTGTTTTTACCAGGAACCTTAAGGGCAGTAACATTTTTTTGGATTCGTTATAAGAAGAAATGAACTATAGAACTTGCTGACAACTGGCAAGATTAAGGAGAAAAGAACAAAGGGATGGCAGAGAAGTAAATATCTGGAAGGCTTGGCCACGCAGCATGTTGAGACGAACACAGTGCTGGTCCATGACTCTGGTGATCGTGCACAATGGTGTAACCTGCCATACATGTCTTAAGAAGCAACAATGGAGGGTAGGGCTTGAGGCAGGCTTCCCCATTCTATAGAAGAACTGTAGCTGCAGAATCCAACCCACCGTGAACATGATGTTTGGTAAAACAGCCGTTCTCATGATGTTCGTTCAGCATAACAAATATGCACCCAAGTGTTACCAGGACCCTAAGAGAAGTCAAGAACAGCCACACTGTAACCTGCTGTGCATGTCACAAGACGCTTTCTTTTGAGGTTTCTGCCTGTTTTTACCAGGAACCTTAAGGGCAGTAACATTTTTTGGATTCGTTATAAGAAGAAATGAACTATAGAACTTGCTGACAACTGGCAAGATTAAGGAGAAAAGAACAAAGGGATGGCAGAGAAGTAAATATCTGGAAGGCTTGGCCACGCAGCATGTTGAGACGAACACAGTGCTGGTCCATGACTCTGGTGATCGTGCACAATGGTGTAACCTGCCATACATGTCTTAAGAAGCAACAATGGAGGGTAGGGCTTGAGGCAGGCTTCCCCATTCTATAGAAGAACTGTAGCTGCAGAATCCAACCCACCGTGAACAAATGTAAGATATGGAAAACAGAATAACCAAACCAACCAAGAGGAAAAGAGGCTCTTCTAGATGAGGTTTGGAGAAGAGAAGTAGAGACAGAATGAATAATATGGGACGGGCATGAATGGAGCTACATGAAATAGTTAAGGGTGCTACAGCTTGAAGTGAACTGGTTGAGGTCTTCCAATGGGGAACTTGTCAGACGATAGTTTATTACATTGTGCTTCAAAAGTAGCACAAAGCCTGGGCTGAAATGTAGAGACCATGTATTGTCCATGCAGCATAATCTCTCTGTTGGCATATCTAGTTTACTTCAAAGGAAAGGCAACACCTATACATCTGGAACAAGACAAACTGCAGAAGCTGCCGGATCAGTAAAGCAATGCTCTAACTGTCCGCCTGTTAGAGCTTCGATCCTAGACCAGTTGCCAACCAAGGCTTTAGGCCTGGTTTGCCCTGCCACAACATTTAGTCTTTAGGTTGCATTTCCTCACACTGGGATAAGGCTGGTACCCTCCCAATTGTGCTCTTCTGCCAATGTGCGTGTGCAAATATGTCAAATACAGAGTCAGATATGAATGAACATTCATTATACTCCAAAAGTGTAAAGTTAGGAATCCTACTGTCATGCCATACTGAAAAATACGGTACTAGTTTCATATGTTTAGGATCAAATAGCACTTGAACGTTATATTGTCTATATTGACCTTCGGAATATTTATGGCATCTGTTAGTTGGCATGTGAAATCAAATTTTTCTTCAAAACACCAAATTGTACTGATGTTAATATCTTAATCTGACAGGGACTTATCTGACCTATAACATTCATTTAGACAAAAACAAGTATAACTGTGTGGTACTTATAATTATAACTATTATTGTTCATAGCCTGCGACCTATAACAACATTTTGGACAAAAACAAGAATATTTGTGTGGTACTTATAACTTGTAATGTTCATAGCTTGCCTGTCATTTCCACTGTGTCTGCCTTGGGTATTCCCATAATGTTGTAGCATGCTAGAATCTGCTGGGCCACTAAAGGCTTGGTAGGTGCCATGAACACAATCTTGCCTTGGGGAAACCACCGAAAGAAGTTATACATCAACACTGCTGCAATGAACGTCTTCCCAAGCCCCGTGGGCAGCACTACCAGCGTATTTTTATACAGCGCCTGAGAAAAACAATATTATTCGTTTAGTCTGCTACTCTTTTGACACGAAAATGTCTGATCTGCTACTTTTTCACATGAGAATGTTTAATCTGCTACTTTTTTTCACATCAAAATATTTAATCTGCTACTTTGTTTTCAATTTCTCATTATGAAAAGTGAAAGAAGATGTATTTCATACTATGTGGTGTTATTGTTATTTTGTAAGTAATGGATGTTCAAATAAGTAATCATGAATGCTCAGAATTTAAAAAATATAACTGGAATTCCTTTTATTTGGTGCCTATGCCTTACTGAAACTTTGTAGTTGAAATTATTAACTACTAAATGTAAAGTCATACTGTGATAGTTTTAATTCTCATTTACACAATAGTTTCTCAATTATCAAATACATTCCCACTTGTATTGTTGCCTACATACTACTCATCTGTCTTTGACTTTGCCCTCTGTTACATGTCTTTTGGTGTAGCCAAAATATTTTATTTAAAAATAAACAAATATAAATAACTAAAGTAACAAGAGTAAGCTCATTTACATGCCATATATTGACCATTTTATTATGTATTGTGTGTTGTTTGATCAACAAACAAATGGTGCCTAATAACATATCCCAAATATGCCTTAAAGCCATCTTGAATTGGAAGGGTTGAAAGCAAATCTTCCCTGATTTATTTAGGCTTCAACGTGTTCTATAATTTCTTCCCTCTAAGCCTATGTTACTTCCCAGATAGGAGAAGCCGTGCACTTTTTCAATTTCTTCACCGTGTATCTTTACAACCTTCAACTATCTATTTAAATAAATGTTAAAATGTAGCATGATCTCAAAGGGTGTTGTGTTCAATCCCAGGTTGATTTTCTAGGGACATTTTATGTTCAATAGTTTGCCAGTGCTTACTGAACAAGAAGTCAACTTTCAAGTTCAACTGATCATGCAGGGAATGAACCCACTACCCCACCATCAGCACACAGGAAGCTTAAAAGTGTGTGCTCTTAACTTAACAGGGCAGGCTGACCTCAGTTATCTGTTATTTATCCTTACTTTCTGTATTATGTTTTACATTTTAAAGGAAAAGGAGCAATGGGAAGACAAAAAGACAAATACCTACTGCTGACACTTACCATCATGGCTCATGATGATGATGATGATACTTCTATTTAAGGTTTATTTTCCCCTGCACACCCTGTTGCTCTTCAAACCAGAAGGAAAAGGTCATCTGAGTTCAATATATTAAGAGGATACAAACATCACAACAAACCATTTCTTTATTCTCTTCTCAAATTAAAGGAAAGATACTAACCTGCTGCACTATGTTGTACTGATAGTCCCTGACTGGGTAGTTTGTTGGGTAAATCCATAGTTTCCCTGTTGAACCATCAAAACCAGATGCCCCTGAGTCATGATTACCTCCAAGGGTATTAGACCCAACACCTACAGATATATTGGCAACTTCATCATCTTCCATCTCTTCATCAAAGTTAATACCTGCCAAGTCAACCTCAGTTTCTGCAACATAAAACAATAGCAGCGAATGTATTTGTGTAGTGCAAGTATTCATTGTACTTAAATGTCAATTGTTTTCACTGTCGTCGCTTAAAAAAGTCAACAGGGTCGACTTCGCTGCACCAGGTTTTATCCCATATGGCTCGGTCTCATTCCGCAGCATGGAAAGCGTCGCACAAAGCACGAACTCATGAAACTCACGAAAAATTTGACTCATGAACCGAAGGACGTGGCCCGGAATCGAACCCACAACCTTCGGAGCCCGAGTCAAACGGCTTGACTACTTCGCCACGGAGACTCCTGCTTTCACTGTACTTTAATGTAAATTGTATTCTTTGTACTTAATATAATATATACTCACTGAGGCAAGTGTGTAAGTGTAATTGCTAGGATGCTATGCAGATAATGTAATGAGCATGGCTGAACAAGGGTTAACTGCAACGAGTAAAAGAGTATTGAAGTGCTACATATAACTTGTACTTTGGATGTGTGATATGGACAATGAACAGACAAGCTGAAAAACCATCCAATGGCAGTGGAATTGTGGTTTCTGAGGAAAATACAAAGAATACCATGAACAGACAGGAAAACTAATAAGCAAGTCCTACAAGAAGCAGGTGAAAACCGTAAACTGATTAGAAAAATTAAACGTAGACAGCCAAGATTATTTTGGACATGTTATGAGAAGAATTAAACTATAGAACTTAGTGACAACTGGCAAGATTTAGGGGACAAGAACAAGGGGAAGACAAAGAAGTAAATATCTGGATGGCTTGGCCACAAGGCATGGTAGAGAGACAAGAATACGGAGCTGTTCCACAACTCTGGTGATCGTATAAGATAGTGAAACATGACCACTCACGCTTTTCGGTATGGCACATGATGATGATGAACAAGGATTAATACCTTTGTCCGCTAAGAGAGGGAAAGAGTGACCTCCATGCATTTAGGCCTACAAAATCTGATGGCCCTAGCACATCACGGACCCATTGTAGGTTCCAGCTTCAGGACTTTTGTTTCCATTATTATCACTGAGCTTCCTAAACTAATGAAACCGAAATAGGAGGAACACAACAAAGACAGCTATTCAACTCACTGTATCAAACATCAGGTAAACATACATCATGTATTGTGAACCCCTGAACACTTCACATATTTTATAGACAGCATGTCATATGGGATTAAGTGTTATCTTCATATATTAACAGACGGAGTACTTACAAATGTGTATGTATTTTCACATACCTTGCTATGGATGTGATTTCATGGCCAACAAACTGACAAGGTTTGGAACATGCTTATGGTAAAGCCCAGTATGCAAAAGGAGTGGATAAAGTCTGCACCAAGCCATAACCCACTCATAAGTTAATGTCTCTTTACCTGTTTGCCTTTTGACTACCACTCTCCCCTATCTATTTTATTCTACTAATTCTTTGCTCTATATTGAGAGGAATGTGCCATACCATGTTATGCATCTCTGGGATCATTGTGTCCAATGCTAGCATGCATTTGTGTAAGGTTTACCATCTCTAGACATAACCCATCAAAAGGTCAGGACTTTATCTACCTGTGGGTAGTTTTTCTTTCCTAACAATATTGCAGGGCAGTCGCCTTGTGGTCTACTCTTTGCAATGTCCAACTGCTGCTAATTTTTAACGTGCACAACATACTTACTGGACCTCCTGTTTTTTACCCTTATATGACAAGGCTAGGTATTCTAGCTTACTACCCAAGAGATCAGGCGTGCATGTGATATTATTAGACACCAATGGTTCTTGTAAAAAAAATGTCCCGCAGGCATTCAAACCTGGTACCTACTGAACCTGAAGCAGATACTGTATCAATATTAACCATGCCTCCCATATCAGCTTCACTACTAATATGAAAAGATTCCAAAACTGGCAATAGTGAAATTCAGGGCTCACCCATGTGTTTACCAGGGGCCCACAAATGAAGCAAAGAATAGTAACACTCTAACTTGCATGTATGTCGTAAGAAGCGACTTTGAAGGGTTGATGTGAGACAAGTTACTTCTTCTTCTGCTGTGTTTATCCAGAATGTTGTTTTAGACTAACTGCATTGTGCCTGTTTACAGCAGAGCTGCGATATTTGAACCCTTTCAGTCGACACATCCGACTTCTTCAGCAATTTGTTGGCCAAGTTACTTCCCGGAAGACTGGTTACCATATCAACACTTTGGCTGCAAAATTCAATTAATCATGAACCAGTCTAAAAAGAGCTTTGCTGAATTGATTGGGAGATGAGACAATGAGGAGGAGATGAAGCATCAGAAGAAGGAGGAAGAAAATTGAGAACTGTCTCCAAGCCTAAGATGGATTTGAGTCACCATTCCAGCCTGACCTTCTTCTGTTATACCTTGTCCATCTTATGACATAAAATGATCGCAAAACCACTCAGACTCAATAAAGGCAAACAGCAGGACATGACAGGGTTGTAGTGAAAATTCAGCAGACCTGAGATAAAGAAGAAAAAAAGGTGTGTAACATGAACACCTGTGACTAGCAGGGAATCCATCCCTGTGAACTCCACCTCCTCAATGCACAAACCAAGATCTCGAGGAGGGGGGTGCAAAGAAAAAGTAAACTGTGCAGTAGTCATAGAGAATTTAATTAGTTTTTGAGATGATACCTGTACCATCAAACTCAATATCATTTAACGGTAAGCACTAGTATCTCCTTTCTGATCAAGGCATATGATTGGGTGCTAGCCACTGTCCTCATGTGAAAATTCAGCTGGATGATACAAAATACCGTGACATACGCAT
Source organism: Cepaea nemoralis (assembly GCA_014155875.1). Classification (NCBI taxonomy): domain Eukaryota; kingdom Metazoa; phylum Mollusca; class Gastropoda; order Stylommatophora; family Helicidae; genus Cepaea; species Cepaea nemoralis. The sequence continues at coordinate 471,036 of JACEFZ010023181.1, read as the reverse complement.
ACATGTGCATCTGCATATGCGTGGGCACGGCCGTACAGATGTATATACAAAACAATCTCATCAGGTTCCATTGTACCTTGTGGTGTCAAGGTGAAGCATACACACAGAAAACAGGTTGTATAATAGCCCTTGAAGAAATACATTTAAAAAATAGGTGCATAAGATTAATTGCTCTTGTGTTACTGGGGTCCATAAGGGAAGCAATAAATGGTAACACTGCAGCCTATTATGTAGGTCGTAAGAGGCAACTATGGAGGGTTGGTCTTTGGGCTGGCTGCTCCATCCCAAGGAAAACTTCAGCTACAGAAAGCAACCAACTATGAACAAATGTAAAGATAAGGAAATGTGAATAACTCAGCCAACCAAGCGGAAAGAAAGCTATTCTAGAAGAGATACTCACTTCCTTTTTACTTAGGAAAAAAGTTAGCTGCATATCCTTTATAGGATGTCGCAGTCAACCCCAGCATTTTTTGGCTGTTTGTGATTTCTCGGCAAGTTTACGTTCAATAGTTTGCCATTGCTTTCTGAATGATCAGCACTCATATCTTTGTATGGGAAATCAACTCAAGGCGGTCTGCTTCAAAATTGCTGGCAGCTGTGTTTCAAACGCAGTATGCAGGATTACAAATTGCATTTGTAACCTCCTTCACCAGAGTCAGTTTACTTAGGGAACACTCCACAACTGGCACCTGACATGTTAATAGTATGTGAAGGACATGGTGCAACCTGCAGGAGATAGCAACAGATGGTTCATCTTGCCGTGAGTTTCCCAATAAGGGAAAAGAAAAAAAGAAGATTAGATTAGGAAAAAACAAACATGAAATTAATCCACACGCAAAATTCAGTCCAATGCACCAAAAGTAGCAGCACATATATTGACCATGCTTGAGTTACAATCAAGCAAATGCAACAAAAAAAACATTAATAAGAAAACTAAGTAATTAAAGGACATTCATAACAATCTGAGAAACAAAGACATTCTTTCTTCAAGAATTACCATTTTCCTTGTCTTCCATTTGTTCACCAAGTGACTCATCTTCAGCCTGCATCAGTATGTCGTCATCATCATCAATCATGTCAAATTTCACTTCAGTTATTTCATCATCCATGCTGTTAGTTCCAAACTTACTAGTAACTTTCATATTTAATACTGGATTTTGTCACTCTTTCCTTACATGATTTCTCTGAAAAATTCATCACAGCAATTAGACACTGAATATGGAGAACAAGTAAAATGATTACTAATAAAATACAAACATTCATAAACTGCTTTTGCTCTTAAACTTCCGGTGTGCTGATGGTGAGATAGCAGGTTCAACCCCTAAACTGGTCATTTGGACTAAAATGTTGACCTCCTCGTTGACTTGGGGACATAAATACAAGTACCTCAGAAGTTGAAGTGGGGTTTGCTTGATGACGAGGGACACTGGTAATAGAATAGGTCAGCATGCTGAATGGATAAGAACCGCAGACTCTTAAACATCCGGTGAGCTGATGCCAAGGTAAGGGGTTCACCCCTACACCGGACAGTTGGACTAAAATATTGACCTATCGTCCTTGACTTGGGAACACAATTACAAGTACCTCTGAAGTCGGAGTGGATTTGCCTGATGGTGAGGGACACTGTTAATAGGGAAAGCTAATCCACATGCAAAATTCAGTCCAGTACTACTAGAAGTAGTGTGGATGGACTATGCTTAAGTTCAAAGCAAGCGAGCCAACAAGCAAAATACAACACTGGTAATAGAAAAAGATAATCCATGTGCAAAAAATCAGTCCAGATCAACTACAGATAGGAGCTCATGTATGGACTATGCTAGAGTTCAAAGAGCAAATGCATTTTTAAAAAACACTGGTTTCTTTGCAAAAAGTATTAAAATGGTATGATAGAATCACTGATATGGAAGTAAAGGAGAAAACTAGATGAATTTCAGAGAGCCAAGATTTGAGGGAAAGACATTGGCACTGATTAGGACACATACTGAGAAAACCTCAAACTCAGATAACTAGAAAGTCTCTTCACAGGAACCCACAGGGGCAAGCGAAATAGGGGGAAACCTGAAATCACATGCAGAATAGAACTAGAAGCAGTAGATCCACCTGGCATTAGTTTAGTTGAGGGTCTTCTCCTTTAGGGGATAAAGGGCAGAAGTAGGATGAGACATTGAACAAATTGACTATCTACTGGGGTAAACAAATGGTAAAGCACACAGCTTGAATGCCACTGTGGCAAATTGGGTTTATGATGCTAGGCCCATATTTTCTGCCCAACTGGCACTCGATAAGTCACGTGGCCAGTACCACACCAATCGTTCTGCCTCACGCACAAATATTGAGGGGGATTTAAACTCACGAACATCAGGTTAGCAAGCGGAGGAATTAGTCAACATGCTGCCATGATCCCAACTATGATGTGGTGTCCACTATCTACAGGATATTATACAGAATAACTGTAACTCTTCTTCTTCTGCTGTCTTTCAGCTCACAATAGAGCAAAGATCCTCAACCACTTGCCTAGCCCTGTGTAGGCTTATTTGTAATTAGTTGGATGTGTGGCAACAGTTTTCTATGAGATAAGGTAGCGAGTCTCACGCCAAGCCTCCTTATTCACCTCTTTTAACATGCATGGTAAGCTACAGCTAGGTACTACATTTTTAGTTACCGAACGTTGCCGGCGATGTTTCAAACGGCGATTTACGTTTTCTTGTTATTGTTCCCCGATATTAAGGATATATATAGTACTTGTTTTAAATAGACGTCTTGCTTGATTTAGTATGAATAATGAAATTGAGCATCCATTCTTACGCGTACTGTGAAAGTTTCAAATATTTTAGTCGGCGGGATCATCCCAAACAGAAATTATTAAGATCGTATGCTAAGATGCCGTCATGTTAAATTTCAATGGCGGGAATATAGCGGTTTTCCGTGTCATAATACAGCGATGTTCATTTAATATTCTTATGGATTATTCAGAGCGACGAGATTATAATGATGCACGTTTGCATTCACCCTGGTGAGGGCTTGGGATTTTTTCACATGGACTTCAAGTAACAAAATTTCCCCTAGTCTCTGGGTAGTGAGATCGGACGATCGTGTGTATTGTTGCGCACGTAAAAATACCCTTGGCAGTTGGAACTCGAAAAAGAGTAGCCTAACGCAAAATTTTGAGTTAAAAATCTACCCAAAGTATTTCAGGATCCTTGCTGATGCTACGGAATTCATGGCACTGAGCTGAGATTCTCCAGACTCAGGCTTGAGTTATGAGTAGAACAGAGCACTTATGGTTACACCTGTGTGCCGTGATGTTGATCCATCGACTAAACTAAACTGCAGCATCTGTGATGGGACAACCTTTACCTTTTTAAGTAAACAACAAAAACTTAAAATAAATTTCATAATTGGCGGTGTTAGTAAATATATAATAAACATTCATACCCACATACCTCCTGGAACCCTATGTTACACTTACAAAATAAATAACACAATGAATGAATCACCAAAAGCTGAGAAGAAGATGGTAAGCATTACTAGAACACGATCATAAGTAATAAAAAAAAAATGGATATTGTGGCCAAAGTCTTTGTCATCACACAAACAACAAACACACACCACTACATGAAAAACAAAAACAAAAAAAGGACTTACTATAGTATACATCTTAATGAGAATTGTATTTTTCATTACATGCATGCAATAGTTTGAAGAAAGATAACCCTAGATCCATCCATCCATTATGTGCCATGCCGATAAGCGTGGGCGTAATGTTTTGCCATCTCACTCGATCTCCGGAGTCGTGGATCATCGCCGTGTTCCTGTCTCAACCATGCCAAGTGGCCAAGCCATCCAGGTATTTATTTCTCGGTCTTCCCCTGGTCTCTTCTCTTCGATCTTGCCAGTTGTCACAAGTCATTTCTTCTCATAATATGCCCAAAACATTTTGGCTGTCTACGTCTAATGACTCTAGTCAGTTTGCGATCTTCATTTGTTTCTTGAAAGGACTTGTTCATTGAAGAAAAAGGAGATAAGTCAGTATACGTCTTCATAGTATTTCATTTAGTGAGAACGATCTCTAAACCATATTCTAACATACAGAGAGAATTACTGAAGGTTTGAATCCTTCTACATAGTCTTATCAATTACTGAGGGTATTACGACAAATATATCTTCATCTACCCTGTTCCAGGAATCACATATGGTAATCCTAATTCGAAATACACAGTGCCTGTTAGCTCAGAGCTAAAATTCAACACCTCGCTTTTAGGAGTTTTTGACCTGTATTTACACAGGAAAGCAGGTGACAATCATGTGTTTATTGTCTGTTGAATGTTCCCATGCTAGCAGTTGATGATCCTCTAAAATAACATTCTCATAAGCTATCTTGGTGTTGACAGATTAATCTCCCCATAGTCTAGTTAACATCCTGTTTTAAACATTTCTCTCCCAGTGCCTCCCCTGTTTACAGTTACACTTTCCATAATTGTAACCAGCAGCTAGGCTTCTCTCAAAACAATTTGGCGCCTGAGAATGGAAGGTTCTCAACTTTTCTCAAAATTGTAGTTTGGTGGTACTTGAAAATGTACAGACAAAAAATTATCTTACAAGGGACAAAAACTTGACGACTACAAAGAGGAAAGGGGAACACAGTTTCACTTTCAATTAGTGTACTACTGTACTGTACCATCATTCAAAGGGAAGGGCGATGATTAACAGTGAAGTTAGTGGAACTGCATTAAAGCTTTAAAAATGCAGTGAAGGACTACCAAAAACACGAGAAGTGGGAAGTTGATGACTAGGTGGGCTTTACTAGAAGTTAGAACTTGCAGACACGATCACGAGTAACAAAGACAAAAACAAAACAAAAACAGTGCTGTGGTGATTCTGCATGAGCATGATACATAAAAAGACGCTTGTAATTTTTAAACGGAAAATATTAATTCTTCAGTTAAAATGACAAAAAAGTTAACAGACGAAGAAGGCATGATCATAAAATGTAAAATGTACTAGAGAAAAGATCATAAGTCAGTAATGTAATAATATTGGAACTACCTCACTCCTTCCCTTCGTATTTGACTAGAATTGGCACAATTTCTCTATACAATTCATGTTTTTAAACAGCTGTTATCAGATTAAAATTTACAATTATTCATCATGCATTTTTAAAATATCACAAAATTATATGGCGGTAATCAGCTATATTTTGCTTACAGAAATAAACTTTTAATAATAATTACAATGAAATTATAAATATATACTGAGATAGATAAATTATGTTTTCCTTTTTTTTAAAAACTGTTGTTTTTTTGTTTCGTTTTTATGTTGCTTTTCACTTGTTTACCTGTTGCCAAATATGTCTGAGTTGAACAGACGGGTTGTTACTTGTTTCTCGGGGTCGACTATTCAATTTAATATGTTTATGGACATCGATTTGCAGCAGTCACATACTTTACTTAGCAATTAGTTTCTTCTTCTTAACAATAATGCCGCAGCCAGGAAACGTTAAGCTTGAAGAATCACTGTTTTCGTTGGAACTTGTTGTGGAAAAATTATATATACCACACATTCCTTGCAGATTTCCAGCTGTCGTATTTCGACTGTTAGATTATCCAACGATTGCTATCAAACATGTTGATGACGAACTTGGCAAAGCTATAAGGAGCAAGATATCGTTTGATCCTTACTATCAGCTACCTGATCAGTTTATAGAACTGAAAGACAGACATGGTAATTTCATGGTCAACAAGGGAAAATCATGTTTGTTTAGAATACCAGCAGATATCCTAAAACAACACCTAGCAAATACTCCTTTATATGTTATGGTCATTGATTTATTTCCTGAAGTGCCAAAGCTTGTAGGTAACAGTTCAGTACCCTTAAACACATCAATGGACTCGATATGCATTGATATTGCAAAGTTAGGACCAACAGTACCATCGGTACATGGAGACAAAGGGCTGTTTAAACTTTACAATCTTATGGGAAAGGAAATTGGGTATTTTATCCTCGGATTCAGGTTATTATGTCTAGGACCAAGCTTGATACCCCATTTACCTGAATCTATACTTTTACATCAGCAGTCAAGGCAAATTAGAAAGAATCAAAATCAAAGTACTGACAGGTTTATTGAGAATTATTTAGCAGAAGAAAAAGATGAAGATGAACCTGAGGTTGAGTTAAGAAATTCAGCATGTATGACAGACCCAATCAAACATGATGTTCTGCTGCAAACTGTGGAAATGCAAGATAAAGCAGTTCATGTTGGTTTGCTTGATTCTGGCATCCAAACAGAATTAGACATAGTGGCTAAAAGGGATCACATAGCCTTGTCTACACAAACAGAAAAAAGAATTCTAGACAAAAGAAGCACTGAATGCCCAACAGAAATGGGTTAATTTTATCAAACCTCAAGCTGATGAATATGAGGACATTATTATAAACAACATAGTATGTCCGCCTCCATTATTCTATAACAGCAATGCATCACCCAGAATAAAGATAGAAAGAAAACAATTTCACGATGAATTAGCCATTGATGATTTATCTGACATACAAAGTTATGATGGTCAGGGTTTGGAAAAAGTGAAGACTCATAGTGATGAAAATATTCAGCAAGGGAAATCATTTGTATCCCCTAAAATACCAGTGCCCCAAGCAAGAGTTGGTGAAACTGTCATGGGTCTACAGGTAGCTCCTAATCCTGGCACAGTTTTCCCACTATTGACAGCTCTTTTAAATGAACTTGCTTGCATCCAAAGTCCACAGTTGCTGCTGAAAGTGTCCAATCAAATACAAGCTGCTTCTCTGAACATGCAGCTGTCAGGGCAATCTCCTGATAAAACAGAACAGACTCATCAGATAATGAAGAATGATAAACTGTCACCATCTACAGTATATGCAGTTGCTGCTGCTTTAACCAGAAAGATTGAAAATCCTCCAGAAAATAAAAACATGGACAGATCTGAAAAACCATCAAAGCCACAATATTCCCAACCTTCAACAGTGCTGAACACAACCAAACAGAAAATCCTACGAAGCCAAAAGCAGACTTCTGTACGTCCACTCAAGAAAACTAAACTTGTTTATGGAATAACAAATACTCAGCGGTTGAGACTTCAAAAAGCAAATCCACAATGGTTAAAAACCGCAGTAAAAGATATGCCCAATATGAAAATGAAAATACAGCAGCCTAAGAAAGAATCTGAAATTGATCAAACCATCTGCTGCACATTTTCTGATACACTTACTGAAGTGAGACGACTAGCTGAGAAAGAACTAAACAAAAACTGCTTCTGAAGATACTCTTGTAGATTTAAAAAGAACTGGTGGGTTTTCTTCAGGATCATCTGCAAAAGCATAAGATGACTATTCCTGAATTAAAGGACAGAAATACTAAATTTCAACAAGGAAGTAAAGAAGTGGAAAGAATAAAAGAACTGTTGGGGAAAGTCATTATGTAAATCTGCTGTTCTTATAGGAGGTGCAAACATCTATAGAAATAAGGCATCCCATCAATATGAGGCATTGAAGGGCATACAGGATTCCGGTGAGCTTGAGAGAGAAAAGCCTGTTCCACAAGTGCGCCAGTTCAGAAATATCACATCCCCACCATATGATGATCAGGAATTCAATGATGAAGGTAGTAAGATAATCATAAATTTATACTCACTAATATAGTTGTTTTTTTATGTACCCCACTCCGGAATATAGTTCTCCAACATCTCTGTATGTATTTATATTTTATGTTACCTTCCATAACTATCTCATGTACAATTGTGAACTTGTTTTGGATTCATCACTTATCTTGTTACCCATGGCCTTGTGTAGGCATATTATGTGGCATTTACTCTATCCTACATCTACCTGCCTGCCCTGTGTTCATGGGTTTCAAATTCACCTCGAGACTTTTTTTTTAAAATTGAACCTGGGCTCCCAGGTCAACCTAGCTCAAAATGGGTATCGGGAAATATCTTGAGGAGTTGAGTTGAGCTAAGAACTGACATCACTGCACTCAGGACATTATCATACGTGCTCCGTCCCCTCATTCAACAGCCAGCAAAGAGTCACACTAATAATCATTCCCATCGCTATCTAATTGAAAGTTCTCCAGGTCTTCCCTCTCAATTTTGAGATTCTACCAGGACTCCTGCCAATCTCCCACAATCTCATCCTTTCCACATATGAGTTCTCAGTCTGTTCCCCCACCTTCTTCACCTGGTCCCACAGGTGCATGACTACCTCTCCATTGTCCATAGGTAATCTACCACCAAGAGGTGCATTCCCTGCCAGCCTATCAGCCTGTTCATTCCCCCTTCACTCCCACCTGGCCAGGGCAAAAGATCCATACAATTCTCACATTTTATGTCCTCTGAAGCGAGGAGAGCCATTCCACATGAAACATTCTTTTCTCCACCTTACTAAGCATACTCCTTGAGTCCGTAATGAATACAGTGTGTGTTGTAGTGGTCTCTAACCAACGAAATGCTTCTGTGACTGCTTCCACCTCCATTCTCATGCTGGAGGTCGTAGCCTAAATGCCAGACTCTCCTTTTTTTAAGAATCATCCATTAGCATTTTCAATAAACCCCAACACATTCTCACCACTGACCCATCGGTATAGATCACTATGTCACCTTGATGTGTGTTACTCTGGATCAGAAGGTACACTTCAAACTTTGTGCAGCACGCTGCCCATTCTCTGAACTCACAACCCAGGGTTACTATTACATTGTGCCAGTCTGTCATGTCTTCCAGTACTCGTAGCCTAAATGCCAGACTCTCCTTTTTTAAGAATCATCCATTAGCATTTTCAATAAACCCCAACACATTCTCACTCACTGACCCATCGGTATAGATCACTATGTCACCTTGATGTGTGTTACTCTGGATCAGAAGGTACACTTCAAACTTGTGCAGCACGCTGCCCATTCTCTGAACTCACAACCCAGGGTTACTATGACATTGTGCCAGTCTGGCATGTCTTCCAGTACTTCAACCCACTCTTATTCACAATTGATGGTCTCTAGATCACACACCTGACATATAGATATTTCTGCCTGTTCCATCCAGGACCTACCTCGTCTTAGTCTATGACCCTTGACCATATGCATGGCTTCATGCAGGGGGTGATCCCTGTCTGTTCAATCCAGGACCTGCTTGTCTTAGTCTATGACCCTTGACCATATCCATGGCTTCATGCAGGGGGTGATCCCTATCTGTTCCATCCAGGACATTGCCTCGTCTTAGTCTATGGACCCTTGACCATATGCATGGCTTCATGCAGGGGGTGATCCCTATCTGTTCCATCCCAGGACATGCCTCGTCTTAGTCCTATGACCCTTGACCATATGCATGGCTTCATGCAGGGGCGATCCCTATCTGTTCCATCCAGGACATGCTCGTCTTAGTCTAATGACCCTTGACCATATGCATGGCTTCATGCAGGGGGTGATCCCTATCCTGTTCCATCCAGGACATGCCTCGTCTTAGTCTATGACCCTTGACCATATGCATGGCTTCATGCAGGGGCTGATCCCTATCTGTCTATGTAGTCTATCTAATCTGTCTATGTATACAGGTAGGTTCAACACAAGCAGTAATATGAGTGTGGCCTGGCAGTTCATGCCGGACATGAGACATCAAGTATTAACTTGGTTGTCCAATTACATTGTGACAAGGTCAATCTGCTAGTCTATTAATTGTCATCTGTCAAAACGAAAAAGCTGTCTGTCATATGCAGGATTCACAACCAGCATATCGTCATACAATATTGGTGCGAGTAATCTGCCGCAAATCAATCGCAAATAGAGACACGGTCCAAGTTTGGCAAGCTGTAAGATCTGTCCCTGCTGGTCAGCCACAAGTCAACACAGACAATCACTGTATAACACAAAGATAGTCACTACTTCAGCTATTTGAAGGCTACTTTACATCTTGTCAGCTCTGTGGCGAAGGGGATTCAGACACAATTCGTAATCCTGCATATTATGTTCGAAACGCAGGAGATTGGGCAGCAGACCAATTTGTTTTTTTTTTAATGAAATGGTTTGGGTGCCAGTCGTTCAGAATTCAACGGCAAACTACTGAATGTTAACTTGCCAAGAGATGACAAACAGCATAAAAGTGCTGGGTTGACTGCAACGTCCTATAAAGGATATGCAACTAACTTTTTTTAACTTTACATCTTATTATTTTGTCATGAAATAATATACAGCCACACTCCGTGCAGTCTGAGACCCGAGTGCCCCAGAATATCTGTCCTCGATTTTCTTATAACAAGAAATCAAGTTCATTTCACACCTGTTAAAACATTTTGTGAGGTGAACAACATCTTTTACCCACAGTGCATTAAAAATTATGTGCTAATGAGTGAAATCTTCACACTTTCAGTTTTGATTCTAATGACTAGCCTCTTGTTTAGATTCTTGACATGATAAACCTTCTCCACTCATGTCCACTGATTCACACTCACACATCTTATCTAAAACTAATGCCATATCATATAATCTAGACTGGTATTAGTGTCCCTAATGTCACATTTTCAATTGTAGATGCACCATCATCGCTCTTGTTACCTGAGATTTTTAAAAAGTAAAGGACCTTTTTACACACCTCAAAGTGTATTGAGCATGTGGTGCTGGACGCATGTTTTTATACACTATGGCATTGATTAGATGATGTGATCAGTATCATTAGACCGCCTTTATTTCCTAGGACATTTTCTGGTAGCCATTTAGGCTGGGCCAATCTGGGAGCTTATGGTCATTCTAAAAAAATCTTCTGATTTGAACCCATTACCTCTGGCAGGCAAGCATCTAATCTTTATGCTACCTTGGTTCCCACAGGCCTGAAATCTTGGCACTTCACTTTGGATGTGGTACATGTTTGAGTGTTGGCAGGTTTATGTGTGTGTGTGAATATTTGCATGTGCAGAGACACATGCATGCACACATGTGCTTACACATGCACACACAGTGAGTTTGTTCAAACTAAAAAGCTTATTTTGTTATTAATTAGACGCATAGTCTGAAATAGAGGACAGCCACCAATACTTACTATGTAATATAATAGATGTTGAACATTTATGCTCTTAAAAGATAGATCCTTCCATTCAGATATCAAGTCTTAGGCCTTTACATATTCTAGGCTATTGCATAATGAAGTGGGGTGTCCATTTCTCATCTTGGCCACCTTTCCTCCCCAGACAACTTAAAACATATTCCAGTAACCATTTCTATGAGAGTGGCTGGATTAGACCTGGGCTGGTAGTGTTTCCTCCACAGGTTGTAGGTATTTTATTGTCAACAGATTGCCCCAGAGGCACTTGCAGCACTTTAAATACCATATTTTAATGATTATGAAGTACAGGTATGGAGTCGTCTTTCTGCAGAGTGGTCTGCCCGAATTGTCGTACTGAGCATGAACTGTGTACCTTACATGCAATGACCCCAGTAGTCTCCAATAAAATTGGATCATTGACTAAATAATGATGTCCAAAAATGGAACTACAACCTTCAAAGCATGAAGCTGGCTGCTTAACCATTACCGCACGGAGACCCCATATGTCTATGATGAGTTTTCTGTTTCTTATCTTGATCTCTGTTAATATGTCTGAATTTGAATAATTTATAATATTTTGGAATAGTTTGACAGCTGCTTTGCTCCTTCCTTTTCAGACAAAAATGATCAAGTGAGTCCTGACAGAGCAAGTTCAAAAACCCATTCTGTTGAGGTGTCTCTCACCATCACCTGATGACAGTACTGAGAGTATACCTCTTCCTGATGACAGTTTTGGCAGATAAGGGCGAGTCTCTGAGTATAAATTTTCCAAAATACTTGTCAAAAGACATTTCATTACCTGAATCTATTGATGGTACAGCCAATGCATCCTTAAATATGTCTGATGCTCTTGATGATAATTCTCCTTTAGAGTCAACAAGGCAGTCAAAGAATATAGTCTCTGATCAGAATGAATCAAAAGTACTTCAGTCAACTGATTATGATACACGTCAGTTCCAGTCAACTGATGAACCAGAACTGCAAGATCTTCTAAGTGAAGAGGAGAACCCTTCAAATGAAGCTGTCAGTAGGATGTTGTACCGGCCAGAGGTACTCATCCATTTCCAGTTATAAATCCACAGCTGTCTGAAAACTCACCTGTTCCTTCAGTAAGAAGATCAACAAACAAACAGGATCTTACAATGCACAGCTACATTCCTTCGTTTTCCAAAGCTGAATCCTCTAGTTCATCAAGATCTTCAAACAATAAATCATATGTACCCGCTGCTACTGATGTTGATTTCAGAGCTCACTATGGTCCTAAAGACAATAAGATTCAACAACATGATCCAGGCATTAAAAATTTTTCCCATCTCAGAAAGAAATAACACACCAAGTTCAACAAATTCCAGTCCACGGCGTCCAACTCCACAGCCCAGAAAACCCACTCCCGGGTCACTCCATACAGACTCACTCAGCTCCTACATGCCGTCCGATCCAGACAATGTAGTCATATCATTATCCAGTCAGTCTGGAAACTACTCAGATGATTTTCTGCTCTATGAAGCTGGTGGAGGTAAACAGCCAACTTCATCAGTAGAGCAGTTTCAGAGAATCATTCCAAACTCTAAACTTGGCTACACTATTCACTGAATTGTAGTGCTAGAAATATTCTGTACTGTCATTATTTTTCTGGGGAAATACCCAGTTTTTTTTTCCCTGGGAATATCCATTTTTTAACATTGGAAATATGTTCATTTTCTCCCCTGTGAAATGTCCAGTTTCCTTGTTTTTCTTTTCCATAACCCCAAATGTGAGTAGGTTGGGTGCTACGATGAATAGTCATGTTGGAAGTCCACTGCATCATGTCCACAACAAGATGTGTTAATGTGGTACTGCCTTGGCTTGCCTACTCTTCAGTGTTATCAGTCCAGAATTTCTCTTGTCTGCCCTTCACCACTTGCCTTCTTCCATAATCTGAAGAATAATCTTTAGCAAAGAATCTTGATGCCATATGTTACCTTGAACCTTAAGGGAAGAACAGTAACACTGTAATCTACTATGCCTGTTGTAAGAGATGGCTTAGGGGTGTTGGCGTGGGCCTGGCAAGCCAATCCCATAGAAACTTTAGCCCACAAAATCCAAACAACTAAAGAGTTGGTGAGGGCCTGAGCTGCATTTAGAGAGAAAGGGCAGATGAAGAAGAAGGAATCTTGGTACATCACATGACCAAACCAGTCAGTTTTTAATGTTTCACTACTGATCATAGCACTACCATTTATTTTCTTCTCATTTGCAACCATGAACATACGTGTGCTTTAATTAGCTGCTGGCACATTGTGCCTTACTACATTCTAGCTACTCTTTATTCTCGATTAGAGCAGAGTCCCTCAACCAACTCATGCCAAGCTGCCCAATCTTGTGAAACTCCCTCCATGTCCTCTTTATATTATTCATCTCTGTCCTTAACTCTCTTCTCCGTGTGTTTCTAGGTCTTCCTCTATTTCACTTAGCCTCGGTTCCAGAGAGAGAAGTTCCTAGTAATACATACTGTTATCCTTAAAAGTCTGTCAAAAATGGCCCCTTTACACACCTTAAGAAGCATTGAGCAAATAGTGCGGCATCCATATTGTATTTATAGACCAATCGACACTCAGAGGGTGATGTGGTCTGTATCATGCCACTATTACCCATATCCTACTTTTATCATTTGTTCACAGTGTCCAATGTCAGCATCTTTTCCTCACCTCTTGATTCGCTGGAGTCTACCTAGTTATCGCCCTGAGCTCCACATTAAATTCTGGTGTATTCTTAATACATTCAATTAAAATGGATATAAAGGATGGTATGATAACAAATTCAGTAAGTAACTAGCGATTGCACAGTTATCTGTAAAACAGTCATCGCTGGTGTAGGCATTCAGTCTCCACAGATCTCATTCTTAGGTATTCTGGATTAATGCTGTTAATAATAGTTCTCCATGCCACCATCTCAATCCATGCAGCACCATTTCTCTTGGTTTGCCTCTGCCTATTTTCCTGTTGATCTTTCCAGTCATCATGATGTTCTCTCATACCTCTCTTTTCATCATATGACCAAAGAAAGTTATTTGTTTTTTCTTATTGTTGTATATAATGTTCTAGTTACATAGCTTATTCAGACAATCGGTATTCATTACTCTGGCAGTTCAAGCTGATTAAACAATATGTTTAATTAAATGGGACAGTACCTGGACAAAAGACATGAGATGTCCTTGGAAACAAGCTACCAGCCGCTTTATACAAAAATTGCATGCATATCCTTCAGGTTCTGGAGAGGTAGACTGGGTATTTATGGGTTTATTACAAATGTAGTTTATTTTTTTTTAAGCTCTAAAGCATAGTTATAGTTTGTATAGATGATGATGATGATAGAACTCTATAATAAAGTAACTGATGTTATTAAATCTGTCAATTTCATGCTTGGTAGAACTCTAAAATAAAGTAACTGATGTTATTAAATCTTTCAATTTCATGCTTGGTAGAACTCTAAAATAAGTAACTGATGTTATTAAATCTTTCAATTTCATGCTTGGTAGAACTCTATAATAAAGTAACTGATGTTATTAAATCTTTCAATGTCATGCTTGGTAAAACTCTATAATAAAGTAACTGATGTTATTAAACCTTTTAATTTCATGCTTGGTAGAACTCTATAATAAAGTAACTGATGTTATTAAATCTTTCAATTTCATGCTTGGTAAGAACTCTATAATAAATACAACGTATTAAATCTGTCATTTTCATGCTTGGCATCTATTGCTTAGGTGTCATGTTCTATCTGATAGTCAAGTAAAGTGGAGAAAGATTGTCAATGTCCGAAGGCTGACAAAGCTTTTTAAACTCCTTATGAATCTAGCTTTGGGGCCACACAATCAATATATTCATGAGTGTAAGAAGAACACATTCAGTAAGCAGCTACCGGTAGCCATGTTATTGGTCAAACAAAATGTTTAAAAGAGGAGCTGTATGAAATTAAATAGGTTAGTGCCAGAAAGAAAGACACAAGATGTTCCTAGAACTTTAACCACCAGTAAATTCCTTTTTAAAAGAGAAGCTCTGTGAAATTAATTAGGTTAGTGCCAGGAAGAAAGACATGAGATATTCCTACAAACTTTAACCACCAGTAAATTCCTTTTTAAAAGAGGAGCTCTGTGAAATTAATTAGTTTAGTGCCAGGA
Organism: Cepaea nemoralis; assembly: GCA_014155875.1. Taxonomy (NCBI): domain Eukaryota; kingdom Metazoa; phylum Mollusca; class Gastropoda; order Stylommatophora; family Helicidae; genus Cepaea; species Cepaea nemoralis. The sequence goes on along the minus strand of JACEFZ010023181.1, from coordinate 455,825 downwards.
AGAAAGACACGAGATGTTCCTAGAAACTTTAACCACCAGTAAATTCCTTTTTAAAAGAGGAGCTCTGTGAAATTAATTAGGTTAGTGCCAGGAAGAAAGACGTGAGATGTTCCTAGAAACTTTAAACCACCAGTAAATTCCTTTTTAAAATAGTGCCAGGAAGAAAGACACGAGATGTTCCTAGAAACTTTAACCACCAGTAAATTCCTTTTTAAAAGAGGAGCTCTGTGAAATTAATTAGGTTAGTGCCAGGAAGAAAGACGTGAGACGTTCCTAGAAACTTTAACCACCAGTAAATTCCTTTTTAAAAGAGGAGCTCTGTGAAATTAATTAGGTTAGTGACAGGAAGAAAGACATGAGATATTCCTACAAACTTTAACCACCAGTAAATTCCTTTTAAAAGAGGAGCTCTGTGAAATTAATTAGTTTAGTGCCAGGAAAGAAAGACACGAGATGTTCCTAGAACTTTAACCACCAGTAAATTCCTTTTAAAAGAGGAGCTCTGTGAAATTAATTAGGTTAGTGCAGGAAGAAAGACGTGAGATGTTCCTAGAAACTTTAACCACCAGTAAATTCCTTTTTAAAAAGAGGAGCTCTGTGAAATTAATTAGTTTAGTGCCAGGAAGAAAGACACGAGATGTTCCTTAACCACCAGTAAATTCCTTTGACATCTGTTGAAGAAGACTGAACATTTCTGGGGTATTGTAAAATAAAGTTTTATCAGCTCTAACTGTTGTGATAATAGTTTATATAGATGGTGATGATGGAACTAATCTTCGTTTGCCCATAATGTTTGCTTTGGACGTAATTATGTTGTGTCTGTTTAAAGCAGAGCTGTGATATTTGTGCCTTTCTGCCAAAACATCTGGCGTCTTCAGGCATTTGTTGACCAGGTTAACCTTCCCAGTGATAGAACTCTAAAATAAATTGTTTCTTGGTTTTAAGGCAGTCTGTTTCATGCTTGGTATTTGTTGCTTGCCGGCTGTGTGACAAAAGTGTTTTGACCTCAATTGACGATCCCGCACACCGCGGCCAAAGCACAGTTGCGGACAATTTGGAAACAGACCACCTTGCACTGATTTGCATATAATGGTATGAGTGCCAGCTGTTCAGAAAGCAATGGCAAACTACTGAACCTAAACTTGCCAAGAAATCACTAACAGTCAAAACTTGCTGGGGTTGACAGTGAAGTCCTGTAAAGGATATGCAACTGAAGGGAAAACAAATGTGTTGCTTGGGTATCACAGTTCTAGCTGATGGTTAGGCCACATGAAGTAAAACTGTCATTGCCTAACGGCTGGTACAGGATGTTTTGTTTGGGATTTCCTAGGCAATTTTACATTCAATAGTTCTGTCATGAGTAGCTTTTCTAATCTGGGGAATTTTGCCAAGGCAGTGAGAATTTATGCCTACTATTTAACAATTCATTCTGCCTTAAGAGCTTTAAATGTACATCATGAACAGAAGTACTTGACAAAGTCTTAGTTATCCATTTTTTTCATGGCCATAAAACCATATTCAGTTATGTTTTATTTCTGATATTCTTGTTTCCTCTATCACTAGTTGTATTTTTCCTTTTTATTTTGTTTTAATTTCAGTAAGTTTTTATTTTTCAACTTCAAATATTATGTTACCATATGTTAATTTTTCTGTCTTGTTTTAGTCATCTATTTTTGAAAATTCAAAGTGTTTGTATGTTTTATTGTTGAAATGCAATTTTATATTTACCTTTGTTTTTTGCTTCAGTTTATTCTTTTTTTAATTACAATAAATAGAAGATAAATGTGAGGCTGAAATAAGAAAGAGACTATGTGGCCAAGGTAACATTCAGTAATACGAAACAGCTTCTCATATCTCAATTACTCAGTTACAAATCAAAATTTAAAATGACTAAGTGTTACTTTTGGTCCAGAAATATTGCAATGATAAAACAGTGTAAAGATAAAATTGAAGCTTTCGAGGCGTGGTTATATGAACGAGTAGGATGAATATTTCGGCAGAGAAAGGAAACAAACAAAGTAGTATTACCAAAAACTTGGACTCAAGTAAACCATATTGAATGAGAACAATGCCAGACAGTTTAAATACTTTAGCCATATAGAGAATAAATAGTTAGCCATTTGGTATTTAGTTGTGGTTCCAACTTCACGGCAAAGGGTCACCTCATAATGTTCCAACTGGTCTCCCTGGCAAAGGAGTTAACGACTTTCTCCGTAATCTCATATATCCACGTGAGAAACACAGCTGCGTGAGATTTGGCATCGGACTGTGTCGCATTGGTTACTTACAGGGTATATGAGCCGGTCACTCAGAAAGCAGTGGCAAACTACTGAGCGTTATCTTGCCAAGAACATCAACAACAGCTGAAAAATGCTGGTGCTGACTGCAACGTTCTATAAGGGATATGCAACTTTAAATAAAAATAATCCTCCAATCCTGTGCCAGTCGATATAACACAAAATGCTCCTCACTGTCCCATGTGAAAAGTGGAACAGACAGCAGTCCCAACAAACCAACAGCATGCACAAGCATACATGCATAAGGCCGCTGCCAGAATGCCAACACAACAGTCCACCACTAAAATTACAGTTCATCGTGATTGGAAGTGGCAGTCACCAAAAACCCAGCAATTGCACACTCATTACTGCAGAAGACAAAACAAGCTAGTTCAGCTTCTGCCTTCTGCCATTTTTCTGAACATGCAATACAAACAGCCAAAAAATGCTGGAGTTAACTGCTACATCCTGTAAAGGATATGCAACTACCATTTTAACCCCAGAGCCATGTAATTTGTTTTTACAATTCCCACCTTGTAGGGGATTCTAACTCGATGACGAAGTTAGCAGGTGTAAATGATATTCATTGTGCTACTGCGACTCCATTCTGAATGTTTTAGGACCCATTTCCATGTCATAAGGTGTATTGGCTATATGGTGCTAAACCCATAGTTTTATAGACAAATCAGCATTCACTTAGTAATGCATTAAATGTGACAGCACCTGCCTTTTGCTTCCCAAGGCATTTTCTGATACCAATATTATTAGGCTGTGTCGACCTAAAGAACCGTGTAAATTTTTTAAATCCCCGCAATGATTGGAGGTTTGAACAAATGACCTGCAGGCAAGCATGCCAGCCATTGTGTTACAGCAGCTCCCAATCTGAATGTTTACTCACTACATATAGATATTTTGTCTCTGTGATTCTGAAGCCCTGTTGGTGTTTTACTACTAAATATATCATATTACAATTTGTCCATAGATGAGGTTAACGTGTAGGAATGTTTGTTTATTTGGTTCATGTATACCATTAATACAGTTTATTGATAATTATCTGAGTTTGTTATTATCTTGAAATATTAATCTAGATGTTTGTCCCTTCAAGTGTATGTGTTTGTTTTGTTATTTTTATTTTTATTTTGGGGTGAATTTGAAAGGCAAGATGATTGACTTCATTGCGCTGGGTATTACCCCATATGGTTCTGTCTCTTTCCACAGAGCGGCTGCTGAAAGTGTTGCACAAAGTACAAACTCCTTAGCTCCAGCAACGATCCCCAGGAGTTTAAGAGAAAACTGCATTCTTGATTAAGGCTCTTAATGACGTCTCACAACTGATTTAATACTATTACACATTACTGTACACATCAGTAGTTAATTCAATATTCTAAAAGCACTTGCAGAATAATATAAACAAAACCATGAGTCCAGATCTTTTGTTTGTAGCAATGTTTATTAAGTACATATCCTACGTCAAATTTATATACAATATGGGGTATTTTACATGCTAAGAATCCCAAGGGTCATTGAGTTTACCCGTATCCTAGTACCACAAGAAGTCACCTGACTATAAAGTTTTTAACAATAATTAGATTTTAGTCACATTATGACATGAAGGGATCTAGTGAAAGTGTGGCAATCGGTGTTTGTGATGAACATGTTCACATGCATTGCTTGGCATGGCACATGATAGTGATGTGATGCTTCTGTATTTGTTAACTATAAGTAGGTCAGGACACTTTTACACACCATTAGGTCATCCTTGACTTGGGGACGTAAATTACAAGTACCTCTGAAGTCGGAGTGGGTTCGCCTGATGGCGAGGGACACTGTTAATAGAGAACACTAATTCACACACAAAATTTAGTCCATCATTACTATAAATAGTGTGTATGGACTACGCTTGAGTTCAAAGTGAGCGAGCGTTTAAAAAATGTTTAAACTATGTATTTACAAAAATTCTTGGAACGTAAGACATTAACTAATAAACTCCATGCATTGCTCACACTAAACATAAGAACATATCAGTGTGCGTATGTATAAAATGATGTACGATTGAATCATCTTCATAGTTTCTAAAGTAAATAATGTAAAGAACCTCTTTGCGTAATGAGGCGTATTTGGGTATATGGTCTTGGTCCCCCATATTTTATACCTGTCGACACTGGATAGATAACTGAAGCAAAAATAAAGGACTCTTTTGATGTGTATTGGGTATATGGTCTTGCCCCTCCCCCCATATCTTAGACCTGTCGACACTGGATAGATAACTAAAGCAAAAATAAAGGACTCTTTTGATGTGTATTGGGTGTATGGTGCTAACAATATATTTTATAGATGGATCGTCACATTGGTGGTGTGGTCAATATCACGCTGGTCGCTTTTCTTCCCATAGAATTTTCTGTTACAAATTTATGGCTGGGTCGACCTGGGGACCCAGATCAATTTTTTTGTTAATCTCCGCTATGATGGGTTTCCAAACACATAACCACCGGGCCAACATGTAACCCACTGTGCTACCACGGCTTCCCATTGTTGTCTACATGTAGGCATAATTTATGTTACTGTATACATTTTGTATTAGACCACATTAAAACATTACGACCATGCCAACATACATCAGCCTAATACAGAAACGGCTTCCCATTGTTATCTATACATAGGCATAATTTATGTTTATACATTATGTACAGGGTGTATTTTTAATAACTGCAGTGTATGAAAATATTTCCGGTCCAAGCGTTGTATTTACCTATTATGTCGCATGAACTTTACAGAGGGTGAATACAAAACTTGGACCGGCAATATTTTCAAACACTGTTTAGTTTAGTCGATGGATCAACATCATGGCACACGGGTGCAGCCCATAAGTGCTCCATTCTCCTCCTAACTCAAACCTGAGTCTGGAGAAACTCAGCTCAGTGCACGAACTCCATAGCACCGGCGAGGATCCTGAAATACTTGGAAGATTTTTAACTTGAAATTTTGCCTGGGCAGTGCCTTTTTCGATTTCCAACTGCAAAGGGATTTTTTACATGTGCAACAATACACACGGGTGTCCGATCTCACTATCCAGAGACCAGGGGAAATTTTATTACTAGAAGTCCACGAGAGAAAATTCCGGTCATCACCGGGGCTTGAACCTGGGACCTCCAGCACTTGAGACGGACACCATACCTCGAGACCACGCACCCATTATCACATTACTTACATGCATACATACATCAGCCTAATACAGACACAGTAATACAAATGGCTGATTCAACTTGTTCTTTCTCAGGCAATGGATAGGAGGAAGGTGTGGTTTTTTTCCCCCCGCTCGATGTGAACTCCATACACGTTCTACAACTTCTAGTACACTGGACTGATTGTTGCGTGTAGATTAGCTTTCCCTGTCACCAGTGTCCCTCGCCATCAGGCGAACCCACTCCGACTTCTGAGGTACATGTAATTTATGTGCCCAATTCAAGAACGAGAAGTCAACATTTTTGTCCAACTGACCGGTTTATGGGTTAAACCCACTACCTCGGCATCAGCACACTGGAAGTTTGAGAGAAAACACCCTTATCCATTTGGCCATGCTGACTCCCACAGGAAGTAATGATTGTCAAGGTCAGCAGATTTTAAAGGAATAACTGCCTGAGATAGAAGGGATCAAAAAGAGCACCTGAGGTAGACTATTAAAATACTAACTGATTCAAGCAGAAGGTGTTAGGGAAATAACAAGGCTGCAGTGAGTTAATGTGACACCAGACTTCATTGCCTTAGTTGATGGAAGCTGCGTCAGTTAACATCCGGTGGCTTTTGTTTCAGAGGTGCATACAATGATCAGCTAGAATTCCACAGTGGCATTATAATCTATGTGGGTAGGTCGGTCGTTCTAACCTGAGAAGTGTATGGGCTTCCCTGTTTCGTTATATATACATAAGCAAAATAAAGACCCTTTTAAGGGTCCATTGCCAGGCTCAGATTAATAATTCCCTGACCTAGTCAGCCACAATTCGAATATTAATTTAAAGATGATTGTTGTCCAAAGAAGGTAAGTGATTGTAATTGGGCATATGGTGCTAAACCTATATTTTTATACACCATTCAATAGTCGATGGGTGGCGTGGTCAGTATCGCCCTGTCCGCTTTTACTTCTGAAGACCTAATGCACGAACTGGGAGTAAAGCCTGGTCATGCATAGCAATACTAACGCCTTTGTGGGAAAGAGGAGATGCTACAACCAACTTTGGGATGGCTGCTGCATCGGAGAACTCAGCAGGCGTGGGAATTCCCAATGCGCAGTGACGTTGTTTGGAATAACATAACTTCCCTAAACATTTCCAAGTAGCCATGCTGGCTCAACATGAAGGTTCATTTTAAAAATCTGCCAGGATATAGATTCAAATCCTTAACCACCGGACTATATATATATATATATATATATATATATATATATATATATATATATATATATATATATATATATATATATATTATATATTTTCTTCTTGCTCTTCTTCTTAGTCCCACTTTCTTCTACACCTTCATCTTCTTTGTCTCCTTGTTATTCTTAATCTTCTTCTGTTTCTTGTTCCTCTTCTTCTTTTACGTCGTCTTCTTATTCATCTTCTTTTTATTCTGCTTCAGCATCATTATCGACCTCGTCGTCATCATACATTTTTTTTTTTTTTTTGGTGGTGCTTCTTCCTCAGTTTCCTCATCTGGACCAAACATTGATAACCATAACTGTCCACTCTTCTTTGTAATCTGTTAATGCTAATGTCTCCAGCATTGCCCAGGCTTGCGCCCTGGCGAGGCCACTTCAGCATTGCCTTCATGTGGGTCCTTTCATTGTGGATTTCATGAGCAATTTGCTAATACGTGACACACTCGGAACCCCATCTTGATTTTCATCCCAGTCTACGAAATTCTAGACATACTTGTAACGAAAACTATATTTCTATGATCTCCAGTCTCTATTGTTACTCACTGTTTCAAAACTTGCATCCATACAGAAAAATAGACACACACATAATCTATTCAAGAACGGACAAGGCAAATTACCGATAGCAATGGAGTGTGCATTTATTTTTTAATTTATACATTTGAAGCATGCACACAACATCTATACTCAGTGTGTTGATAGATTTACATATTTTTACGGAAGTCAAGTGTATTTTTGAACTTTTGCGTTTGCTCATAATTTGGTACGACTGATTGAACTGAAACTGGCGATGGTGGTTTCTTGGGTTATTGCATGTTCCAAATCATTAAAAAGTGCTGTATACAACATCAACAGAAATTTTCTAAACACATGTCTGTAATCAGGTGTGTACTCTCTTCCCAGCGTGCGCGCTACACTGTCCTCGAGGACCTTTACAAATATCTGAAACAACAATAACATGAGCCTGAGTAATAGCAAGTGAATGGGTACAGCTAAGATGGTGCATGATGGTGGAAATGACCATGTTTTCACATGCATCCACTGTGGACAAACATTTGCAGCACGAACTGGCCTTATCAGCCACACTCGCCACCGCCATGGGTCATGGTTATTAAGCCTTTTTGAAGCACCAAACCATCGTCTGTCAAGACGGAAAGGTGCCAATGATGAGTGGGTACAGCTATCTTGGAACAGTCACAACGCCTGATGGGAGGTACCTTGAAGAGATGAGTTGAGATGAGCAAAGTAACGACATCGCCGGACTCAGGAGTTTTTCCACATGCGCGCCGTCCCCTTGTTCAACAGCGAGAGAAGAATCAGACTGCTGGTGGTTCCAACTGCTGATCCACCGCCATATCATTCTCTCCACATAGGGGTGCTCAGTTTGTTCCGCCACTTTCTTCACCTGGTCCCTAATCCTACACCGAAAGGTGCATTCCATGCCAGCCTATCAGCCTGTTCATTCCTCCCTCACTCCAGCATGACCAAGGCAGAAAATCCATACAATTCTAAAATCTGTGACCTCTGAAGCGCGGTAAGCCATTCAACACGAAACATTCCTTTCTCCACCTTACTAGTTATATACCGTGAGTCCGTAATGAATACGTGTGTTGCAGCGGTCTCCTCCAACCATCAGGAGGCTGCTGTTACTGCTTCCATCCTCATTCTCATGCTGGGGGTTGTAATCTCATATGCCAGACTTCTTTTTTTCAGAATAGGTCTGTCTATTGGGCTTCGCAATGAAACCTCAGCCACCACGTCTGTTTCTCACCACTGACCTATCGGTGTATGTCACTTTGATGTGTGTTGCCCTAGATCTGGATACGTTCGTGCACCTGACACTCTGTGCGACCTGCTGCAAATTCTCTGCACTCACGACCCAGGGACACTATTACCTTGTGCTAGTCCGACATGTCTCCCGGTACTTTTACCAACTCTTTTTCACGATTGATGTTCTCTATTTCACACACCTGGCTGATAGATATTTCTGCCTGTACCATCCACGACCTGCCTCTGTTCAGTCTCTGACACTTAACCATATCGTACAGGGGGTGATTTCTATCTGCAGCGACTCCCGGGTACCATTTTTGGCCTGAAGGACTCTGTGCCTGTCCGCAATTGTTGGTAGTGCAAGGATATGCCTCGTGCATATAATTCATTGGTATGTCCTTTCTGCACCCCATGACTGTCCGCATGGCCCTATTCTGAATGCGCTCCAACCTTTCAGGCTGGCTCTGTGATATTGTCAGCAGCCCTAAACTATACTAAATGACTGAAATTATTAACTGCTGAAAGAGCATGTAAAGTATCCCCTGCTCTACCATGGCTGCTGCCATCGTCCTCAATGGATTAAGTCCATATCCAGCCATCACCACTAAAGCCTCCACATGCTCCTTAAAAGACATACATCTGTCGAAAGTAATCCCCAAGTACTTCACTTTCTCTCTCTCTCTCTCTCTCTCTCTCTCTCTCTCTCTCTCTCTCTCTCTCTCTCTCTCTCTCTCTCTCTCTCTCTCTACTGAGAGGACGTACATTTAATGTTATACATGGCACATCTGTCTTCACGATTCGGTTATCCATGGAATAAATACCATACAACCAATGCATTGTCTTGATGTATTACGGCCCCTGAATCCATATACCACTCCGCCACCCTGATTACTGTCGATTGGATTGTAAGTAAGTCTTCAGTCAATCTTTCCCTTTCTCTTCCCCGTTTGTACACCAGCACATCATCTGCGAATGTTAAGATTCTACCAGACCAGCGTCTAGTGCAGTGTTTCCCAACGTGGGCCCACGCCCCTCAGGGGGGGGGGGGGGGGCAATTCGATTGTTAAGGGGGGCAATTCGAAAATGGAAGAAATCGGCTGGATATAACAAAACGGGGAGACTTGAGACTGAAGATAACTAAATTGGAATCTGATATAAAATCTTTGCAGCAAGCATCAAGCGCAAGGATCTCACTAAATTTAAATAATTACTAATAATTAAAATAATATAGAAAAATCTTTCATGACAATTATTTTGTACTTGAATTTCAGTTCTCCATTATATGTTTTGAAAATTTACTTACTGTGTTTGCTCAATAATTTCCTAGTGATTTCTTCCTAAAACCTATCGGTCCTTTGGCTAGGATCGGGTGCATTTGCTGCTCTCCCCCTAGTAGTGCGCATGGTCTGGTCGGGGGCCGGGATGATCAAATAAAAACCGATCACATATCTTCACCTTAGATGTGGGCCTGGTGGACCACTGTGGGCAATAGCTCACAGTGAGACTAAGGGTCCACACAAAAAAGGGGGAGGCGCGGGAACCAGCTTGTCTGGGGTAACCGCCATACAAAAAAAAAAAAAATTCACCCAACACAACCGACACACAGGACGGACGCGCGGGACCTGGGGGTGGGGGGGGGGGGGGGGGGGGGGGGGGGGGCTCTGGCCCCTCTGGGAACCGTGAGCCCTTCTAAAAAAAAAAAAATCAAGTTTCTTTAATGAACATTTCAATTTTTGAATATTAAAAATGATGCATGTGTTGGGGGGGGGGGGGGGGGAACATACAATTTTTAGAAAGGCTTAGGTGGGGCATAGCACAAAAAAGGTTGGGAAACACTGGTCTAGTGCGTCAGTAGCTGCGACTTTGCTGGTGTCTACATTAAAGAGCACTGGGGACGTGGCAGATCCCAGTGGCAGCCCAGATGTAATAGTGTATGGGTCCGAAGTCCATGAACTCATGTGTAGTGCGATTTCACGCTCATAAAGTACTGTCACAATCCATTTGACAATCGAAGGGCAGAAGTCTATGTCCAAAATAGAGTAAGTCAAATAATCATACTTGCCCCTGTTGTTAGCATCTTCCAGGTCAAGTGCCACCGCCTTGAAGAGAATAGAACAAGAATCGCTATGGCGAAGGATGCCTTTGACTACTTTAAAAACATACTGACAATAAAAGATGTCAATTGCAACGAGAAAATGAATGTGTGTTGCATAGAACCTGTAATTGTGTTTGGATGTGGACTGGGCCAATGAGTAGACAACCTGAAAAACACCTAATGGCAGTGGAGATGTGGTTTCTGGGGAAAATACAAAGAATACCATGGGCAGACAGAAAAACCAACAAGTAAGTTCTACAAGGAGCAGATGAAAACCGTAAAATTATTAGAAAAATTAGACGTAGGCAGTCACAATATTTTGGACACGTTATGGGAAGAAATAAATTAGAGAACTTGGTGATAACAGGCAAGATTAAGGGGGAAAGAACAAGGTGAAGGCAGAGAAATAAATATTTGGATGCCTTGCCACGTGGCATAGTCGAGACAAGAACACGGAGCTGATTCACGAATCTGGTCATCATGTGAGGTAGCAAAACATAACCGCCCACGTTTATCGGCATGGCACATGATGTTAAAGAAATCCATCACCTTACCAAGGATTCGCAAACGAGTCTCCCGAATGGAAGCCGAGCTTTCCTGCACTAGGTCAGAAGCTCTCATAAGAAATAGTTACACTACGGGGATAAGAACATGGGGGGGGGTTACAAAACACAAAGGAGAGAGGCCATCGCTAGAGCTGCAGTACGATGGCACAAGACAGGAGGGCTTGGCGTGAGGGGGATGCTCTACTGAAGGGATAAAAGGCAGAAGAAAAGAAGAACAAAAACAAAGCAATATGACCTGGAAATGCTAACCATTCTTTAAAAACAATTTGGTATAGACAATAAAACAGTTGCATTTCCAAAGATTGTATAACAAATATGTTAGTTAGTTAGTTAGTTAGTTAGTTAGTTAGTTAGTTAGTTTGTTTGTTTGTTGGTTGGTTGGTTGGTTAGTTGGTTGGTTGGTTGGTTAGTTGGTTGGTTAGTTGGTTGGTTAGTTGGTTGGTTAGTTAGTTAGTAAGTTGGTTGGTTAGTTGGTTGGTTGGTTGGTTGGTTGGTTGGTTAGTCGACAGATCATCCTCATTGCACATCGAACCATTCAGTCCATAAGTGCTCGGAGCCTCACATCAATAAAGCACGCAGCGTGTAGCGGCTAACGACACCAGTTATATGCTAGTTTATTAATCTTCTTTGGCTTCCTATATAGTGTTCTTGTCTGGTCACACCTCTTTTAACTTGCTGTTCTTTGACCATGGTTGTAGATTCACAGTCATCACTTGGTTCTCGCAAACGTCTTACTTCTCGTTGAGCATTCAGTATATCACCAGGTCCATGACTCGTCCGCCCTCCACAGTAGCCTTACCCACAAGCCTGTCAGCCTTCTCATTTCATTGTACACCCGCATGCCCTGGCACCAAATTGAAACTAATCTTTGTCAGCCGTGACCGCCGCAGAGACACCAACTACTTACTTTCTTTGGATCCAACCCATCTCCTATAAAATATATAAACTAATGTAGAGGCGCGAGTTAAACATCTCAGTAGGGCTGATGGAAAATTCTCAATGAATTCTCTAATTCTCTGTCTTCGTCCCTGTTTCGAGACGGGTACGGAACATATCCTCGCAGTGTGCTCTCTAGGGCAAAGATCAGTGTATCCGGATTTGGCATGTATTTCTGTAAGGTTTACTTCTTAGCAGGCTCCGCGGCCAAGGAATTACGGACGCAGATCGTAATCTCGCATACAGCGTTCTGAACATAGCTGCGGGCGATTTGGCAGCAGACCGCCTTGCGTTGGGTTTTTATAACATGGTATGGGTGCCGGTCGTTCAGAAAGCAATGGCAAACTACTGAACATAAACTTGCCAAGAGATCACAAACAGCCAAACAATTCTGGGTTTGACTGCGACGTCCTATTAAGGATATAAAACTAACTGTTTAAACTTTACTTCTTTAGGAGGTATTTCACCCACTATAACTAGCTTTGTTGGTAGGTTTATTTTTCTTAACAATGTTGCCAAAGCTGCGATATTATGGCCTGCTCTTTGCGATTTCCAAATATTAAGAATAGTTTGAGGGAAACTAAGATGTGGTTTCTGAGAGTATATTGCGAATACCATGAACTACCAAAGTAACTAGCAACGATAGTCTGAGAGACGCTCATGAAAGTAGAACATTATACACAAATATGACAAGGGGATAGACAGTTTCTTTGGTCATGTGATGAGAATATCATCACGATTGGAAAGACCAGCGGCAGGAGATGCAAGGACTGTCCGGAAGAGATCCCGATGGATAATGCCCCGCGGTGGCGTGGATTATTATCAAAAGAATTAACCCAGAGTACCAGGGGCAGAGATCTGAGCAGATACATCAATCCTACCCCATTTGGCAGGGCACGATGGTTCTGACGATGATGGCATAAGACCCGTTGTTCTCACCACCAACGCTTCCATAACGTTAAAGCGGTAGCTAGAAATGTCCCCTCTGCGCCAGAAGATCAACCAACGCGTGATATCATTAGAGGCAAATGATTCTTGTAAAAATGTCTAATCCTATGTTGGAATTCGAACTTATGAGCCTGAGATGGTAACCTCCATCAAAGAACTACAAAGCAAAGATGAAGACAACCTTCTGAGGATCACAAACTCAGAAAGAGGCAGCCATAATTTTTAAAGATAAAAACCAGACGATATTGTGACAATTGGGGAGATCTCTGGATAGAGAGATAGCGAAAGACAGCGAGAGAAAAAAATGCATCACAGTTTTGTGTCATGGCACAGAAGGGTGTCAGCATACGAACTGAAACATGCAGTTGGTGATTGCAAGATGTTCAGAAGCATGGTCGGCAACGTCAGTCGGCAAGGCACTTTTCTCTAATTGTCAACAGACCACCTACAAGACAGCAGGTTTGGGTCGCAATGTTCATCATTTGATATGTCCTGTGTCACGAAGAGGCGAAGCTGAATCCAATAAGCACAGACCAACCCGGCTTAGCTGTATAAATAGTTAGTTGCTTGCTTGCTTGTGTTCGTTGGCTTGAGCTCCAACGCAAAGTCCTGTATGTCGGATGAAGGCATCCTGTTGTCCAACATCAGTGTGATGTCATACAGGACCTGAGTTTTGCGTGAGTATCCGTTGTCCCATGTTTGGCTTATTGGTGTGCAGACTGGTGGTTCCTCGCCATACAGGCAGACACTCTCCGACTTCGGAGGAATCGGCGATCCTATTGACTTCAGCCAGGACCCCGAAGGGACCTGTTGCCCAGGACGCTCGACGAGGACGCGTCAATAGGTCTTGGCCAGTATCTAACCCGGCCCTGGTGCCTTGGAAACACCTCTGCGTCCCACTAGTTAGTCAATCAGTATGCATCAGTGACCGGCTAGGTTGTGCCAAGAGCTATCAGAACGAAAGTTGTGAGCAAGCCAACATTTGACTGTATGCTTGCTTGTGTTCGTTGGCTTGAGTTCCAACGGGATGTCCTGTATGTCGGATGAAGGCATCCTGTTGTCCAACGTCAGTGTGATGTCATACAGGACCTGAGGTTTGCAGTGAGTATCCCGTTGTCCCATGTCTGGCTTATTGGTATGCAGACTGGTGGTTCCTCCGCCGTACAGGCAGACACTCTCCGACTTCGGAGGAATCGGCGATCCTACTGACTTTAGCCAGGACTCGCGAAGGGACGCTCGACGAGGGACGCGTCAATAGGTCTGCCAGTAATAACCGGCCACTGGTGCCTTGGAAACACACGCTGCGTCCACTTGATGTATGATCAACTTCATCTTTGCATCTGCTTGGCGTTGGTAGAAACCGTGTAGCGCTAAAATTAAAACATGCACACTACATTAGCTTAGCGCTAATATTTGCACCCACACCCTTCAACTTTAACTGTGTGAGACCGGGCGCTTGTGAGCATATCGTGAGCGCATTGTGGTCTTTGCGTCATTACTAATCTAATCAAAAACCACGAAGAGATGTTACAGAAAACATATAGAATAGAGAAGATCTCATGTCCGTGTGATACCGGGTCCTAAAGGAAGTAGAGACGAGCGGTAGCGTAGTGAATAGACTCGTCTGTCGCCATATGGTGATGGGTTCAATATGCATTGGGGTGGATTGTTTTCTATTTACCGCTACCAGGTCGACCCAGTCTAAAACTGGTGCATGAAATGTCTTGGGAAGTAAAGACAGCCAGTGGTATATTTACCACATCGCCCACCAAGTACCGATTTTTTCGCGCATATCCTTTTACAGACATTGACAGTCAACACCAGCATTTTCAGCTAGTGTTGATGTCTTGGCAAGTTTTACGTTCAGTATGTTTGTAGGCCACTGCTTTCTGAACAACGCGCTCACATACCCCCGTATGTACCAGCGCGACGAGATCTGCTGCCAAATCTCGAGTAGCTGTGTTTCGTACGTGGGTATACGGGATTACGAACAACGTCCTTAACCCCTTCGCCGGAGAGATCGGCGATCAGTCTATACAAATATAAGCCTAGGATCATATGTCAAATGAGACTTAAGACCTGCAAAAAGACTCTCAACTGTTTTCACAGATTGTAGTGCCATGGGATGATTAATCGTATTATGCGAATTCCCGTATCTGCCATGTGCTTATATATCGCCCAAATTGTGTCATTGGTTATAATGCACCATATCTGATACCATATTAAAATGTAAGTCATAACTGTGACACATCCCGCTTCCCATTTTCCGCCATCCATTTCGCTTTTGGGAGCATCGCTTTTGGGGCATTGGAGAACATCGTGACAACTGGAAAGATCGAGGGGAAGAGGAGGCAGAGGCAGACCAAGAGAAATGATGTGGACGGATGTGAGACGGTGGCATGGAGGAATATAATGAGCAGAGTTGATCCAGAATACCAAAGACTGTGATCTGTGGAGAGCCATGAACGCCTACGCCAGCCGGCAGGGCACTTGATGATGGTGATGATTTCGCTTTGATCCAGACCTACTTGTTGTTTGGCACTGAATATGTTCATAAAGGAAGCAATCAATAGTAACTCTATACATGTCGTAAGAGGCGGCTAAGGGTGGTTGATTTGAGACTGAGTATCTCGTCCCGCAGACAACTTTAACTGCAAAATCAACACTACCATGAACACGCCTAACAAATGATTTGACGAAAGTCCATCCATCCATCATGTGCCATTCCGGTAAGCGTGGGCGGTTATGTTTTGCCATCTCACTCGATCACCAGAGTCGTGGATCAGCTCCGTGTTTCTGTCTCGACCATGCCACGTGGCCAAGTCATCCAGGTATTTACTTCTCGGTCTTCCCCTTGGTCTCTTCCCTTAGATCTTGCCAGTTGTCACCAAGTTCTCCAATTCATTTCTTCTCATAACATGCCAAAAAAATGTTCACTGTCTACGTATAATAACTGTAATCAGTTTACGATCTTCATTTGCTTCTTGAAGATTGTTCATTGGTTTTTCTGTCTGTCCATGGTATTCTTTGCATTTTCCTCAGAAACACATTTCTGGCAGCCATCAGATGTATTTTCAGCTTGATTGCACATTGAGGAAAGGTCGCTTCAGTGACTAATGCTCCACTGGGAGATTAACAATGTGGAGACGAAGAAAGCGATGCTCGTGTGATAAATGAAGGACGACGAAGTAGAATAACCTGTGCGTAGATGAGTTCATGCCAGAGTATTATGATGAACCTTTTGGACATGGTCACTAGCATGCTCTGGATTTTTTGGGCAATGTACATAAAGATATTATCTTGTCTATTTCACTGAAAACTCTGCGAATATGCGACGGAAACGGGATGTTGTTGCCATTCGTACTGGGTTAAGAATATACTTTTTCTCTCTTGTGAAAAAAATATCTTTGTGCGTCAGGAGCGTAAAAGAAAATTCTTGAAAAGAATCATATTATTTGGCAGATAAATAGTTCTTGAGTGGTTCTAATATGGCTCACCTGATGCATAGATGTAGCTTTATTCCAGAGTATTGTTGGTGAATCCTTCGATACGAGCCAAGCGACTGCTCTAAATTTTCTGGGCTACGTAATAAAGATATTGTGTTTTCTATTTCATTGACAACTCTGCGAATATGCGACGGAAACAAGGGATGTTTTTGCCATTCGTACTGGGTTAAGAATGTGCCTTTTCGTTCTTGGAAAAAAAATCTTTGTGCATCAGGAACGTACAAGAAAAATCTGAGGGGAAAATAGAATCAGATTAATTGGCAGATAATATTTCTTTAAGCGGCTACTTAAAATGGCTGTAAGTAAGGTAAACGTTTCTTTTGCATGCATAAGGAGTATATGGTATATACTGCGAGACCATTATTTTACATCCCGAACGGCGCTCTTTGGTTCCTGTTGTTGGTATCACATTGCCGCCTTTACTTCCCAAAACATTTCGTGATACTCTCCTTAGGCTGGGTGAGTCTGAGAGCTCAGGTCAATTTTGAAAATTCAAATTAGTCTTAATTATGATCGAACTCAAGACCAGCCATACGGAAGGCGAGCGTCTATCCGCCACGCTATCGCGGCTCCATCTATTGTATTAATGAATGTGTCGGTTCGTCACACACATGTGTATGTGCATGTGTCCAGTTGCAAGTTCGCCTTCCTCATGCACTTTAAGGTCCAAAGTGCCTGCAATGCCCAGTGTAAATTTCGTGCACTTCATCACTGTTCTTTTCCAAGTCGATGTGACATGAATATGGCTAATGTATGTCAAACTCCGAGACATGATATTTTTCATGAGCAAGTTTTCTTCTCTATCCTGACTTTATAGAAATTCAGTAATTTTCTTCGGTATTCTTATAATTTTTCTGTAACATAAGGCTCAGGGGTCACGATTGTCTTCTTTCGATTTAGAAATGGGTCAATACTCCTCATCCGATATGTTGCCGCAAGAACGATGCATATTTTCAACAAGTGTTGCTTTATTTGTTGTTGGCTTTGTAATATAGACTCTGGGTATTCATATTTTTGCTGAATGATGATGACACCCAAAAGCGGAAGACTAGTGTCTTTAGCTCTGAAAAAGTCAATGAAAAGTGATAATGTGCATATGTAACAAACCTTAATATGTCTCAGTCGGGTCAACATACATCCCACCTTAACTCCATTCTTTATTGTAGCTTAACCACATTTAAGTGTGTGTGTGTGTGTGTGTGTGTGTGTGGTGCGTGCGTATGTGCGTGCGTGCGTGTGTGTGTGTGTGTGTGTGGGTGGGGAGTTCCTACTGATCTATGACAC
This sequence comes from Cepaea nemoralis, assembly GCA_014155875.1. NCBI lineage: Eukaryota > Metazoa > Mollusca > Gastropoda > Stylommatophora > Helicidae > Cepaea > Cepaea nemoralis. The sequence goes on along the minus strand of JACEFZ010023181.1, from coordinate 438,015 downwards.
GCTGAGACTTCTCTTTCTCTAGAGAATTACTGTATGTGGTTAGTGAGATTACTATTCTTGTGAAACAGAACCAAACCGTAAGAATGTATGCGGACAAAGACATTGGTCCACACCGTGAGTAAGAAGATTCATGACTTCGTGACTTCTTTTCACTTCGATTACAAATCATCTCGGAGATATTTTGCAGGTTCCGAAAATTAGTTTCATAAAACATCCGGGCATGGTCAGGGCTGATCATTCTATATTCTCCCACTAAGACGAAAGTCTTTCATAAAAAGTCTTAAATGTCGAGAGGATCGACATCATTGCACAGGGTTTTATCCCATATGACTCGGTCTCTTTCAGCAGGGTGGCCTGCCGAACGCGTCGCACAAAGCACGAACTCCGTATCTCCAGCGACGACCCCCAGAAGTCTCCGATAAAATGCACTAGTGAACCGAAAGACGAAGCCCGGAATCGAACCCAAAACCTTCGGAGCGCGAAGTAGACGGCTTGACTACTTCGCCATGGAGACACCCGCCACTAAGACGAAAGGGTCCTCTCGAGTAGGTGTATATTACGCGCCACCTTGAAAACCTTGACCTAAGAACGGCTATCTAGAGAAAATACTTGCCGGCTTCTGAGTCTGTTCTAAAGTTAGAAAGCCATTTACAATTGTGTCGGGTAGATAAACCTTTTGGTTGTGTTTCAGTAACCAAGATGGCCTGTTTGCCAGCCATGGTTTGACCTCGATTCAACCGGCGCACGGCGGGGAGGTCACATTAACATAGCCCGAGCCAATTCGATGATGAATCTGATCGATTCAGTTTTATTAATTAGTTTGAAACCTATCTCGAAGAGGAATTGTCTAATCGGAGTTGTTGCGTGTCCTTTACATGGCATAGCAATCAACCGCAGCATTTTATGACTGTTCGTGATTCCTGGGCAAGTTTCCGTTCAGTTGTTTACCATTGCTGTCTGAAAGATCGGCATCATACCATTTCATAAAAAAACCAACACAGCTGTGTTTCGAACGCGGATATGTGGGATATCGAATTGCGGCCTTAACCCCTTCGCCGCAGAGCGAGTTTTGGAGTACTTCTAAATATGAATTGCTCGAGTATAGAGCTTTCATTCGACTCCCATCGTGGGGACGTTAGAAACCAGGACACTGATATCATCAGCATGTGGCGTGACAGAGTTCACCGTCATAGCAAAAAGACCACCGGTCTGTCGATGATAGAAGGATGATGAACTGTGAGTTATATCTACACCAGGTCTTTTGTTACCTAAATGGGTATGCTCGGCAATGTTATCGGTATACCCGCAATGCTTAGTGGTAAGTCACGGAAATGTCGCGGCGTGTTAGTCACAGTACTATCGCGGCGTGTTAGTCACGGCACTATCGCGGCGTTTAGTCGGGGCACTATCGCGGCGTGTTAGTCACGGCACTACGCGGCGTGTTTAGTCACGGCACTATCGCGGCGGGTTAGTCACGGCACTATCGCGGCACTATCGCGGCGTGTTAGTCACGGCACTATCGCGGCGTGTTAGTCACGGTACTATACGGGCGTGTTAGTCACGGCACTATCGCGGCGTGTTAGTCACGCCACTATCGCGGCGTGTTAGTCACGGCACTATCGCGGCGTGTTAGTCACGGCACTATCGCGGCGTGTTAGTCACGGCACTATCGCGCGTGTTAGTCACGGCACTATCGCGGCGTGTAGTCACGGCACTATCGCGCGTGTTAGTCACGGTACTATACGGGCGTGTTAGTCACGGCACTATCGCGGCGTGTTAGTCACGGCACTATCGCGGCGTGTTAGTCACGGCACTATCGCGGCGTGTTAGTCACGGTACTATACGGGCGTGTTAGTCACGGTACTATACGGGCGTGTTAGTCAAGGCACTATCGCGGCGTGTTAGTGACAGTACTATCGCGGCGTGTTAGTGACAGTACTATCGCGGCGTGTTAGTCACAGTACTATCGCGGCGTGTTAGTCACGGTACTATCGCGGCGTGTTAGTTACGACATCATTGCGGCGTGTTAGTCACGGCACTATCGCGGCGTGTTAGTCACGGTACTATCGGGGCATGTTAGTCACGGCACTATCGCGGCGTGTTAGTCACGGCACTATCGCTGCGTGTTAGTCACGGTACTATACGGGCGTGTTAGTCACGGCACTATCGCGGCGTGTTAGTCACGGCACTATCGCGGCGTGTTAGTCACGGCACTATCGCGGCGTGTTAGTCACGGCACTATCGCGGTGTGTTAGTCACGGCACTATCGCGGCGTGTTAATCACGGTACTATACGGGCGTGTTAGTCACGGCACTATCGCGGCGTGTTAGTCACGGCACTATCGCGGCGTGTTAGTCACGGAAATGTCGCGGCGTGTTAGTGACAGTACTATCGCGGCGTGTTAGTGACAGTACTATCGCGGCGTGTTAGTGACAGTACTATCGCGGCGGGTTAGTCACAGTACTATCGCGGCGTGTTAGTCACGGTACTATCGCGGCGTGTTAGTCACGGCACTATCGCGGCGTGTTAGTCACGGTACTATCGCGGCGTGTTAGTCACGGTACTATCGCGGCGTGTTAGTTACGACATCATTGCGGCGTGTTAGTCACGGCACTATCGCGGCGTGTTAGTCACGGCACTATCGCGGCGTGTTAGTCACGGTACTATCGGGGCATGTTAGTCACGGCATCATTGCGGCGTATTAGTCACGGTACTATCGGGGCATGTTAGTTACGGTATCATTGCGGCGTATTAGTCACGGTACTATCCGGGCATGTTAGTCACGGCATCATTGCGGCATGTTAGTCACGGTACTATCGGGGCATGTTAGTTACGACATCATTGCGGCGTGTTAGTCACGGCACTATCGCGGCGTGTTAGTCACGGCACTATCGCGGCGTGTTAGTCACGGCACTATCGCGGCGTGTTAGTCGGGGCACTATCGCGGCGTGTTAGTCACGGCACTATCGCGGCGTGTTAGTCACGGCACTATCGCGGCGTGTTAGTCACGGCACTATCGCGGCGTGTTAGTCACGGCACTATCGCGGCGTGTTAGTCGCGGCACTATCGCGGCGTGTTGGTAACGGTAATAGCATGGCGTGTTAGTCACGGCACTATCGCGGCGTGTTAGTCACGGTACTATCGCGGCGTGTTAGTCACGCTACTAGCATGGCGTGTTAGTCACGGCACTATCGCGGCGTGTTAGTCACGGCACTATCGCGGCGTGTTAGTCGGGGCACTATCGCGGCGTGTTAGTCACGGCACTATCGCGGCGTGTTAGTCACGGCACTATCGCGGCGTGTTAGTCACGGCACTATCGGGGCATGTTAGTCAGGACACTATCGCGGCGTGTTAGTCACGGCACTATCGCGGCGTGTTAGTCACGGCACTATCGCGGCGTGTTAGTCGGGGCACTATCGCGGCGTGTTAGTCACGGCACTATCGCGGCGTGTTAGTCACGGCACTATCGCGGCGTGTTAGTCACGGCACTATCGCGGCGTGTTAGTCACAATGTCGCGCCGTGTTTTTCACGGTATTATAGTATTCGAGTACCGAGATACTCTAGTAAAGCCTAACCGTGCGCTTTTGTCGCAGTACCTCGGCCTGTTCAAGTTTTTGACACTGGTTTTTTAGTATATCAATTTACTGGTCATAAATGTTATTGAAGTGTTCATTTATATTGTTTTTAGGAAAACATGTGATTTGTATTAACATATTGGAAATTTGTATGGTGTGCGGTACTATTATTGTTTTCTGTTTGATGGTGTTTTTAGATTATTTTTTTTTATATTTCGGTGATCGTAAATCATCGGCAAGACTAAACTTCTATTCTGACGTCCCTTATATAGGCATGCTGGTCGATTGAGCACTAACAATAACTGCATCTACCTGAGTGAGATTGGTGTAGATCCACTTCTCACAACCCGGTACAAAATTACTGTCTCCACGGGACTTGTTGCATGGGATCTCTTCCCCTCTCCTGATGACCAAAGGGAAATTAAGCCAGTGGGGTACCCACTGCTGCATATCGCATATATGAGAAGTGTTTACATCAGTGGTTCTCAACCGGTGGGGGAATCCCCCCCTCCCCGGGTTTCCAGGGTAATGAGGGAATTAAGATTATTTCAAGATCGCGTTAATACAAGAACCGGTTGTGTGATATTGTTTTTCCCACCGTACTGTAAGGTTCTGTACGTCTCGCCCTTCTGAAATTCGTTTTACAGCGTAAGTAGACACGCAAATCATGTTTTATTGTAGACGTCTAGACTTGTTCTAGTATGTGTTATTAAAATTAGCTTCCATTTTTACGCATAACGTGTAAAAAAACAGGGGGGGGGGGATTTATAGGGAGGAAATACGAAACGGGGTGATGACATTCTGAACATGGTGAAGAGGTGCATGGGCCAAAAAAGGTTGAGAACCACTGGTTTAGATACTTATAGGAAGATGTTATTTGATAGATAAAGAGCCACATTGTTTCTACAGTTTCTACTAACTTGATCTTAACAATGGATATTAATATAAAAGTTACTGATAAATAGCACATCGCTGAACAAGTTAAAGAATTCAAATATACTGGAAGTGTGATCACAGAAGATGACAGGAAAACAAATGTTGACCCCCCCCCCCCCCCCTCCCTCCCCAGCCCCCCCCCCCCTCCCCTTTTTTTTCCATTTTGCCTCATGCAGATAATCAGAAATAGATATTAACACGTAAATATATAAAAGACAATGAAGCGTCCAATGCACAAAGGCTTCCGTGGAAGACAACGGAGATTTAAACACACAGACCCGTATTGATTGAGAAAAGATACATTTTAGTCCCGCATTTAATTTAATCACACACGACTGCATTCCTAAGCCTGAGCACTCATCTCTATCCCGCGCACCGATCTGGAGGGCGTAAATTTGAATTAAAAAAAAAAAAAATACATTGATTTTCATAACACCACATAATATTTTACCCGCCGGTTCCGCTCACTTTGCAAACACGATGTTCCCAAAGTTTCGTGATTTCGGGTCCTCCATGATATATCGCCATCTATTTTTTAGCATGTCGCATTCCTCAGCAGTCATAAAGTTACTAAAATCTACATCTGTTAGCATCGTGAGTTCCCAATCAGGGGACATGTCAGATATGTCATACACCACAGACGATCTTTTGCAGACAGCACAGCCCATAATTCGAGAGACGAGGTGTAGAATGCTGTGGATATTTGTAAAGACATTAATCTGCATTACATTAGTGGGTATCGTAAATTGTGTACAGGTAGAGCGACAGACTGGCATTTAACTGATTAAGTGTCGTGGGCTTAATCGTCTTAAGCGACTTCGTGTATCTGTCATAAGCTTATATATTGCAGAAATGTTGTCACTGTGCTATAATACAACATGTCTGCTACCATATTAACAACTGTTAAGTCATAACTGTGACAAACCCTACTTCCCAATTTCCGCCATCCATTTTTGTGGTCAGTACCTATGTTTTGTTTGGCACTTAATCTGTTAAACAGATAGAAAATGAACGAACAAATAGACAGACAAACACTAGACAGACAGACGATTTCGAGCGGATGGACGGACAGACAGGCAAATTAGACAGACAGACATACAACAAGCAGACAGGCTCATAGACAACAACAACAACAAAATAATACACACACAAACAGTGAACATGCTCCGTGTGTGTGTCTGTAAACTTGTCAGTCTGTAGTAAACTTTCCAATCTGTCTGTATCTCTGCCTGCTTATCTACTGACAGCATGAGCCAGGGATAACTGAATCTTAAATGAAGTTATAATGATAGGAAGGTTAAGAAACACATTACAATATCGCTATAACATGTTTATGCCCAGAGTAAGATTCTATAATGAACTACAATCAGGCAGGCTTCTTCTGTCCCATCCTCTTAGTGTTTTCCACCATCACGTTGAGTCGAGTTCAGCTGGCTCAAGAACCGACATCACTGCACTAAAGACATTCCCATAAGTGCTCTGTCCCCTAGTTCAACAGACAGCGAAAAGTCATACTACTAATCGTTCCCGCCGCTATCTGATTAAATGTTCTCCTGTTCTTCCCTCTCAGTTTTGAGATTCTTCCAGAACCCCTGCAATCCCCTGCAAACTCATTTTTTCCACATACGGGTTCTCAATCTGTTAAATTGATTTCTGAATTACCAACACCTACACCATGAAATACAACACTTTCTCCGTAATCCCGTTTATCACGCAGAGTCTCGTAGCAGGGCGAGAGCTGGGAGCGGTTCGACCCCCGCTGGTGACCTGCGGAATAACTGAGCCGGCCGCTCAGAAAGCAATGGCAAACTACTGAGCGTAATCTTGCCAAGAAATCAACATACAGCTGAAAGATGCTGTTGTTGATAGCGATGTCCTGTAAAGGATATGAAAAAAAAAAAAAAAAACCATGAAATCAACCAGGTTTGCAGCTGATTTCAAACCACCGACTTGGTTTGTTGGGGAATTGTGAAACGCTATCACTGTCCTTGGGTGAAGACATGCCAAACTACAGTTAGTTGCGTGTCCTTTACAGGACGACGCAATCAATCCAGGTTGTTTTTCTGTTTGCAATTTACTTGGCAATGTGTACGTCCGGTATTTTGTGTTGCTTTTTGAATGTAAATTTGCCTAAAAAATCAACCTGGGGTTGATCGCAAGATCCTGCAAACATGCAACATCGTAAAATAATAACACAGAGGTCGACGTGGCTGAAAGATTCAACAAGTTCGCGCTTAAACTTTCTCTTGTGACCGCGGTAGTAGTTTCGTTCCAGTAATGACTTCTAGTTCAGAAAGTAATGGCAGACTACTGAATTCAAAACTTCCTAGTAAATCACAAAACAGCTAGTAAGAGCTGCGGTGACTGCGACATCCTGCAAAGGAGAAGCAAACTTCATTCAAAACAGCAATCTTGGGTTACAACAACAATCCCTACACAATCGTGAAATAGCAACAGCGTTCACGTGTCCAGCACATGGTGTAAGGCTTTCGAACTACATAAATCTGTTGTACTGAACAATGATGAAAGAGACGAGAAACAGAATTCGGTCATTACAAGCTCCTGTGGAGGGCGGACGCGCCATGGACCAGGCTGACATTCTGAATGCTCTACGAGAAGTAAGACTTTTGTGAGAACCAAGTGATGACTGTGAATCTACAACCTTGGTCAGACTGCGAGAACAGCAAATTAAAAGAGGTGTGGCCAAACTAGAACACTACGCAGGAAGCCAAAGTAGATTGATAAACCAACACAGAACTGGTGTCGTTAGCCGCTACACGCTGCGGGATTTGCTGAGGAGGGGATCTAAGCACTTATGGGCTGAATGGTTCGATGTGCAATGAGGATGATCTGTCGACTAACTAAGGTCTATAAGATATACACCCAAACGATTTTATGCGTAGCATAGTGTTTAATCCCTTGTCTGTAGTTTTTGGCCATGTCTGTCGCCTTGGGTGGGGAACGTCCAGCCCGCGGGCCTTACAGGACCCGTGGCCTTGCAGGGCCCGCAAATCATTTCGTCTGGCCCTGCCAAAGCAACCGGAGGCGGGGTTTGAAATGCAATAAGTCTAGGAGCTACATCATCAAGACCAGGTAACATCACACCCGTCATCAAAGAGAAGCGGTTCCATCATATTAGGGGTGAGTTAATTAAATGTTTGACCAAATACAGTTAGCTAACATTTAGTTGAAAATTTTGTATGGCCCGCGAAGGGTGTTATAAATATCAAAATCGCCCTTGGCAGAAAAAAAAGGGTTCTCCATCCTTGCCTTAGACAAGCTCGCAAGATCACAAATTAGTACGTCCTTGTTCCGGGGATTATGACTCCGTGGGGCTTAAATTAGCATCTTCTTCTTCTTCGTTCATCCGGATTTTTTTTCTTCGGATGTGACTGCGTTGTGCCTGTTTACAGCAGAGCTGCGTTCTTGCGCCGTTAGGCCGACACATCCGACTTCTGCGGGCATTTGTTGACCGGGTTAACCTTCCCGGGGAAATTAGCATCTTATATAATTCGCAAAAATAGTACTGGGGGGAACCCTTTGAGGCCACAAAGACAACTCATAAATAAATTCACAAATATTGTTTTGGCTCTGGTAGAAGTAGAGGAAAGTAGTAGTGACTATAGAACACACAGGAAATCTAGTGTCCTCTAGTCTCTACTTGTTTCTTCTTCATCTTGAGCGTCAAACAATAAATATATATATTTTTTTTAAAATATATATTTTTGAGCTAGTCTAGACAAACACCCACACATAGTCCTTGTATAAGACCACAGCTGACTCATTCGTTCAGAGGATTCATAAACAAAAGCACATATTTTTAGATACCCAACATAAGGTAAACATCGGATTCAATTCGATCACACCCCGTTCAACCTTAAAGATAAGTTACATTTGGGTCTATCCCTGGCTCAGATTAATAATCCTGTGACTGATTCAGCCACAAATATGATATTAATTTGAAGATGATTGTTGTCCGAAAAGGGTAATGGTTTATCGGACTCAAGTATCTGTCTGTTTACACATACTTAAGACCCAGCCTAAAATGAGTATCAGGAAATGTCTTGGGCAGTAAAGATGACCCGCGTGATACTGACCAGTGCAGATTTGCCTACAAACCTATTTCCCTAGCACCACATGCCCAACGCGTCTTAAGACGTGTGAAAGGGTCCTTAGCTTACCTATTGTGATGTGGTGCGACGTTCTGCAAAAGGCTGCCCGAAAGTCTTGCTTGCTTAAATGATGATGGTGATGATGATGTCTACACTCTACACAGACAAGTAAGTTTACCTGTGTAATCTACAGTGGAATTTCATAGACTGGCAGATAAATAAATGTCAGTGGATAACATGAAAATTGCTGGATACGTAGTACTTGCACAAATCATGAAATAAGGTCGCTGTCACATAGTAGATAAGTTAAGAAGACACATTATCTCTGTGGTTCTGTGCTCAGCCGGACTGTGCAAGATTGCGTCTAGTGCGCATGTTAAGGAACCAGACTTCCTGTCGGTGCGCTCGTGATGTGCAGAGTAAGTACTTTCATTATCATGTGCCATCTCGACAAGCGTAGGCGGTCATGTTTCGCCATCTCGCACGATCACCAAAGTCGTGGAGCAGATATGTGTTCCTGTCTCGACCACGTCATGTGGTCAAGCCATCTATATATTTACTTCTCTGCCTGCTCATTGTTCATTTCCCCTCAATCTTGCCAGTTGTCACCAAGTTCTCTATCTTATTTCTTCTCATGGCATGCCCAAAAATATTGACTGTCTACGACTAATTTCTCTAATCTGTATAGGGTTTTCATTTGCTTATTCTATGACTTTCTCATTGCTTTTTCTGTCTGTCCAACATAATGTTTGCATTTTCCTCAGAAACCACATGTCCACATATTGTTATTGGTCAGTATGTTTTCCATCTTGCAAAACGTTATCTTTGTCATAGCGATTCTAATTCTAATCTCCTCCTGGCAGCTCCTGCCAGATGCTATGACTGTCCCGAGATCATAAATGGCTTGCTGTCTGGCTGCGACGACCATATAGCGATGACATTATATACACAGATGGGCATGTAGTAAAATGTAAAACGAGTGAGTGTGATTTATTGCAAAGACAAACTGACAATGTTTGAAAAGCGCGACTTCGGTATATGCCATTACAGCATTTAGCTTGACAATGGAAATTGCAGCTGTGATAGCTTTGATTCGATGAGTGCAGCACAGACAGACATGTTATGTTTGTAACGGATTCATAGAGTGTGCTTTGGAATGGGGAAACTTGAATATTTAAGGCTGCGTGGCCAGCATGGCTTGACAAAATAAAGATTAGGGGCATATCATGGCATGTATGCCCAGGGCACGCAGGTGTGCGGAGCAACGAACAGGCGGATAGATTAGCTGCTGTAATCCTCCGGGCGCAGAGTTAGTGTATGTTAAAGCTGATATAGTGACATCTCTCCGGAATCCGGTAAAGAATGCAACTGTAACAGATAGAGTATCCGGGAGATTAGCGTGGCCAACTGGATAAGAGCGCTCGTTTTTAAACATCCGGTGTGCTAATGCCGAGGTCGCGGGTTTAGTCCCTATACCAACTGTTGGACTAACATGTTGACTTCTCGTCCTTGACTTGGGGACGTAAATTACAAGTACTTCTGAAGTCGGAGTGGGTTCGTTTGATGGCGAGGGACACTGGTACTAGGGAAAACTAATCCACACGCAAAAATCAGTCAAGTGCACTAGAAGTAGAAGCTAATGTTTGAGTTCAAAGCGAGCGAACGCACACCCAAAATAAATAAATAAATAAATAAACATGATTATCCATACCTGGAAAGGCTGGCTCAGAAGGCAGCGAGCAGAGGGTCTGGGCGAAACTCAAATAGTTGAGCGAATCGTTAAGGATAGACGGTTGAGCTGTTAAGGAATTTGGAGTGTTTATGCTTGTGGCTACGGTTTGCTTCCTCATTTTCCTCACGTTGGACTGGTAGTGCATGGTTCCGTCGCCCTGCTACTGAGTGAGTGTGTGGAACGACACTGTTAGCTGTGAATTTCGTGTGGAGTGCTTTTACATCTGTCCGTGATTTATGTAGTGTGAACTGCATGTCAGAACAATGGCGACCGGCCGGTCGCAGAACTAAATTATGCAGTATTGTGTGGCTACTGGTTTTCTAATGACTGCCACTTCCATCGACGATGAACTGTATTTTTCGTGGCTGACATTTGTGTTGGCATTCTGTCAGCGGCATTATGCATAGTATACCTGTATGGGCTGTTGGTTTTTTCGGGACTCCTATCTGTTCCACTTTTCACATGGGACCGTGAGGAGCATTTTGTGTGATATTCACTGGCACGGGAACGGAACATAATGGGGCGACCCTATGCCGTGAAGTTGGAACCACGACTAACTAACTAATTAATTGAGTCCGCCAGGCGGACTTTCAATCAAATCCATCCATCCATCATGTGCCATGCCGGTAAGCGTGGGCGGTCATTTTCTGCCATCTCACTCGATCACCAGGGTCGTGGATCAGCTCCATGTTCCTGTCGAAATGCCACGTGGCCAAGCCATCCAGGTATTTACTTCTCGGTTTCCCCCTTGGTCTCTTCCCTTCGATCTTGCCAGTTGTAACCAAGTTTTCCAAGTCATTTCTTCTCATAACATGCCCAAAAATCTCTGACTGTCCACGTCTAACGACTCCAATCAGCCTATTAAATAGATGCTAGAATTGTCATAATGGGAACTCTTCCGTGGCTTTTGAATAGGGGACGTGGTATGTGTTGGAATGTCCCGAGTGCAGCGGCGTCGATTCTTATATTTAGTATTTGATAAAGGGTGTATTTTTAATAATTGTGGGGTTTTTGAAAATATTACCGTTCCAAGTTTTATATTTACCTTTTATGTTGCATGAACTCCACAGAGAGTGAATACAAAACTTGGAACGGCAATATTTTCAAACACTGCAAAGTCATTAAAAATACACCCTATATTTGACGATCACCTTCCTCCCTAACCCTCGTTTTGCAGAGCTGTTTATCGATTTATGTATTGATGTTATCAAAATTACAGTTATTTCTCCAAATACACTAAGAAAATTGTCCAGTATCTTTTAATTTCTGTCGTTACCTCGTTCTCAAGTAACTTTCGGAGACAGTATATTCCAGCTGTCTCGTTGATTCGTTCTGGCTGATGTCTACTAAAAGTTTCCATTGTGTTTTGGTCTTGGATAAAACACGTTATCACCATTTCCCCCTTCAAATTACACAGAAATATACGTTTTATGTAAGTTACAGAAAAGCCTCTATTGAATTTCAACCGAATAATAATAATAATAATAATAATAATAATAATAATAATAATAATAACAACAACAACAACAACAACAAAAACAACAACAACAACAACAATGTGCCATGCAAGACGGAATAGACATTTATGTCTCTTCACACATTTCTGATCTTGGTGTTCTGCATCCATGCTACTGGTGATATTCCTCTATACCGCCATCTTGGACCATCAAGCGTCATTTCTCTCGATCTACCTGTCCCTCCCACTGGTCACCTTTCCAGTCACGATACTCTCCGACGCCTCTCTTCTCATTACAAACAAAAGTTCCTTTTATGTCCTTTACACAGGACGTCGTGGTCAACCCCAGCATGTTTGGCTGTTTGTGATCCTTTGGCAAGTTTACGTTCAGTAGCTTGCCATTACTTTCTGTTCGACCGACACTCATACCATTAAATGAAAACTAGCGCAAAGCGGTCTGTTTCCAAATCGCCCGCAGCTGTTTTGAACTTGGCATGCTGTGTTACGAATTGCGTTCGTAAGTCCTAGCCACAGTGCCAGAGGTCATTATAAAACCAAAGAATACAGTTTGTGGTGTGTCTTGTAACAGTGTATAATGTTCTGTTGTCATTAGCCTCTTCTAGGCAATCGTTGTTAGATACCCTGGCTGTCTAATACATGTTAGCCACATTCGTCTCAGAGAATACAATTTGACCTTTCATATGTAAGATTCAATGCCATACCGCTGAACAGATGACATATAACATTGCCATACCGCTGAACAGATGACATATAACATTGCCATACCGCTGAACAGATGACATATAACATTGCCATACCGCTGAACAGATGACATATAACAATGCCATATAGCTGAACAGATGACATATAACATACTCGCACTGGTATAGTAGTTAGTGGGCTTGCCTGCCTAGGAAGTGGCCCGGGTTCACTCCAGAGCAGAGCCAAGAGGACTTTTTTCCGACCAGTATGGTTGTGGGGTTGATCCTGTCTCATGAATATGAGTAATTGATTGTACTTTCTGGGAATTGTCTGGGAAGGAAATGTGATGACGAAGGGAATTGGTCACCACATTTCATATATCATGGCCCAGAAAATGTTACGGCCTACCACTTCACATCTGATGTGGTACAATCTTTATCTACTCTTTATCAGAAAGCCACCAACACCGGCACAAGGCGATTACAATTGTATGGACAGGCCAGAAAAAATAATTCTTCTGTGCCTCACAACAGGTAACAATCGATTACGCAAATACACGTATACGCTTGTCAGTTTATCTTGCATGTGATTTCGCGTGTGAGACAGAAGGGCAATGTCGTCTACGAAGCTCAAGTAATCAAGATGCTTCCTGAGAGGTGTCCATTGAATTTCATTTCTAGCAGACTAGTTGTCTTTGTAATCCAGTCTATAGTCAGTCAGAATAGCAGGGGTAACAAAAAAAGCAAAGGCTCGCCTGTTCTTATTTAGAATGCCTCTTGTGTCGTTCAGAGAAGATCTCAATTTCATGTTGATACATGATATCGTCATTTGATTGTTTTATGGTTGGGTTAAACAAAGCATGTTACTTTGTATATTCTTTTCCGTGGGGGTGGGGGGGGGGGGGGGGGACGTCCGTCTATGGTGTACTGATTCTATGCACAACAATAGCGAAATGCCATTGACAATTGATTAGTTGAGTCAGCCCCCCCCCCCCCAACACCACACACACACTGAAAGCAGGTCTGTAGATTAAACTATCAATTTTTCAAGATTTCGTATAACTTACACCTATCTCAAACAAATTCCCGAAACAGTATCGTTTTTGTTATTTTGTAATTATCGTCCACTTCTAACATGCATTCAAAATTTAAATGTAACAAACAAGATTTATTCAATGCAAACTTTTAATCATAACATATCCATAAACTTCTGACAATTGAAAGTGTAAGGCAGACAATCAGATACACAGAGAGACAGAATTGCCCATGTCTAATCCATAAACTTCTGACAATTGAAATTTAAAACAGACATTCAGATAGACAGAGAGTCTGTGTTGTTCGTGGCAAAGTGGATAAGCTGTCTTCCTCGTACTTATATAGTTGTGGGAACGATTTTTGCGAGTGCCGATTTCTTTTTTTTTTTCTTTCAGAAACCATTTTTTCTTAACGCCGTAGGGAACTTGCAATTGGCTGAGTTTGTAGGTTTCAATAGTTACGATAACGTGAAAAATTAGAGGAAAGACAGAATAATACACCAAACTACGGACAAATCTCCATTCCTTAGAAGAATAACATAGCCTTTGTTTCTGCGTATTAATGATGCACTGTCTGGTTTCCAAGCACTGAAATCCAACAAGCACCTAGACCTAGACTACACGATCTACGATACAAGTCGTCGGCATAACGACGTGGGGCTGGAGCGCAGTGTGATTCTGCCACGCTGCGATCATCGAGGAAATGGAAGGGCAGGTGGCTGGCTGTGGTTAAGGATTGGGTGTGTTGGAGGATAGGTTTCCTATGCAAAAAAGATAGATCTAGTGTTGAGACACGTCGGGGAGGTCACATGTTCAACCACAATGTGGCCATTGTCTTCTGGACGGGGCTGGGGGCAGGTTGCTGTCTTTGACGGGGAACATTACATAAAGGACTCGGTGCTCACAATGTTAACACGGCTAAGGGCGGGCTCTGCAGCGGTGTTTGCGTGTGGGCGGGCAACCTTACGCCGCGGAACGCGTTCCACAAATTGTGTCAAGTGCAGCTCTTGCGGTCTGCTCTGTGCCTGCTGGAACCAACCCCGGCGTCTAGACTGCAACAGTCTACACGAATTGCAGGAAACTCTGCTGTTCAGGCGGTAAATAAAATGATCAGCGTGTAAGTATAAACTGGTTTCATAGCGAACTAAACATGAAAGAAGTCCCTTCCATGACTACAAAATATACTTGCCTCATAAGCCGAAACAATGTCCAACTGCACGCTAACGGTTGTATCCATGCAACTAAGCTGCCGTTTTAACCAGTAGTTTCCAAGTCATTCTGTAGTACAACAAAGTCAGGACTTTTCGGAAAGCCCGCTTCATGTCACCGAATAATTCGTTCCGAAGTTTGCAGCCATGGTGTCATCAATGATCCGAATGAATTCCCTGCAATATAAAAGAGGCGGGTGCCACGAACTGTTTACACATAAAAAGGCTATGACTGTGCTCAATGTAAATGGAAGTTATTTGCAGAAATATATAATTGTCTGGAAGCTATTATTGTTGTTATTGTTGTTAACATTATTAACTGATTCCGAGCGAAGTTTAATATATTGCCAATTGTGACCCTCCCATTTGAATAGAAGGACGATATATCGCCATACTAGGGTCGCCGTGTTATTTTGTTTTGTGTTCATAGTATCTTCCGCAATTTCACTGCTCAGTTAGCGGAGATTTACATTAAATAGGGTGTATTTGTAATGACTTGGGGTTTTTGAAAATATTGCCGTTCCACATTTTGTATTCACCCTCTGTGGAGTTCATGCAACATGAAAGATAATAAGAAAACTTGGAACGGCAATATTTTCAAACACCCCACAGTCATTAAAAACACACCATGTAATACTTGTTCGTGTGATTGTGTACCGAGCGGTAGAGGACCCACTTTACACACTTTGAGGCTTATCAGGCATACTGTGCTAACCCCATACTTTTACAGACCAATGGGGCTCGATCAGCGATGTGGTCAATATCCCGCCGACCATATTTATTTCCCAAAGACATTTCATGGAACCCACTTTAGGTTGGATCTACTTAGAAGCCTAGTTCATTTTTAATTTTTGTTACATCCACATCGATAAGGATTCGAACACATGACCATGGGACTGGCGGGCAAGAGCAGCAAAATATGATAGTGCGACATTGAGACAATAAGTTATGTCAAAATCCTGAGGAGAAACAAGTACAAACACATATATTATACTTCACAAAATATCAGATCTGGTGAATGAAATTCCTAGTACTAATGTGTGGAAAACATCAGGGTGCAGTACACGTCCTTGTCTGACACCCTTCTTTATTCACTGGAATGTTCCTAATATACATTGTTGTTGTCTTTTTTTAAAAATTATTATTTGCAGAGCTTCGCCATCAGCGTTTAATTTTTTATTAGTTTGATAATTCCCTCATGTTCCACAGTGTCATAAGCGTTTCTGTAGTCAATGAAGTCTGTTTTTACTTCTATCCTTTTTTCTAATGTCCTGAGAAATTATATGGCATTATTTGTGCGCCTTCCCTCTGCAAATCCACACTGTTCATCACTAATTTCTAGTTTAATTTTATGTATTGCTCTTCTCATAATTATTCTCTTAACAGCTTTGCCGTGTGCCTCATACAATTTATAATGCTACAATTGTAATAAACACCTGGTTTCTTCGGTATAGCTATAAATATAACTTTTAACGGGCTATTAAGAATGTACCCACTATTGTAGAAGTCATTTTGAAATTATGTTACCATTTCGATTTCAATCTCTTGTAAGATCTCAGTTTCCTCCAAAGCTATCGTTCTCTTGCCCTGGTGCCTTTACTTTCATTGTGCGATGTAGTGCAGCCTCAACCTCTGCAACAAATATTGGCGGACCTTCACTATTAAAAAAAAAAGTCGCCAGTGTCGACTTCATTGCACCGGGTTTTTATCCCATATGGCTCGGTCTCTTTCCGCCGCGCGGAAAGCGTCGCACAAAGCACGAACTCCGTAGCTCTAGCTACGGCCTAGTTAATTAGTTAGTTAGTCGCGGTTCCAACTTCACAGCAACGGGTCGTCCCCATTATGCTCCGTTCCTGTGCCAGTGAATATCACACAAAACGCTCCCCACTGCCCAATGTGAAAAGTGGAAAAGACAGGAGTCTCGACAAACAACAGCCCGCACACATACACTGTGCATAATGCCGCCGCCAGAATGTCAACACACCAGTCCCCCACGAAACACCCAATTCATCTCTGATGGAATCGGCAGTCATTTTCCTATCTGGATGTTTCCTAGATGTTCACCTTCACAGTCCACGAACATACAGTTCATCACCGACGGCAGTGGCAGTCAACCAGAAGCCCAGCAGCCACGCATTTCTGCATAAGGCAAAAACTGGCCAACTCTGGGACATAGCCACCTGCCATCGCTCCGAACATGCAGTCACGTTCCAAAAATAAAAACTTGGGCAGATTCGAAAGCATTTCACACGAAACTCACAGCTCACAGTGTCGCGCCACACACTCACTCAGTAGCAGGGCGACAGAACCATCAAGCCTCCTTAGTCGCCTCTTACGACATGCGTGGTTGGCTGCAGTGTTGCTATTCTTTGCTTCCCTTATGGGCCCCGGCAACACACGGGAGTCTAGCTACGGCCTACATGAGTCTTTGAAAAGTTTCACTCCTGAACCGAAGGACGCGGCCCGGAATCGAGCCCACAAACTTCGGAGCCCGAGTCAAACGGCTTGACCACTTCGCCGCGAAGACTCCCCCTTCACTATTTGCATCTATTCTTTTACTACCACAAAGTTCTTAAATCGATTCTGTCCATCTATTTGTCTGTTACTATCACAAAGTTCTTAAATCGATTCTGTCCATCTATTTGTCTGTTACTATCACAAAGTTCTTAAATCGATTCTGTCCATCTTTTTCTTTTTTTTTCGCTCGCTGGCTTTGAACTCAGTCGTAGTCCACACTGGACTGATGTTTTTGTGCGTGAGGGCCAGCTTTCCCTATTACCAGTGTTCCTCGCCAGCAGGCGCCGTCCCCAAGTCAAGGACGATAAATCAACATTTTAGTCGAACTGACCAGTGTACTTCTCAGAACCCTCTACTTCGCCATCAGCACACCCGAAGATTAAGTGCGAGCGCTCTTATCTATTCAGCCATGCTGACGTCCACCCATCTATTGAACTATAGTAATGTATCCCATTAAAATTGCACCATCTATCGATTTGATATAGCCAGTGACATTTCGTGTTTTTCTACCTGTTAAAATACGCATTTGCTGATACGTGGAATGTCACCTACATGTTGCCGGAACCGGTAAGGGAAGCACGGAATAGTAACTCTACCATCCTTTCATGCATGTCGTCAGAGGCGACCAAGGAAGGGTGTGCTTAGGGCAGTCTGTCCCCATCATGTAGAAAACTTCAGCGGCAAAATCCAATGAACTATGAACTAGTCACATAAGAACGTGTTTACCTCCCAAGATATTACATGGGTACCCATTGTAAGCCCGGTCTACCTGGGAGCAAAAATCAATTTAAAATAACACTTTTTAATGCACTTCGATACGAATTCGAAGCCATGTTCACGGGGCCAGTAGGCAAGTCTATTAGCCACTGCGCTACTGCGGCTCGCTAGAGTGTTTTATCGATGTCTACATAGAGTCCCTCTCACTACTGCCAAAAGACTGTTCATGGTTGACACACAATGTAAACTGGCGAATCCATGTCAACGCTTTGCTATATTATTATTTTGCGTAATTTAGCTATATGGTCAGTGCAGGACATGAGTGGACGGTCGTTTGTCTGCATGTCCAAACCTTAGTTGTTTATCAACAGCATCTCTCAATCTCTCCAAAATGATCCTGCTGAATATTTTCCCAGGAACTGACAATATTTGTAAACACAGAAACCACAATGTTATCCCTATTTTTAAAAAACAAAACAAATGTTGCTTCACATTCGAATAGTATCAAAGACTGCGTGTTGTGTATTCAGCTAAAATCTGATTCATCTATTCACTGCATATATCATTCTGTAGCCTGCACCAGACGAGATGCAGCGACATATGCCAGACAATACATCGTGCAAGCTATTATTTGTGACTTCTTTGTTTACATGCGCTAAGGGAATAAATTATTTTGAATTATATTATTGCTATAGAATTGTCGGACAAGCGAGTTGTGTTTTAACCAAAATAGTCGCTTGTTAAAGATTGCAGAAGCCATAATGATTAATCTACATAATCCAGTTTTATGCAAACAGAAAGACATTATAGTTAGTTTAATACTACCGTAGTAGACAATTATCCGGCTCCATGGCCGAGGAGTTTGCAGCTTTCTCCGCTAACCCCGAATACTCTCGTCACGTGACGCGACGAGAATTAGCAGTGGTTCGAATCGCAAAAGTGACTTATGAGAGTATGGAGCCGGTCGCTCAGAAAGTTGTGGCGTGCTGATGAGCGTAATCTAGCCTAGGAATCAACATACAGCTGAAAGATGCTGGTGTTGACCGCAATATCCTGAAACAGGATGGAAACGCGGGGGGGAAAAAAAAAAGTAGTAGACAATTGAGATTACTGTGCGAACATGTGAATATTTCAGCTTGAAGGATGTATCTAGTTATTTTACTTGATGTTGTTACCTGACGAGATGCAGCGAAATATGCCAGGCAATAAATCATGCAATCTATTGTTTGTGTCTTCGGTTTTCAAATTCACTACGGGGAAACATTGTTTTGATATTGTTTTATAATTTCGTTTTTCTTTTGATCTGTTTGTGTTGTTTCGTCCCTGATGAAGATTTGTATAATCGAAACGTCGTTTGTTGTGTCGTAGTATACTTATTTTTATTTTATAATTTTATTATATTTTTGCGGGGGGGGGGGGGGGGGGGGGGGGGATTCTCTCTGTGATGTACCTTCACCATTATGGAGTTCGTTCTAAGGTATGTACACTGTGTCCGTGTTTAGTATGACTTCCCTTTTCGCAAGCGCTAGACATATCTAACTGTATTTCCTACGGCATTATTCACACCTACTTCCAAATAGCACTTCTTCATTCCTCTGAGGCTGCGGTGAAATTCTTCTAGGCTTGTCAAGAAATCTTTGAGATTTTCTGCGTCGTCGAGTGTCTGTACAATAGTTCCAAGTGCGTTGACCACTTCTCGGACGTGCAGCGCAAACGACGGGTGCTCTTTCCATTGTTGCGACGAGATGCAGTCTCCTGTTTCAGGAACGTAAAGCAGTTTACTTGTATCCGGAAAGAACACGAACAGCCTGTAGAAAAGTGAACCAGCAGTATGTTAACTGATTCATTGCCAAACAAAAAAGTAAGTTTGGACCAAACATGGCGCACGCTCAAATGATCATGTATTATAATGTTAATTTGCATTCACTGAGCACTGAAATTGAGGAAGAAGTGAAATGGAAATCAAAAAGAGAATAGGAATGGCCAAAAATGCTTTCAATGACATGCAATCAGTATTAACATCTAGAGAGATTAATAACGCATTAAAAATGAGAATTCTCAAATGCTACGTATAATATTCAACGCTACTATATGGCTCGGAAGCCTGGACATTGAACAAGCAACTAGAAAGTAGCATAGAAGCCCTGGAGATGTGGATGTACAGACGGATAGGTTGTATTTCATGGAAACAAAAACAATCAGATGCAGAGGTCCTAGAAAAACTGAGAATGAAGAGAGAGTTGATGAAAGAAATAAAGAGGAGACAAGTGAAATATTTTGGCCACGTTAAAAGACATGATACTCTTATAAAAACCATACTGGAAGGCAAGGTTGAGGGCAAGCGAGCAAGAGGTAGACAACGATACAAGTGGGAGGATAACATCAAGAGATGGACGAACATCAGCCTGACAGAATGTACAGTCAAGGCAAGAGACAGACAGTGTTGGAGATCCATTGCAGCTAACCTTCATTGCGGAGACTGATTGATTGATTGATTGAAATTGAGGAAGATACCGCGAAACGAAATAAATAATACGATGACCCCGTGGCGAGGGTTTACGGACGCAGTTCTATATCCCGCATACCGCGTTCAAAACACAGCTGTGTTGGTTTTTTATGAAATGGCATGGGTGCCGGACGTTCAGAAATCAATGGCAAACTACTGAACGTAAACTTCCTCGGGAATCCCGAACAGCCAAAAAATGCTGGGATTGACTGCTACTTCCGTAAAGCATATGCAACTAACTTTAAGTATGACGATAAATCGTCCGTCTGTCCAAATGGGAGGTCACATTTGGCGATATATCATCCTCCGGCACTGAATCAGTTAAACAAACAATTTAAACTGAAATACACCGACACGCAGTGCCCGTTCTGGCGGCTGTGGAGTATGTATAGGGTGTTTTTGTAATAACTGTGTGTGCAGTTTTTAAAGATATTGCCTGTCCAAGTTTTGTATTCACCCTCTGTAAAGTTCATGCATCATAATAGGTAAATACAAAACTTGGACCGACAGCATTTTCAAATACTTCACAGTCATTAAAAATACACCCTGTATATACACACGGGCGGCAAAATCATTGGAGAGGCGGAGCGGCCTCATTATTGTGCACTTTTTAAAATTATAATATAAATATCATTCAATATGGTTTAATAGGGTGATCGGCAATGAAATAGCGAACGTGGCTTTGTTAATAAATAATATTATAATTTTCATTTACCAGTATCGTTAGTCTTAAAGCAAAATTTATATAATTGTATTAAATCTTGCACAATTGATGGTGGTGACAATGATAAATTACATGTTGCATATAATTGGACACTTTCATCAGAGATGAACTGGGTGTTTCGTGGGGGACTATTGTGTTGACATTCTGGCAGCGGCATTATGCACAGTGTATCTGTGCGGGCTGTTGTTTGTCGAGACTCCTGTCTTTTCCACTTTTCACATTGGGCAGTGGGGAGCATTTTGTGCGATATTCACTGGCACAGGAACGGAGCATAATGGGGACGACCCGTTGCTGTGAGGTTGGAACTATGACTAACTAACTAACTAACTAACTAACTTTCAAGGGCTATAGAAATGTTAGTGAAATTTGACC
Organism: Cepaea nemoralis; assembly: GCA_014155875.1. Taxonomy (NCBI): domain Eukaryota; kingdom Metazoa; phylum Mollusca; class Gastropoda; order Stylommatophora; family Helicidae; genus Cepaea; species Cepaea nemoralis. Next base: position 416,424 of record JACEFZ010023181.1, on the reverse strand, counting down.
CCGTTGATTCACAGCATGTCAATAGCTAGCACACACACACACACACACACACACACACACACACACACACATACGCGCGCACACACACACACACACACACACAGTAACACACACACATGCACACACACACACACACACACACACACACACACACACACACACACACACAATCTAGACCTGCTAAAAGTTCTTTGCCTCAATATTTAGGACATGCTTTTCAAAACAAAACCATTTCTGTTTTAGCAAGTGGCATAAAATCATAAAATCTAGGAATTTGGAAAGAAAGCGACATATTTTTTTCAATAATTTTCGACTGCACGCCAAGAATCTGTCACACTAACAATTAACATATATCGTTTATAGTAAGAACTGTAGTGAATGTTAATTCTGATGTTGCAAGGCCAGAATTATTTCTTGGAGTTTATTCAGATTTAAACACTACGGGGAAAGAATTATGTAATTATGGTCTAGGTGAACTCTTGACCCATTATATACTAGATGTTGAAGATATGCGTGGACAGGGATATGTTAACGAGATAAATTCTCTGGTAAGCTCGCAAAAGAAAATTAGAAATATACATCCTACAGCCTGTTGTCTGTAAATTGTATCCCATATCCCATTCGTTTAATTTAGTTGTAATTGGTGTTGCCAAAGTAGCATTTAAAAATCTTTTTTTTTTAATTTTAACATTATCTAAGAATTGTACAGGGTATACTTTTAATGAATGTGAGGCTTTTGAAACTATTGCCGTTCCAAGTTTAGTATTTACCTTATATGTTGCATGAACTCCACATAGGGTGAATACAAATCTTGGAACGGCAATATTTTCAAAAATCCCAGTCATTAAAAATACACCCTATACAATTTTTTATTTTTATTTTCTGGATTCCCTTATAGGTTAGACATACTAAACTGTAATATTAGTAGATTAACACTAAAATCTTTAGTAATACAAGGTTACAGAGTAGAATTTAAAAAAGGCGCGACCTTTGAGATTTCAAGCGAAGTCATGAGCAGTTTAAATGATATAATAGACTACAATTCTAGACACGTGAAAACAAATCATACAGCTCAATGTTTGTTAAATCGGATTGCGTCTTTTGAGTTCGTTTGCGCTGTCATTATATGGAACAATATTCTGTTTAAAAACACCTTATGGCTTATCTGGCATGCGTTGCTAGATCCATATTTTTCCCTTTCAAATTAATTTCCGAAATGTGGCAGATTTGGTCACAGGATTATTAATCTGAGGCTGGGATGTGCCCTAATTATAACTTCTCTTCTGAGGTTGAACGGAACTGGGTAGAGGTAATAGGGGGGAGGGAGGTATATGCCAGTCAACACTGGGTGGGGGCGTGGTCAGTATCTGTCGCATGATTGCGCACTCCGTCTTGTTCACTGCTGCACATCACAATTTCAAAACACACTTCTCACTAAGGGTTTGCACTAGAGAGAATTGGGATGCTAGGAATGTGGCGTCAAGAGTATTAATAGCTGTGACACCCAATGATGGACAGATCATGTGATCTAGGCCAGTTCTGTCCATTGGTTAACCTAGAATAATCGCGTCGCCCGCGAAATATTTTGGGGCCAGCGACGCCAAAATTCGGCACTTGCAGAGCGACCGGCAAAGCCTCCAGATGTGGTTTAGGTCTCTGTATGTCCCTCATCCTGATTCAGAAGGAAAGCTTCAGACGAAATTATGCCTGAGTTTGTTTGTTTCTGAGTCAGGTGAGGATGGCGGTGTTCGCAGATTGTCATGATCCAGAGTTGCAGATCATTGTCCAATAATGTACTCATGATCCAGAGTTGCAGATCATTGTCCAATAATGTACTATGGGACTGCCAATCATGAGCTGCTCAGTAAGATCTGTTGTCAGGAGTTGATCTGATCAAAAGTCTTCTTTGAGCTTTGCTTCCTGGAGAAGTGACAACATAAGTGATTTGGGGAGACTTTCTAAGATCATTAGGATCAGTTTTATCATTCACAAAAGACTTGAAAATTGGTAATATCATGGCTGAAGTCTGATAGACAATTTTATAAGGAAAGACTGTGTCATATAGTTATGCATTCCAGAAAGTTCTCCGGGATATGTGTAGACTGTTTAATTCCAAGTTTCACTTAGTAACTCAACTGAAAGTTCACAAACAGAACATTTTGTGTAGTGCAGAGACTTTGTTAGGAAATCAGAAGGGGTACAGTGATGAAATGCCAGAACTGCCATGAGAGTTTTCAGGAGTTCTAATCTCCATTGTGTCTTAGAAAATTATTCTGGAACCAAAGTGGTTTAGTTCATATGTCATAATGCATCACTGTTTACTTCCACAGGTTTTTATTTTGAGTAATAAACCAAAATTAACTGTTTCTGCATTTTTCTGTCAGTCCATTGTGGTGTGACAAAACTTTTCATTATTATCTATGTGTTTAGTTAATGTAACTACTTCACATAAAGGTAGTATCTGGAACTACAGGTGACTGGGTAAGCACTAATAGACAGCTAAATTCTGTTCTATTGTAATCTCCCAGGTTCCAGTTTACTCAGAGAAGGGAACTTTAAATTTTATTAATTCCTGTGACCATTTCACCTAAAAGGGAAAATGTTCATAGGTGGGGGACTCTTGAGCTAATTAAGTTTCTCTTTTCGGGAAGGAAGATTTTGGAGGGAAGAAATTAATTTTCCTGGGAAGACCCCTAGATTTCCAGAGCTATTATGGGTCAATTTGGCTTCCAAGAACCCATCCCCTCCAAATGAAATCAGTCCCATCCTCATAGCTGTACTTCATTGTGGGGTAAGTCAGAGTGGGTACTGCTTCCAACTCCCAACATGTCACAGTATCACACTGGCCGCCAATACTTCCGGAGAATCCCTGGAACCCATTTTAGACTGGGTACACCTGGGAGCCCAGGTCTATTTTTATTTAAATCTGAATTGTCCCAGCTGCGGATCGAACCCATGACCACATGTCGGCAGGCGAGCGTCAGGCTATTATAATACCGTGGCGCCTAGATTTTGTTGATTTGCTCATTAACGATTGATAGCCACGATTAGTCTTACTTTTCAAACAATGTGTAGGCGAAAACTCGAATTGAGAGATCGGATGTTATCGATTTCCACTGTTGCTTTAACACCCAGATTTCTTCTGTGGTGATCTCGTAGTCAGCTTCTGACGGCACTGCCTTTAAGTCCCAAGTCACGGCATTGTTCCACGAGTACCCTAAATTGTCATCTATGACATCGATTCCCTTTTTGCAGGAGTTACCCATGGTTGTATGTCTGGGCCACAATTGAAAACGCTGACACCGGCTGTAATGACATATATCAATTATTAGACGGTTGAATTCACTCAACTTATAGAACAATATTTACTACTAACCGGTAAATTTTGTGTTTAGAAAGTGCAGAACATGGTACATTGTGGTACGTTTATTCTTCCTCTTCACCTCCTCTAATTTTTTTTCTTCCTACTCCTCCTTTTGCTCATTCTTCTTCTATCCATCATCTAGCTCTACATCTCTTCTTCCTATGTTTCTTCTTCTTCATATAGCTTTATTTTTTCTTGTTCCTTCTCCACCTTCTACCTCCTGCCTTTATCTTTATTTCTTCTTCTCTACCCCATGCACCACCTCCTCCTCTTCTTCGTTCCTTTTGTAAGGGAAATGCCTCACAACTAATTATGCACCTGTCACACTCAGTGCGTCCAATTCCGGCATACATTTGTGTCAGGTCTGTTCGATGAAGCAGATTCCTCTCAAGATTACAGATTATGTCTTCCTCTATGTGTGTAAACCACGAAAATATACTCACACAGAAGGACAGACACACAGACAAAAAGAGAGACGGGTGAGACGAAGGACGGGACGACAGACAGACAGACTGAAGGACCAGGCAGATCTTTCTATTAAATAGATAGACAGACTTATCTTTTCTATTCATTCACTGTGTTTTTATCATTCTTCTATAAAACCACATCCCCACAGCTTCCACACTATTCCTCTCTTGACTGTTAATTGTCTATGATTGGCTTCCATACAATACGACTGGATAGATATAGATCGTAAGAACTATTTTTCTTATTTCAATTTACAAAGATAATATACAGAGAATATTCTTCGCACTGTGAGATGCTGTTTTTGCTTGGGCTATTGTATATTTAACTTCCTTAATACATCTTTCATCTGTTGTTTTCAAAGTACCAAAATACTTAAATGCATTAACTTATTTCAGACTGGGTCCATTGATTTTTAGTTGCCATTGAGAAGACATTTTCCAATTGTAACTGCCACTACGTCTGTTTTTCCTGTTATTTAGAAAAAGTCCTTTGATCTGACTTCCTGTTGCAATTATTTATACGTATCATCGCTTGTAACTGCGTTGCATTTTCAGTTTCATTATTGTAAGAATTGTGCATGCATATATATATATATATATATATATATATATATATATATATATATATATATATATATATATATATATATATATATATATTGTTTTAGTGTACCCGGCTGTCTACTTTCTGAATCTAAAACTATGAAACTACAAGACAATATCAATATACTTAAAATTGTGTCTTGGTCAGGATGCTTGGGAATGCTTGGATATTTCCGCTTCTTACGTTCAGCACCGCTTTAAATAGTGCTATGAACATTCTGTAAATTTGGAGTGCGCAAACTGTTTATAAGCATAAACAATATCAATTTGGGACCTCTTTAAGGCCATAAGACAGTTCACAAGTACTCTCTAATCCCTGCTCCTTTCTTCTACTTCTAAGCGCCAAACAATACATGTTTGTTTATTTACGAATTGTTTATAAACAATGTTCAGTTGTAATATGGAGACAAAAGGCCTGAATCCTGTAGTGCCAAAAGCGTTCAAGCTTTATATTGTCTCATCATCATCATCATCAGGCACCATACCGATAAGCGTGGGCGGTCATGTTTCGCTTTGGTACGTGATCATCAGAGTCGTGGATCAGCTCAGTGATTTTGTTCCGATCATGCCATGTGGTCAAGCCATCCAGATATTTGCTTCTCTTCCTTCGCCCTGTTCCCTTCCCCGCAATCTTACCAGTTGTCACCACGTTCTCCTGTTTATTTCTTCTCATAATGTGTCCAAAAAAATGTTGACTGTCTACGTCTAATTTCTCTAATCAGTTTACAGTTTTCATTTGTTTCTTGAAGGTCTTACTCATTGTTGTTTCTGTCTGTCCATGGTATTCTTTGCATTTTCCTCAGAAACCACATTTCCACTGTCATTAGATCTTTTTTTTCAGCTTGTCTGCTCATTGTCCATGTTTTACATCCATAAATGTTACATACTCCTGGAACATTAAGCATTCTTTGCTCAGATTGTCAAAGAACATTTGGAGATAATATAGGCCTTGCCAGCCATCTTATAACTCACGGCTCCAAACATTCAACACAGCCAGATCCACACAAAAGTCCAGGTTCTATGTAGCACTCTTTTTCCCAGGAGTATGTTCAAGAAGACATGAGTTGAGGCAGAAGGCAATAGCTTGGCTGACAACAAATGTTCACCCATGCATGTTTTCTCAGCGATTCCAGGAGTATGTTCAAGAAGACATGAGTTGAGGAAGAAGGCGATAGCGTGGCTCAAGACAAAGGTTCACCCATACATGTTCTCTCAGTGACTCCAGGAGTACCTTAAAGAATGAGTTGAGGCAGGAGGCAATAGCTTGAATCTCTGAGACTAATATCTGTGTCGTTTTTTTTTTTTTTGCCTATACCGGCAGATGTAAGAGAGTGTGTTGTAGAGTGCTTTTGTTAATGTTTGGTGATACGTGCTTGCTTGTGTTCGTTGGCTTGAGCTCCAACGCAAAGTCCTGTATGTCGGATGAAGGCATTCTGTTGTCCAACATCAGTGTGATGTTATACAGGGCCTGAGGTTTGCATGAGTATCCGTTGTCCCATGTCTGGCTTATTGGTGTGCAGATTGGTGGTTCCTCGCCGTACAGGCAGACACTTTCCGACTTCGGAGGAATCAGCGATCCTATTGACTTCAGCCAGGACCCCGAAGGGACCTGTTGCCCAGGACGCTCGACGAGGACGCGTCAATAGGTCTTGGCCAGTATAGAACCCGGCCCTGGTGCCTTGGAAACACCTCTGCGTCCCTGGTGATGCGTGTTTGTTCCTTAGTACCGATGAGAACGAGAAGTTCGACTTGTGCGTTTGGTTGCTGTTGTGAGCGGACGAGCAATGAATAAAGTTGACATTGTGAAATCCCCAAAGGGGGCAGAGCGAATAAATGACTCCAAAAGGGGGAAGGGCGGGGGTGATACTGCAACTTTAACTAGACTGCAAGAACACCACGTCAAATGGGGTGGAAGCAGACATGAGAGCCATCCATCCATCCATCATGTGCCATGCCGGTAAGCGTGGGCGGTCATGTTCTGCCATCTCACTCGATCAACAGAGTCGTGGATCAGTTCCGTGTTTCTGTCTCGACCATGCCACAAGGCCAAGCCATCCAGATACTTGTTTCTAGGTCTTCCCTTTGGTCTGTTCCCCTCGATCTTACCAGTTGTCACCAAGTTCTCCAAATTATTTCTTCTCATAACATGCCCAAAGAATTGTGACTGTCTACGTCTAATGTCTCTGATCAGTTTACGATCTTCATTTGTTTCTTGAAGGACTTCTTCATTGGTCTTTCTGGCTGTCCATGGTATTCTTTGAATGAATAGAAGAATAACATGAGAGCCATAGAAGAAGAATAAACAAACACATAATTGGTATCACGCCGAGAGAGGTATCGAGGAGACAAATGAACAAAATTTTCGATTTGAACTGGAGATGATCTGTTGACTAAAAAAAAAAAAAAACCAATTAGCTAGATAGATTACTAACCAACTAACAAATAAGATACCATGTGCTAACAATGCTATTTCAATGGTCCAACAGTTGATGTGTGTGTATTGTGTATACCACTTTTTTTTCATGTCCTTTACAGGCTTTCGCTGTCAACATCAGCATCTTTCAGCTGCATGTTGATTTCTTGGCAAGATTACGCTCAGTAGTTTGCCATTGCTTTCTGAGCGGCCGGCTCACATACCCCGTAAGTTACCGACGCGATTCGAACCACTGCTGATTCTCACCGTCGTCACGTTACTTACGAGAGTCTACGAGATTACGGAGAAAATTCGCTAACCTCTAGACCAGGAAGCCGGCTGTATAACACTACCTGAAGAAAATAATAACATCAAGCGCAAGGGATGTGACAGAGATTAGAGATATAAATGCATTTTTTTTAAACATTGCATGTCGTTTACTTGACGATGAGATTTTACTAGCAAGTTTACATTCAGTGGTAAAATACATTTGTATTAGGACAATCTAGCTGGCGGTGGATTGCAAAATCATGTTGTTGTTTTTTTCTGTGAGGCCCAGTCGTCACATGGAGGTGGACCATGTAGACACATGATCAGCGAGACCATGGAAACCCCGGAACAACTTGACCTAGGACCATTGACACCAAGGACTACCAGGACCAAGAACCACTGGCACCAAGGACTACCAGGACCAAGAACCAGTGGCACCAAGGACTACCAGGACCAAGAACCACTGGCACCAAGGACTACCTTAACCAAGAACCAGTGGCACCAAGGACTACCAGGACCAAGAACCAGTGGCACCAAGGACTATTGGGACCAAGAATCACTGGCATCAAGGACTATCATGACCACGAACCACTGGCACTAAGGACTACAGGGACCAAGAACCATTGGCACCAAGGACTACAGGGAAAAAGAACCACTGACACCAAGGACTACAGGGGCTAAGAACCATTGACACCAAGGGACTACAAGGACCAAGAACCATTGACACTAAGGACTACAGGGACCAAGAACCATTGCCATCAAGGACTATCGGGACCAAGAATCACTGGCACCGAGGACTACAGGGACCAAGAACCACTGACACCGAGGACTACAGGGACCAAGAACCACTGGCACCAAGGACTACAGGGACATAAAAGACTTCACAAGAAAGCCTATAAGAAAATTAGCAGCCTGAGCTATTCCAGTGACATCAACTTTTTCATCAATGGCAATTGAAAAATATTCAAACTTTATAGCAATAACTTTCATCTGTGATTTCAAGTAATCAGCCATTTCATCAATCCTTTCTGCTAATGTGTTTCTTGAAATAAATATGTCTTAGAATGCTTTCATTTTGTCAGGGCACACAGTTTCTAGAGTTTTCACGTGACACTGTTTAGCAGATGCAGTGCCAAACAAAAAGTAGATTTGTACCTATCAAAAATGGACAGCAGAAAATGGGAAGTGGGGGGTGTGTCACAGTTACGACTTAAAAGTTAATAAAATAGCATACTGTTAAATTACATATCAAATTAAAGGGGGTTCTTCTTCTTCAGCATTCCGAGCCATTGAGGTTCTTTGCTGCAGATACAATCTGTCTCCATTCGTCTCTATGGTTGACCTCCTCTTGCCAGTCGTTGATTCCAAGTGTTTGTAGGTCTGTATATATATTATCTCTCCACCGTCTTCTTGGTCTACCTCGGGGTCTATGGTCATTTATTTCCTGAGTGTAAGCGAGTTTTGTTTCCATATTATCTTCCATTCTTTCTATACGCCCCAGCCATTGTAGTCTATTAGCCTTCATGATACCAGTGATTAGCGGGGACTTAGATAATAAATGTCTTTTTTTACTTCTTCTTTTCCACTCTCCACTTTGTGTATCCCTAATGGGTCCAAAGATGCGTCTTAAAATTTTGTTCTCAAAGGTTTGTAACAAGGCTTCATCTCCTTTCGTTGTACTCCAGGTTTCAGAGCCATACAGCACAACTGGTCTGATCAGTGTTTTGTATATTGTGATCTTGGTGTTACGAGATAGCGCATTTGATTTTAGTAGATGTTGTAGTGCATAGTATATCTTATTTCCAGAATTGATTCTAGTTTGTATTTCCTCCCTTATGATGTTGGAGCAGTTGAAGATTGTACCCAGGTATTTGTATGTTTCCGTTCTTTAATGGTCATATTATCTATTTGTATGTGGCCAGAGTTTTTAGCCATTCCTTCTCTTGAAATTACCATATATTCTGTCTTATCTTGGTTGATAACCAGCCCCATCTGTTTGGCTTTTTCCTTTAAGTGAGTCAATATTTCCAATGTCTTTTGTTCATTTCCCCCTATAATATCTATATCATCTGCATAACCAAGCAGCTTGGATGTTCCTCCAACATCACATTCCTCCTTTACCCTCCTTACAACTTTCTCTACAGCCAGATTGAAGAGTAGCGGTTGCATAGGAAAAATAAAGTTAGGTGCAAGTCCTTTTTCAGGACGTTGCAGTCAACACCAGCATTTTTTGCTGTTATTAATTATCTCTTGGCAAGCTTACGTTCAGTAGTTTGCCATTGCTTTCTGAATGACCGGTACCCATACTAATTCATAAAAAAAACGCAAGGTAGTCTGCTGCCAAATCGCCCGCAGCTGTGTTGCATAGGAAAACCTACTTATATAAGCCCATGGCAGATACGGGAAGTTGCTTAAGACGATTAATTGGGCCATGGCACTTAACAAGTTAATGAACTCATTATATCCTTGCCTGCAGATTACAGTCACGTGACTTAGCTTATAACTGGAGTGACAGAAGCTACATTTCCTGACATAATTTCCCAAAGCACGTCTGTTAGTTAGTTAGTTAGTCGCAGTTCCAACTTCACAGCAACGGGTCGTCCCCATTATGCTCCGTTCCTGTGCCAGTGAATAGCACACAAAACGCTCCCCACTGCGAAAAGTGGAAAAGACAGGAGTCTCGACAAACAACAGCCCGCACAGATACACTGTGCGTAATGCCGCCGCCAGAATGTCAACACAATAGTCCCCCACAAAACACACAGTTCATCTCTGATGGAATCGGCAGTCATTTTCCCATCTGGATGTTTCCTAGATGTTCACCCACAGTCCATCGTCGACGGCAGTGCAGTAAACCAGAAACCCAGCAGCCACGCATTTCTGCATAAGGCAAAAACTGGTCAACTCTTGGACATAGCCATCCGCCATCGCTCCGAACATGCAGTCACCTTCCAAAAATCCTCGGGCAGATTCAAAAGCATTTTACACGACTCTCACAGCTCACAGCGTCGCGCCACGCACTCACTCAGTAGCAGGACGACGGAACAATCAAGCCTCCTTAGTCGCCTCTTACGACATGCGTGGTAGGCTACAGTGTTGCTATTCTTTGCTTCCCTTATGGGCCCCGGCAACACACGGTAACAACACGTCTGTTGTTGGCTGAGGTTATTTCTCAGTTTCTTGACATTTAGCATATGGTGCATGATTTGCTTTCCTTTGCGTTATCTCGCTTTGAATTAAAGCATAGTCCACTTATCGTGAGGCACATGACCTTCTTCATTAAGCATTTTCTGTGTGGTATGCTTGAAGCAGCAGTCACCGTTGTAATGTCGTGGTTTCTCATTTTTTGGGTTTAAAAAAAATCAACAAATATAAAAGTGAACAGTTTACAATATAAGAAGTGCTAAGTTGCAGGAAAACAGACACAACTGAAATTTCTTAAAACTGTAAACTTGGAGTGCTGCATATTTATTTATTAAGTTTGGTTACTAAATCTACAATAACAATAAATTTAACCAACATTCATATATAGAAGCAAATACATAATTAAATGAAAGAAAAACAATTTAATTATGTGGGCAAAGAGAAGAAAAAAAGACATAATCTTCCAACTGAAATGGAGCTAGGCTTAATAAAGGTCAAGATTATAATTGTTAATTTTTTTTACCAGTAAGCTGTCGAAGCAATTTGCAATGGCTCATAGTACTCATTGTGTATTTTGACCATATTGTTAATAGACGAAAGTTTATAAAAAGCATTATAAAATTGAACTTAGTTGCGGACATCATTTGAGTCCACAAAGGCCGCATGCAGCTCATATGTTTGACATGTCTAGTCTAGACCATTACATTGACATGTAGTCACCCTAACCACTAATAGATATCTAAAAACAGCTCAGTTCTAATGAATTACAGACTCTAGACACCACATGCACAAGAACCAATGGTGTAACCCGCTACATGAACAATATCCTAGTTATCTCGTGGACAACATACCACCATGGAGCAATTAGAACTTGATTGGACTACATCTTGTTCACCTAGAATCTGCCTCAAACACTTCCATCTAAATGGATGTTCCTTGTGAGTGGCAACATTCATCTCAGAGTACAAGGTCTCTTCAAAAAGTATCTGACCTTTGACCAGGACATCTATAATTACTCACTTGCAGGTCTAAAAGCCTAATGCCCTTCAAAGTTCTCTCCTTGGGACTGCACACGCTTATCCCAGTGGTCCTGTCATTGTTGGAAGCATTTCACAAAGACGTCTTTGGAAACGTGGTACAATGTGGCCATCAAATCCCACATCATTTCTTTCTATGGCTCACATCGAGCCCCATTCAGTGCTATTGTTAGCTTTGGAAACAGCTAAAAATTGTTAGGAGCCGTATCGGGAGTTTGAAGAACCAAAGGAATATTGTGTTAGTCTAAGAAAGTCTTAATCAAATGCGAAGGACGGGCAGATGCGTTGTCAACATATAGCTGCCAAGTTCTTTTTACCCACAGGTCCATTTGTTTTCTTCACACATCATCACGAAAGTGATGGATGACCTCCTTTGGTCATGTTTTGGCCTTTAGTTGCATACTTATGATGCACCAACTTGAGGGGGAAAAAACAGTCAACATGACTTTGACATTACTGAGAACCTGCCTTGTTTTCTGTAGCCTCAAGAATGTCTCCAGTGTGATGACTATACCTTAGTTTCCGGGTCGTACCCATAAATATCACGCAGTAATGTGTGTGCAATTGCTGGTTTTCTAGTGACTGCTGCCTCCGTCGACAAAGAACCGTAATTTTGGTGGCGGACTGTTGTGCTGGCACTCTGGCAACGGCCTTATGCATGTATACCGGCGCATGCTGTTAGTTTGTTCCACTTTGCACATGGGACAGTGAGGAGAGTTGTGTGTGATATTCACTGACACAGGAATGGGGCATTATAGGATTACTCTTTGTCGTGAAGTTGGAGCAACTAACCCATACTCCCACAACTCATCACCAGTGATCACAGTGTTCAGGAAGTCAGGGTCCCCCTTTGGCAGACTAGCATGTGCTGCAAGACTTCCAGCCAGGAATTGCTTCTGTTCCATCATATACAGTTTCAACACAAATTTCACTCTTCACGTGACCAAATCAACCCTCAAAACAGATTATACAAAACCAGTGCTTATCCCCTTTTCATCAGCAGGTTCTCAGATGGTAACACAACAGTTCTGCATGACCAGTCTGCTCTTGGTCTATGACCATCATTTCAGTTTGTTGTGGATTGACCAGAATGTATCCCGCTCTCCACCATGTGCGGCCATCTTGGAAGCGACTGTACCACTTCTTAATTCATGTGATGCTCATGGTTATCATCAAGTGCCTCCACAGATCTCGGTATCTGGTGGTATGGATCAACTCTGCTGATGATATTCCTCCATCTTAGTCCATCCAGAACCATTTCTATGGGTTTGCCCCTGGTATAACTGCTCATATCATCATTGCCAAACACCTGTTGAATATTCTGACTGGTTTCCACTTGAAAACCACCAAGATTTTGGCAAATTTTGATACAATATAACTGCTCAAGTGTTCCATCATTTCGAGGCAAATGAACACCCAACGGACATCCACTACACTCACTTACAGGCTGATGATGCTGCTTGTTGACGGTAGAAAAACGCACACATGCGCATGAAGGTCCTCTACACATTCAGACTGGATGACTTTCTCTGCGTGAATTTTTTCTGTAAGATAAATTAAGGTCTGATACTTGTTGAACAGACCTGTTAAGTAATCACTTGGGATCTGCAGATGTCAGCTCACCTTTCGCTAAACACGAATACCCGAATATAAAATATCACTAACACTTCCTATGCATGTTTTATATGCCTTACCTGCACACGTGACAGCATCTCCTCTCCTAAGTTTACAAATCCTCGCTTAACGTATCATTAAACTCCTATGTAACAGCAGGCAAATATTCTACCTGTCGTATCAACCGGTAAAATAAATTGCCATTAATTTTTCAGGACCGTTTTTAAACACCTCGAGGCATATTGTGTATACAGTGCTAGCGCTATGGGTTTTTATAGACCAATCAGTACTGGAGGGGTCATGAGGTCAACATTACGCTGCCTGCCTTTACTGGCATTTCCTGGTACTCATTTAGGCTGGTTCAGCGGTTTTAGAAATATGCACCAATGCAAATTCAAATCCATGACCGCCAGGACAGTGTGCAAACGCGCTAATCACGGATGCTACCATTGTTTGGTACAGGAATACATACGCTATTAAATTGAACGAACACATTTTATTCTGAAAGGGTTCAGAATTGGGTACGTAGGCCAGTCTAACAATCTGCCCTTCTATCACTCTCTTTGATACATTATTTCATCCATTCATCACTTGAGGCTAACCGAGAACAACAATATAAAAGATATGCACTATAAAGGCATGGGGGAAAAAAGCAAAAATCAATACCACAAGACTCACTAATATTAATGATTGATGTGGCAATTGTTATTGTCTATGGGAAACATACTGTTCTACTTCTACATATTGTTCTACTGAACATACTGTTCTATTAAATATAATATAGATAGCTACACCTCACATTAATATTACAAATCTGATATTAAAAAGTGCTGTTTACAGACTACTTTGCTTTAGTTTAAAATCTATATTTAAGAGATACATGTGGTAAGTTAGTTAGTTAGTCAAGGTTCCAACTTCACGGCAACGTGTCGTCCCCATTATGCTCCATTCCCGTGCCAGCGAATATCACACAAAATGCTCCTCACTATCCAAGTGAAAAGTGGAATAGACAGGAGTCTCGGCAATCCAACAAGCCCGCACAGGTACACTGTGCATAATGCCGCCGCCAGAATGCAAAACACAAAATTCATCCACGAATACCAGTTCATCGTTGATGGACTCGGCAGTCACCAGAAAGGCCTCATTGACCTGGTTTTTTTTTCTCCACATGGCTCGGTCTCTTACCGCAGGGTACCCCGCCGAAAGTGTCGCACAAAGCACGAATTCCGCAGCTTCAGCGCCGACTTCCAGGAGTCTCCCGAAAAATGAACTCGTGAACCGAAAGGGCAAAATCAAAAGTCAATTCAGCAACCACCGGTTGCCATTGTTCCGAAACATCAAGTCACTGTACAGGACAGCTGTAAAAGCATTTCACAGCTCATGGTGTCGCCCACGCACTCACTCAGTAGCAGGGCAACGGAACCATGTACTATCAGTCCAACATGAGGAAAATGCGATTGCAAACCGCAACCACGAGCATAAACACGCCACAGGCCTCAATAGTTCACTGCCTAACCGCCATGGTGGCGACCAGAAGATATGTGTGTGTGTGTGCGCGCGCGTGTGGGTAAATGTAATATTATATTTTAAAAGCTATTAATCAACGATTACAATTATTACTGTTTAATAGAAAATGATATTCCATATAATTGTTAACATCTATATGATAAAATGCATTATACATACAATATTAAATAATATTTAAAACTCGCATCCACATATAGTTAGTTATAAAAAGTAAATGAATACTCTTATATATACTATATACATATAAGAATGTTTTTAAAAAAAAATTACATTACATAGAAGAAAAACAACATTTAATTGATGTGGAAAAGAAATAAAGAAGAGTAAACATCTAATGTGCTGTTGAAGAAAAATAAAAAGATGAGTTAAAAAATTTTCACATATTTAAAATAGATGCATTATTTTTATGAAAACTTTGAAAATGCCTTAAAGATTTTATCATTATATATTATAACGCATATGCCTGTAGATAAACATTTTATAAAACTTTGAGAAAATGCAACAATTATTTAAATTACATATATAGCAATGATACTAAAAGTTATGTCCCTTGATATAACTTTTCTTAAGTTAAGTCCCCTCGCTATATATTAATTATAATGTAATTAAAAGAATTAAATTTTCTTATGTAAATAACTGTTTGTAAACTAACAAACTATGCCAGTTGGCTGCACGGGAATGAGAACATCTGTAGAAAATTTCATCTCAATCAGATGGACCGTTCGCGAATGCATAAAGGACATACATTGTCTATATATATATATATATATATATATATATATATATATATATATATATATATATATATGTGTGTGTGTGTGTGTGTGTGTGTGTGTGTGTGTGTGTGTGTGTGTGTGTGTGTGTGTGTTAGGTACTAAAATTTGATAAACAAAAACCAAACCAAAAACACAAAAAATACCCTTGTCCTACAAACATCCATAAAATCCATCCCACTTCAGTTCCAATTATTGTGTCTAATGATGATCAACTGGTTAAGTGGCGAAATTCTGTTGGTTGTTTGTAATTTCTTAGCAAGTTTATGTTCAGTAGTTTGCCATTGTTTTCTTAACGACCAGTACACATATCATTGTATGAAAACAAACGCAAGGCGGTCTGCTGCTATTATTATCACCCGCAGCTGTGTTTTGAATGGCAGTGTAAATACCCACAAAACTTTCATTATGTGCTTTTGCATGCAAATTCGGAGTATTCTCATAGTTATATTGCATGCTTCATATTTTGTAAAGTAAGCACAATTTATGATTAGAGTATTTTAAGAAAGCTGATATTTGAAAAAAAAATTATGAAAATGAGATGACTGACATAAGTGGCTGGAGTGCACAACTGTATGCAAATCTGGTGCCCGTGGAACTAGTCATTTGGAGCAAATTTCTTGAGGAGTGTAGATCCTCTACTGCGTCTGTTATTTAAACAGAAGACAATGTTTAACTCTATGTGCAGAATATTAATTTCAGAATTAGAAACCTTTGCCTTGGCTAGATTGTCTGATTGATTGATTGATTAAGAAAGCATAGTACAAAAAAATTAATAATCTAACAAAGATGGACATTTAAAACACCTGAGTGTTAATCTCATACAAATCATGTCTAGGACACTATTGATTACATGGTTGATTGGTAATGTTTTAAAGACTGGTACTTTGTTAAAGAATGTGTTGTTCGGTGATTTAGTTCACGGTAATATAGTTATACCATTGAGTTTGCTTGTTATCTATGTGTCTGCTTACAGGTGATTAGATTTTATGAAAGAGAGGATGCTTCATCCAGTTTCACTAATACATTTTTGATTTGCTTTTATCTTTAGTCCTGTTATTTATCTTATAACAATATTTAAGAGCCTCAGTTTTCTTCTCACACAGTCTATTCATTGTCTATCTTTCAGCATCATACAAGAATTATAGATCATATATAACACTTCATTTTAATTCCTTACTTTATATATGAGAAGCTGTTTATGTTTATTATCACATACTAAAGTTTAAACAGCTAATGTATTCCTGATCAAGGAACTCACACAACACTGACATTGTAATCATTCAAATGAAACTTGAGGAAAGCATGCATGAAACATTGACATTGCAGTCATTCAATTGAAGCAGTTCTGTCAAATACACTTGAGGAACTACAGCATGCATGAGATATTGACATTGGAATCATTCAACTGAAACAGTTCTGGTCAAATACACTTTAGGAATTACAGCATGCATGAAACATGAAAATCTGTCGTTACAAGTTATGTTCTTGACACACTTGAAGACCCCTGGCAAAGATAACTCCCATTGTTTATCTCTATCATTTTCTGAGAAACCTGGCCCAAATAGCAACAGTTCATCATTGACCAGAACTGCCCCTTTAACGTTTCTGTCAAAATCCCAAAGTCTTGTTTCATACTTGATTTCTATGAATGGAGCTTCAGAACAAGATCTAAGTCTATAAAGAGTCCCATCCTTTGATAACATAAAACTCTCGTTTCCTTTCCTGAAACAGACACCAGCAGATGACAGTGGTGGGATGTCGTTTAATAAGAAGTAGCGTAAAGTGGCAGTATCGAAGACAGTAATCTGTATCTTTAATCTTTCTGTCATCGTACCAAAGAGAATAATTTTGTCATCAACCACTGTTGAGCATTTAATGCAAGCTAAATCTAAGGGCAGAGATTTAATTTTAATCCACTGACCTTGAAAAGCATTCTCAGGGGCTTCTGCTGCATTAATTTTTTCAATTAAATAACACTCTTCCTGCTGAAAAATAGCGTACAAGAAATCTCCAATCAACAGTAAGTATCTTACTTGTCCCTTTGTCGCAAACTCTGAAATCTTTCGCCACTGGTTCATAGATGCTGTATATACATACAGGAGATTGTCTACTGCTAAATAAACATTACTGTTAAAACACATCACACATTGTGGACAAGAGGTTCCTGATGGAGGTTTTCCCAGACCACACCACTCACTATTTTGTCTGCGACAAACTAAGACATCTGTACTATTGGACGCTGTTACTGCAATAACAACATTCTCCAAGTGACTTTTTGTCCTGTGAATGGCTGAAGTAGGGCACAGATCATGATGCCTGTCTGTCTGCAACATATATTCCAGTCCTTCTTGTAGTATCACTTGAGCTCTTGTATCGGCACGCACAAAGTCCAAATTCATGGTTTTAGTGAAACATTTCCCACTTACCAGGCAAACTTTAGTGAGGTTTAGCAGATCTGAGAGCTGACCCACTCGACTCGGGGTGTTTGTGTGCTTCATGTTGTTATTCCTTTGCTCAGTAACAACATCTTGATCCTCATTAACTTTACTACCATCGCTTGCCAATTTGTCTTCATTCTGTGAACTGGCTTGTGTATCTTGCTTGTGCTCGCCGATTAACTTACTTATTTCGTCAAAACAATCACCTATATTTGTTAATGTTGGTTTGTATGTAACCCATGATAACACCGTCTCCAGTACTTCATCTTCTGAATCTGCCATTAAATCTGGGCTTGCAATTAATTTTTCCATTTCCTCTTCAGTAAGCATTAGAATTTCTTCAGACTTTCTCACAAATTTGAAATGTTGAACAACATAAGACCATGAAAGTAAAATCAATTCTTTTGAACTCAGCAACTTGCTGTGTTGGTAAATGGTAATGCAGTTCTCAGTACAGATATTTTGTTTTAGGAATGTTTCACACGCTTGTAGCATAAAGAGTACCTGTAAAAGACTTGCTGCATGCCAGAGTTCATACACGTTGCTTTCGGTAATGATATTCTTCCCTGTATACATGCATTCAAGGATGTCAGCAAAGATCTCACGTGAGATGCCTTTAAGCGGTACCCTTCTTTCAAGGTCTTCTTTCATCCCCGATGTAAAAGCAGCTTTAAAAAATCCAGAACATGCAGCAAGGATGACACGATGGCATTTAAACTCGAAGTCGTCTATGACTACTTGACAGTCAGACAATTCGGAAATCTCCTTCTGATTCTCTAAACCCTCTAATAATCCAGAAACAAACATCTGAGAAAAGACTGTGGGATTATCATCTTTGTTGATTACACCTTCAGCTGACTTGTCCATGACCACTTGCTCGTCAGACAATTTGGGAAGCTCTTTCTGAATCTGTGGATGAAACAATACGTGATTATCCTGTTCACCTGATCCAAAAGACAACAGACCGGAATTGAATCCTCCAGGCGATGGCGGCGCACTAACAGCGGCTGCACACTAACTGCCCCGAACAATGGCTGCCACATGTTGATTCCTCTGGACGATTGGTGCTTTTACTTATTTCCATGGCTCACGCAGTATCAAGTAGGAATTTATATTTTGTGTATTTATGAAGTAACCACAAATAAAATACAACTGCTATTATTGCAACCAGAGAAAACATTTCACCACAAACAGACTGGAAAAGTAAACTTAACTGGAATCATTAATAAAGCCCTCAGAAATAAATTGTAGCCTATTATGAATATTTAAACAAAGTAAGTTATGTCTCAACACATAATTCATATTTGGAGTAGGAATGACTGCCCCATCCCATAGAAACTGCAGAAAAACCCAACCAACCCTAAACAAGTCATGGTTTGGCATGAGTTGGTTGATGGCCTAAGCTGCACTGGGGAGTGGGGGGTAGACTGAGGAGGAGGCGGAGGAAGAAGAAGAAGAAGAAGAAGAAGAAGAAGAAGAAGAAGAAGAAGAAGAAGAAGAAGAAGAAGAAGAGAGGAGGAAGGAGGAGGAGGAGGGGGAGGTGAAGAAGAAGGGAAAAATAAGGGGAAGGTGAAGAAAGTGGAAAAGAAGGAGGATGAAGTGGACACTAATTCATTTAACATGAACATCAACTGCCTCGTCAGGTTGGGAACAGCATGTACTACAGATGTAACCAGTTATCCATCTACTGCAGGCAAAACAATATGTAATGCATCAGTTACTGGAACATTGAATTGTTTTTATTTTTTATTTTTGCGCTTGCTCGCTTTGACCTCAAGTGTAGTCCATACACACTACTTCTAATAGCACTGTTCTGCATTTCGCATGTGGTTTAGCTTTTCCTATTACCAGTGTCCCTCAACATCAAGCAAACAAACTCTGACTACAGAGGTACTTGTAATTTATGTCTCCACGTCAAAGGTGAAAAGTAAACATTTTAATCCAACTGTCTAGTTGAAACCCTTACCTCGGCATCAGCACACCGGGTGTTTAAGAATGTGTGTTCTTATCCATTTAGCCATGCTGACCTCTAAACATGGAATTTACAACCACTAATGCAAGTTGGTAAATTGGAAAATAACAAGAGTTGAATGAAAAGAATGAAAATAGGAGTATATCAAACAAGACAGGATGGAATCGGGAAAATGTACTCTGGCAAATATAGAAAAATTTACTCACGAGGTCACAATCATGAAAGTGAGTAAATTCTCAACAGAGAAAACAAAAACAGTAAAGGATATATGACAATATCAAATGAGTTTTAAGTGGCACAATAGTAGATATTAATATCCTACAAGTTTATGCACCCACTGCAGATAGAAGAAAAAAAAAGTGATTGTATTTTTACAAACATCTTAATATGGCTATAAAATGTTTGCATATCCTTTACAGGACATCGCTGTCAACATCAGCATCTTTCAGCTGATTGTTGATTTCTTTGGCAAGATTACGCTCAGTAGTTTGCCATTGCTTTCTGAGCGGCCGGCTCACATACCCCGTAAGTTACCGACGCGATTCGAACCACTGTTGATTCTCACGAGAGTATACGAGATTACGGAGAAAAGTCGCTAACTTCTAGGCCAGGAAGCCGGCTAATATGGCTATGACATAATGTAAAAATAATGAATGTGATTAGTCATGCAGATTGTTGAATATCCTTCATTTTAACAGAGCACACTTTGTAGTTTTGTAAACACACTGTCAGCTATCACGCCATAAGCTATATTTAAAGTGCAACATTTTGAAAGTATATGATGGCTGTCCTAAAAAAAAAAGAAAAAAAGAAAGTGGACGTTAAAATCTTGTGCTTTATAGCCAGCATAAAGTTAACAAAGAAAAGGTGTTTAGTATATTGTGCTCGATGAACAGTAATCAATTATTCAAATATATACAGACATGAGCAATTAGATGGTTCTGGCTAGTTTTGCATAATCAGAACAATTTCATTTTAATTTGTGATTACCATAGGAATAACTAATTCTTCACAAAGTATTTCAGCTAAAGTATATTTCATTTATACACTTCATACAAAATATAATTTTGCTCTGTGCATCTGACAAGATGCAGTGAAATATGCCAGGCAATAAATCATGCAACATGCTGTTTGTGGCTTGTGTGTTTAAACTTACTGTTTGTTGAAGGCTTTACTTTAACTGAGACTGATATGGCACACAGTGTGAGGTTGTAGTGACATAATGCAATCATCCAACATGTGCACATGTGGTTTTGCGTCCCAGACAACAGAGCCCATACTCCAAGACTGCCCAAACTACAAAATATCCAGGTAAACCTTCTGGCCTAAGTGACATTTTCAATTTCCACATAACTACAGCTTGAGAACCATCAAAAAGACAGTATATTTTCAATACATGGTTGACAACGCCTGTTGATATTACCAATGCAATGGTTGTGAAAACACAAACGTCTGGAAATTCATAGCGCTCAGTAAATACAATGACCGGCAATTTATTAATTGGAATAACAGATTACGCCCAGTATTCCAAAGTTTGTTGTCATTCGCCCAAATGAAGTATTATTTTACGGCAGATAGTGCTGCAATGGAATGCAGACTAAATACGTCAAGCTAAGAGAAGGTCCGCGGATATTTACCTTACATAAAGGATGTCCGAACAACCATGTTTATCCGACCTCATAGTGTAGACTAAGTGCGCAATTAACGTGGCAGGGGGGATAATAGATTTTATATAAGGAGTAGCGAATTCAGTTTAAGTGTAGTCCTCCAGTAAAAGTGATTCTAACAGGATGTAATTTTTCGGTGGATAATATTACCGAATCTCTGGAAACAAAGAGGTGAGAAATGCTTGTAAAGCTACTCTGTTTGTGTCGAGGGAACGTCAGTTTAATATCAGTCTTCATGTCGTGATAGTGATTAGTGACTTAAGTCTAAGAGACCTATTCTGAAATACATCATGGAATATCTCCATTTACTTATGGGAAAATTCCATAATGTGTAGACACTGTAAATGTCCTGTAGACTATCTTTGGATTGTCTTATGTTTCTTATCCTAGGATTGACAAGAGAATTTATCAGGATAATCTTTCTTTGTGATTATCTAAATGTCATTTTTATGTGTGTCTAAATACACATGCATGTTATATGATATATACATATTATCTGGAACATTATATACATTGAGTGTGTGGTGATTTTATGTTACCCCCTATCCTGAGGAAAGGACATATGCATAATGACCAAAGTGAGATGTCACTCTTAATCGGAGTCCGACCAGTAGCAATTGACCACTGAGCGAACAATTATATTAATGAGTATTATTGCTTGGTGCACACAAGAGTCAGACGTGCATTGCAAACATGCTAGAGGTATGCCTATGTCATGTAGGACATTGCTTAAGTCCACTCATGTAAGTGACACTATAGATAGCAGACAAAGGTCTGGCTGATTTATCTCTATGTAGTAGTATTATAAGGGTGTTTGTTCCACAATTTTTGAGGTGGAGTTTTCTAATTATTTTGTGAGGAGGGGTACAATTATGTTGTCCATTATGTTACAACAGATATGGGAGGTGGTCCGTTGGTACAAGTGATGATCCCAAGAAGGGAAATCATCCCTGGCCGAAGTGGAGCGATTCCTCAGTGAAGGAGGAAATCTGCATTCTTACATTTGCCACTCAGCCACACAAGGATGAAGCTAAGTTGCATTACCACCCCATGTATCCTCATTTAAGTCCAGCGGCCAACAACTAATAAACAACTACGCAACAACTATTAAACTACGTAACAACTATTCAACAAGTAAACAACGACCTTTACTCATGTCCAATTAGTCTATATTGATACCTACAGAGATCATTCTACAAGGAATCATGAACCATAGAATACCCAGTGTCAAGATCAACTAGTGCCAGATTTGTCCAGGAAATGAACATTTATGAACATTGTTTGTCTTGACTAGAGACATACAAACAGTTATATGTAGTTACGTGTGCTATAATTGTGTTGGGTGTTCTTGAATTTTTGGTATCAATGATCGGACATTGGGATAGTAATATTTGTTAGATAATTAGGCATAAAGATATCAAGTGTGTAATATTTATGTAAATTGTATTGCCCATGGTGCATACCCCAACCCGTTTCTTTTATTACATTATGTGACTTCCTTTAATTAATATTAGAGTGATAGAGTTACTTCACTTAACTACCAGATCCAACAAGAGAGAGCCGGTGGCAGGGATACAACTCGCTTGCCCTCTAATTAAAGTGATCTTACTTTCTCTTTAAAGCAGTGACTTCCATGAGCTCTCCTGCGTGACCTCCTATCAGGAACACCTATTTTGGGAATCTCACGAGCCAATTCCTGGTTTTCCTATAATAGAGGTCCACTGATAATTTGGGACAGCGATCTCCCATTTCTATTTTAATATACCACAGCCTAGAGATGAAGGTAAAAGATTAAACTCTATGGACTGCTGAGTGAACTAAGAAAGACTGTTAGATTCATACAAGAGACAACATTGCAGTTATGGACATATTTCAAGCAAACGAAACAAGAAGAAGAATCCAACATATTACATTAATGCAAACTTCTCCCTAATTGCATCACTTTGTCTTCTTTGCATTAATAAATCATCTTAGATGATATTCATATTATAGTTATGGGCAAGTTATGCTTAGGTAGAGTATATAACCCTTTCTTCATCTAGATTTAATACCTTATCCATTCACACAATTCTTTGTTCCTAAGTGAACCATAACTCGTAGCAGAAAACATATTTCTAAATAGGTCAGAAATTAATTTGCACTTGGCCTATCATTTTCATAACATTTGGTTTCTTGGGAAATAAATGCATAAAAATGTCATTAAATGACCTAAAAAGTCAGAAAAGGTTCTACAAATGCTGGAATATGACATAATCCTTTAAAAAAAGGGGGCCAAATTCTTCTTCTTCTTCAGCTTTCCGAGCCATTGAGGTGCTTTGCTGCAGATACAATCCGTCTCTATTCGTCTCTCTGGTGGACCTTCTCTTGCCAGTCGTTGATTCCAAGTGCTTGTAGGTCTGTATATTTATTATCTCTCCACTGTCTTCTTGGTCTACCTCGGGGTCTACGGTCATTTATATCCTGAGTGTAAGCGAGTTTTGTTTCCCTATTATCTTCCATTCTTTCTATATGCCCCAGCCATTGTAGTCTATTAGCCTTCATGATACCAGTGATTAGCAGGGACTTAAACAGATTTCGTAACAAAGAAAGGTTTTTACAAAGGTGGGGATGTTAACCCCACGCTTCAACCCCTAACCTGGAGGACCAGGGTGTTTCTCTTTGTCTGTTCTCTACCCTTTGACCTGTCCGGCTTGGGAGGCCCTGCTGGTAGCTACGCTACCGCCGGCATAGCTCTCAGGATCATTGAGAAACTCAAGCTCCCCCACCATGACAAGGTGGAAACCCCATCGGGGGATTATTATTATGCACAATTAAAAATAAACATCTAATTTTCATTAGAGTATGTTAAAACATAATTAAGATAACTATAATGATAACAGTTTTATTTTATTTGCATGTCCTTCCCCAATCCCAGGTTAATTTTCTAGGCAAGTTTACTTTCAACAGTTTGTCATTGCTTTCTTATTGAGAAGTCAACATTGAAGACCAATTGACCAGTTCAGGGAATGAACCCCACACTCCACCATCAAAGCACAAGAATTTTAAGTGCAAGTGCATTAAGCCCTGTGTCCACATTGACTTCTATAATGATATAAGGATTAGAAAACACGACGTCCTAAAATGTCCTGTTCTACCCATGACCAAAGTGAATGACCACCAATACTGAAAGTAACAGTAAAAGATACTATACACCAAAGTTAATACCTGAGACGAGATAACACCCCTATAGAAGATATGTAGAGAATATAACATAAAACTAAGTAATGCAGCTTTACAGAACATAATTACGGAAAACTATTGAAGAAATAAATGTGAACTGGGTATAGAATTGATAATGAAATTGTTGAACGCCATCTACAATAGTGGATGTTTACCTGATAGGCTCTTGAAATCTATTTTCGTAGCTCTACCAAAGAAATCTGATGCCAAGGACTGTAGAGAACACTGCACATTTAGTTTTGTGACTCGTGTGACTAAAATATTGACGAGAATTATAATGAGAAGAATAAGAAGTAAAATAAAACCAGCAGGGAATGAGCAGTGGGGATTTTTATAAGACAAAGGCACAAAAAATACCACATATATCTTGAGATTATTACAGAAATGATGACTGAAATTCACATAGATTTGTCTTTGTGCTTTAATGACCGCATGAAAGCATTTGATAAGGTTAACCACAAAGAAATAATTAGAATGGCTGGAACATTTTAACACTGAAAGTAAAGCTCTGAGAATAATAATTTAAAAAGCATATATTCAGAACAAACAACAGCCTAAGAGTTACAATAACCAAATAGGAACTTTCTATCTCATTAAACAAGGTATTAGATAGGTGTGTGTACTATTACCTGATGACTTTGTCTGAACAGCAGAAAAACAGAAATTAACCACTAGAATTGTTCATAAATATATTCACATGTATTGTTTAGCACTCACAGAAGTAGAACAAAGAAACAGAGACTAGATGACATGCTGGAAAACAGAAAAATTTAAAGTTATAGTTACCCCACTGGGATTTGAACCTGTGACCTCCACACGGTGACGGCGGCTCACTGCATGACGTTTTGTTCCAAACATGACTAACTCATTTGCTCCTGAATTACCAGCTGTTGACTTCGATCCAGTATTTCAGGATAGTGAAAGTGATTTTAGTTCCCCTAAGCCACAGACAACAACAATAATTCATTGCACTTCTTTATTGGTTATGAGTTATGAACTAAGAACCGACATCACTGCGCTCAGGACATTCCCACACATGCTCCGCTCCCTCGTTCAACAACCAGCGGAGAGTCATAATGCTAATCATTCCAACCAGCATCTGATTGAAAGTTTTCCTAGTCTTCCCTCTCAGTTTTGAAATTCCTCCAGAACCCGTGCCATGTCCCCACTATATCATCATCTCCACATACAGGTCTTCAGTGTTTCGCCTTTTTCTCCCCTGGTCCCACGGGCGCCCTTTTATTAGATATACATAGATGCATATTTTCATTGCCTTTCTTGTTTTCATTTCTTTATTTATCTATAATGTCATTTTTACATCCGATCTCTATTTTCAGTTGTTCAACATTTATTTACATTTTGTATATAATATGTAAGCTGAACAGTGCATACATGCCTTTGAATATAAATGTTATAGATGGTTCTAAAAATATCTTGAATAAAGAAAAGAACAAATGCATCCATACTTCAAAAGCTGAATATTGAAGAAGGTTGGCTATTAAAGACGATAAAACAAAGATAAATGAAATATTTCGGTCACTTGAAACATCACGAAAGTTTGGAGAGAACAATAATGGAGGGGTATATGCCTGGGAAGAGAAGAAGAGGAAGGCGAAAGAGAACATGAGTGCAGGATGTGGCAGATGATCTCCAGATGGGTGTATTGGAGAAGTTTTCCGAAAGGTTGTTATGGAGCGAGGTTCTGCAAAGGACATACTACTGAATCATCATCATCATCTTTCACTTCTGTCGTCAAGCATCGTGGGGAGGAATAATTTGCGCTCCAGCAACTGATGGGCGGCACTTCATAGTGTCATTCCGTGTGATTATACAACATCTTTGATGTCGTCAATCCATTTTCTTCTTGGAGGTCCTCTTGGTCTCGTCGCAGATGATCTTTGATGTAAGGCCAGTAATGGTAGTTGCTGGCGTTGCATTCTAACGACATGGTCAAACCACTTGATCTTCTGTCTTTCAATAAATGTGGCACAAGGTGTTGATCCCACAGTCTGTATGATAACAGCATTTCTTACTCGGTCTCGGATTGTTAAGTTGGCAGCTGTCCTCAGGCATCTCATCTCGCTGGTGTTGATTTTGCGAGAGTGTGATTTGGATAAAGTCCAAGTTTGAGATTGGTAGCATAGGGTTGGTGTGAATATGCCATTTATTGTGTGTATATTTTTAATTCACATGCATTTATCAAGTTTTTTTTAATTTAAATTATTTTTCATATACGCAGTGATTGTCACAGATGTGTGTACATTTGGGCCGACATATATTTTGTAGGTTTGCAGAAGATCATGTAATCTGTCTGGATGTCATCTTCTGCCTATAGTACCTTGCGATGTAGGACAGGGTGTCTTGAGTCTGAGGAATTAAAGTCGCTTGGCTAGTACAGTCGCCGCAAACTGTGCAGGTTAGGGATTTCTTTTTGCCCCCGACAGAAAAAAATAAACACCTTACCAAGGATTCGAACCCGGGTCTCCCCAAGGAGAACCCAGCCTAGCCACTCGGCCAGTCGAGTAGTGCCGGTTAAAAATAGTGATACATGCAAATATCACATGAAAGTAAAAAAGCGACCTATTTCTTATGTTACTGGTATTAATCTAAGAGACAACAGTTGTTGGTGTCTAGGAAGTTACTCATTGTTGAAAAAACTTCAATATTTTGGTAAATGGTATGTAATTTTGTGTCTTATTAGCAGCCCTATTGTTATTGGTGATGCACTTTTTAACTCTTCGTCAATCTGTATATATTTATAGTTTTGATAGGAATCATTTGCTAGATCGCAGGAAAAAAAAAAAGTTTTTTTATTATCATAGTGTGTCATCTTTTGACATGAACATTCAAAATGCGTTGTCTATTTTGTAATTAATTAAACTGGTGAATTCAGATACTAAATTTAACCAGAACACAAGTTTAATTTCTACAAATAATTTATCATTTTACTTTTATTATTTTTTTATCATCATAATTATCATCATGTCGGTCTCCGTGGCAAAGGCGTTAGGACGCGGTTCGTAATTCCGTTTACCTGCGTTTGAAACAGCTGCGACCGATTTGGCAGCAGACCGTGTCATGCTGGGTTTTAATGTGATGGTATGGGAGCCAGTCATTCAGAAAGCAATGGCAAACTACTGAACTTAAACTTGCCAAGACATCAACAATAGCAGTGCTGGTGTTGACTGTGATGTCCTGTAAAAAGGATATGCAAATACCAAAAAAAAAAATCATAATCTGCGTGGTCGGTCATGTTTCGCCATCACAATGATCACCAGTCATGGACCAACCATTTTGTTTATGCGCTGTGCATGCGCATGAGACATCTAGCACCACCTGACGAATGGGAATATAAAGTTCGATGTTGCTGTCACCTAATGACACCTGTAGAAAACACCAACAATATTTACCTGCCATCCCACAGAACTGTGTGACTTACTTATTGACTCTCCCTCGTATTATTCAATTTAGCATTTATTTGTACATGTATAAAACCTTCGCCACGGAGCCCAATATAGTATTATTTATTAGGGCTGCGACCGATTAATTTAAATTTAATAGTTAACTTTTGAAAAATTAACGATTAATTAAACGTTAATTTCGATTAAAGCAAAACAATTATAGTCATATAACTCACATTATAGTCGTATTTGCCAAAAATCGAAATAACACTGGATTGTCTTGTTCATATGTCATCTAATAACCAACTATGCAAACAGACGAGTATGTTGACAGTGTTTGCTTCAAGTGACGAGCGCGTCTTATTAACAATATAACCAGCAGAGCTGAACAATCGTTCACATGGAACTGAGGTAGCCAGTATGCACAGAATGGTCTTGGCAAGGAATGCCAATTTTGGATATCGATGTTCAATAAGTTTCCACCAGTGTAAAGAGTCAACCGATTCAGCAACTTTCTTATCCATTTCAAACTCAATTACCGGTAGCTTAATACTCTCTTCATTTGGTTCACATATAGTTTCATTGACAATGTCAGTATCATTCGTTGCAGCAGTCTCCATCTGCTCATCATGAACATTAACTGCTATTTGTTGTTCAATTCGTGACCAAGTTCGTTCTTTTGCATCTTTTGAAATACACTTCAGGTATTTGTAGCGTGGATCAAGTGCTTTTGCAATCTGTAGTATTTAAATACTTGTCATATTACCTACACGTTCACTGAAGTCATTAAGACATGCTGCCTTAAATTTACCTATGTAGCCCGTATCATCATCGTGTACAGTCATATGCTTTGAGCAGTGGCAATACACAGCTACATGAAACAAAATCTTGACCGCCAAGCAGGACCGTGGTCTGACAGAATAAGTCCAAAACTTTGACACATTTCGAAATCTTCTCCCAATCTGAACCTGATAGTTTTGGACCTTTGCATTGCTTCTTTTCATCTGACATGTAGACAGTTAATGCTTCTCTGGCCTGTAGAAGACTCTGTAGCATAATAAACATACAGTTCCATCTTGTTGGTACATCTTGCTGCAGCTTACACAATGGCGACTCAGTACAATTTTGCACCTCGGTTGTGTTTACAGGACTATGTTTAAAATGTCCGACAATTTTTTGACATCCAGTTCATTTGTATAAGTGATGGGAGAAAAGTTTTCGATTAATCGTTAAAAAAAAAAAAAATTAATCGTTTAAAAAAATTAACGATTAATCGATTAATTAATCGCTAACTTCCACAGCCCTAATATATATATATATATTATATATTATATATATATATATAACCCTTCACCATAAGATCTGGAGTACGACAAGGTTGTGTCCTGTCCCCTCTCTTGTTCATAACATATACAGACAACATATGTAAAGAAATCAGCCAAACAGAGACTGCACGAATACAGCATAATGAGAACACAGAAGAAGAACCATCTGCAAATCTAACCATTAGAGAACTCATGTTTGCGAACGACCAAGCACTAATAGCAAAATCAGAAGCTGAATTACAAGACCACATGAATAGTCTAAACCAGGGGTGGGCAAACTACGGCCCACGGACCGCATGCGGCCCGCCAACAGATTTTATGCGGCCCGCGAGGGCATTTAGAAATAAAACTTTTTACTTCGTTTTTAAGTTATTTTGTTGAATTTTACAGAATTTCATGTACCGATATGATTAACATTTTTGATAAAATTTCTTTCTTTCTAATTATCTATTTTTTTTAAACAGTCCTTGACCTTCGTAATGTAATGCTTCTTCTTTCGTTCGCCTTAAATATGTCTATAGCTGCAATGTTGCCACTTGTATGAATTTAACTGTCCGTTTTAGTCCAATCAGAATTTCATAGAGTTTATCTTCCACTGTCGTCTCTCTAGGCCAGAAGGTTTGCCCAGACATGATGTAATTTGGGCAGTCTTTAAGTATGTGCTCTGCTGTCTGCGATGCCAATCCACATGTGTACATGGCTGAATCGCCAATCTTGAATCTTGTATACATGTGGTTGCGTTATCTATTGTGTCCTGTTCTGAGGTGCAGAATGACTTGTTCTGGTATGTCTATAACGTGGTAATCATCTTGGGCAGGTTTTGGTGGCTTTCCTACTGATTTGATCATTCTTTTCTTTTGGTGGTATGTAATGGGCACATCAGGCTGTTCTTCGTTTGCTCCTTCCTTAGCCAATCGATCAGTTCTGTCATTTCCGGGTACGCCACAGTGGGATGGTATCCACTGTATGGTGACCTTATGCTGACTGCTAAGTTCAGAAAATGTCCTTAGTACTGGCAATTTCATAAACATCATTTCGTTTTCGTTGAGGTGAGTTTCTTGCAAGCAACATACGCTTATCTTTTCTTGGTCCAAGATGTTTTCTAGTTCTATTTTTTTATGCTGACTCCTCCGTATTCCAGTGCATTGGTCTTAGTCTTTGTTTGGTATGGCCAGACGCTTTATTCTCAGGTCCCCAAGCTCCACAGGACATCTGAAAAGGACCTCCAGTAGCTGTGGTTGGATCATTTCGAAGCATAGGGCCCGGCACTGCACCTGCCTGGGGGTCCAAAGCAGCGCGGGCACGATAACATTTAGCAGTAGTCGACATATTTCATTACGCGTGATTGCATGGCATCCTGATTTCTGTGATGCGCCTCCTGGCTGGTTGCCTCCGTCTTCAGCACCTTTCCTTTGCTAGGACAGACTGTGGTCTTACTCGAGTTTAGGTGTGTAGGCACGCACACACGTCTTCGTATGCATGTACGTGCATACACATCTAGAGCGTTCTGGTTATTTCTCGGCGCCAGTGACTCGTCGCTGCCCCTTCTCCTGTTTGTTAAAACAGTTCTGCAATGAGAAGGTCAGGAGTTGGACTTTTGCTGCATAGGTGATGAATGCACGAGCTATTGGGGTATTTATGCAAGGTTGGGCGCTCACCCTAACACTGCCCCGGCTACATACAGCAACATTTGGAACTATGTAATGCTAAAATGCGAATTTATCAATTTTCATATAGCTTAATATTTATCGGTATGCAAACATTTAAAAAGGATGATTTTATGAAAACAGATATTTCTCCGGTGAATAAAATGATTTATTTTGCAAGAAAATATTAAATTTACTAGTTTTTTGCTGTTATAAATTATTTCCACATTTACAATGTTCAAATTCATTCATTTGTTGTAGTCGTCTTGGTATATTTATGAAATTTATTCTGAGTTTCCTACTTGTTTTCCGAATATTTTATTTTCACACACAGCCGGAAGTAGGTTTTGTTTCATTTCCATTTTAAAGTTTTGTACAATTCTAACTGTTCGAATTTTATTAAAACAATGAGTTAGTTAGTTAGTTAGTTAGTCGACAGATCATCCTCATTGCACATCGAAGCATTCAGTCCATAAGTGCTCGGATCCCCTCCTCAGCAAATCCTGCAACGTGTAGCGGCTAACGACGCCAGTTCTGTGTTGGTTTATCAATCTTCTTTGGCTTCCTGCGTAGTGTTCTTGTTTGGCCACCCCTCTTTTAATTTGCTGCTCTCGCAGTCTGGCCATTGTTGTAGATTCACAGTCATCACTTGGTTCTTGCAAAAGTCTCACTTCTCGTAGAGCATTCAGAATGTCAGCCTGGTCCATGGCGCGTCCGCCCTCAACAGTATCCTCACCTGCGAGCTTGTCAGCCCGCTCATTTCCTTGTACTCCCGCATGCCCTGGCACGAAGATGAAACTAATCTTTGCCAGCCGAGACCGCTTCAGAGGCAGCAACCATTCTCTTCGGATCGACCCCTCCTCTATCCTCTTGATCATGTTCATTGAGTCGCTAAGGAAACAAGCCCTAGTGAATGTCTGTGTCTCGAGCCATGTTATTGCTTTACTTACTGCCATGACTTCCATGGTCAGGCTACTTGTGGTTTCAGTGAAAGCACCAGAGTCCTCCTTCACAATTCTCCTCCGGCCCGAGCTGTAAAGGCCCATGAGCTTCTCACATGTCGGACGACCGACCCATCTGTGTAGATGACCGCGTCACTGTCTAGCGAATTCTCGAAAATCAACGCTTGTACGTATATATATACGGCCCGCCAATAGCTTTACATTTGTCAATGCAGCCCTATACACAAAAAGTTTGCCCACCCCTGGTCTAAACAAAATGTGTAGGGAACATAACATGAAAATTAGCACAAGCAAACCAGAGGTAATGACTATAACTAAAGAAGAAAGAACAACAACAACTCACCTAAATGAACATACCCTGAAACAAGTAAAGAGTTTCAGGTACCTAGGAAGTATAATATCATCAAATGGCAGATCAGAAGATGAGATCGAAAATAGATGCAATAAGGCAAACCAACTCATTGGACAAATGGCACGAATACTAAAGAACAAACATGTATCAATAATTACTAAGAAAGCACTTTACAACACAATCTTCCTACCAACTCTATGCTACCAATGCCACACCTGGACAATGACAGAAAAATAGAAAAGAAAAATCACAACAGCAGAAATGAGATTCCTGAGAAGAATACTCAACATATCAAGAAGCGATAAGATCAGAAATGAAGAAATCAGGACTAAAGTGGGGATTATAGCTGCACTAGATTTTATTAGAAAGCAGCAAGTCAAATGGTTTGGCCATGCAAGTAGGTCTTCTATCTGTCCATGGTATTCTTTGGATTTTCCTCAGAAACCACATTTCTGCAGCCATCATATGTTTTTCAGCTTGACTGCACATTGTCCAAGTTTCACATCCATACAAAAGAACAGGCTCTATGTATCCCCTCAACACTCTTTTTCTCGTTTCAATTGACATCTTTTTATTGGTCAGAATGTTTTTCATCTTGCTAAAGGCCACCTTCGCCATGGCGATTCTTGTTCTAATCTCCTCAAGGCACCTCCCATCAGATGTTATGACTGTTCCGAGATAATTGTACCGATTCACTTGTTGAAGAATATTCCCATTTACTTGTATATTACATTGTGGTACTTCGTTCTTCCTAGTGACGACCATAACCTGTGTCTTCTTACAATTTAATTCCAACCCCAGCTGCTCACTGTGGACAACAACCGCGTCTACTAATTGTTGCAGATCGTGTGCATTGTCTGCAATCAATACTGTATCATCTGCATATCTAATGTTATTTATGTTTCGTCCTCCATTGCTGATTCCATTTATGTCTTCTACATTTCTGAAAATATTTTCATTGTATAGGGAAAAAAGATCTGGAGACATTACACATCCCTGCCTAACACCTCTCTTAATAGGTTGATATTGTCCCACTTCATTATCAATCCTTATGGCAGCTTGTTGTTTCCAATATATGTTTTTTATAAGTCTAATGTCTTTCCCATCAATTTGTAGATCTGCAAGCATATCCACCATGTTGACATGTCTAACTCTATCAAAAGCCTTTGTGTAGTCAATAAAGCAAAGGTGTATATCCTTGTTTACTTCTATAGCACGTTCAATAATTGTTCACAGCATTTACTGTACCCTTTCCTTCTACAAACCCACATTGTTCTTCCCCTATTTCAGGTTGTATTTTCTTCCTCACTCTTTGCATGATAATTCGTAACAAGATCTTTGTGATGTGACTCATTATACTAATTGTTCTATGTTGATCACATTCCAAGGTTCCTGATTTCTTTGGGATTGCAATAAATACAGAATTACATAATTCAGAAGGTATATCTCCAGTATCATATAATGTGTTCAGCAGTCTGGTGACTTGCTCTAGTCCAAATTCTTCTAAAGCTTTAATAATTTCTGTTGTGATGTTATCTGTACCGGGGGCCTTGCCAGCTTTCATATGCTTAAGAACATTTTGAACCTCCATCTTTAAAATTGGTGGTCCTTCATTATTAAATCTAATATCATACTGTTCCTCTCTGTTATCATTATACAGGTTTTTCACATAATCTGTCCATACATGTAGAATCTGATCTTTTTCTATTATGATTTTGCCATCTTTAGTTTTTAGACAGCCTGTTGATGTACTTGTTCTTTTATTAGTAAGTTCCTGAATTCTTTTGTGCACTAATTTGGTATTTTGACTGTTGTGTTGTTTTTCAATTTCTAAGTACTTTTCCTCAAGCCATGATTCTTTTGCCTTCTTACATAATATTCTGACTTGTCTGTGAATTTCTTAATATTTGGCAGGATTATTTTTGTTGAATCTTCTTGTTTCCATTAGGTGTAAAATTTCTTCAGTCATCCATTTCTTACTGACCCACCTTCTTTAATTTTGGAATAGTTTGTGTCTGCAGCCAAACTGAATTGAATTCTTTAACATTTCCTATTGATCATTCACATCCTGGAATAATATCTCTAGATCAGACAATATGTCAGATCTGGTCTGCACTTCTATGTTGAATTTGTTTTGTATTTCAGTCGTTTCATATACACAGTATATACTGTGCCCTTGCCTTCTACAAACCCACATTGTTGTTCTCCTATTTCGGGTTGTATTTTCTTCCTAACTCTTGGCATGACATTTCTCAGCAGAACCTTATGATGTGGCTTATTATACTAATTGTTCTATGTTGATCGCATTCCAAGGCTCCTGATTTCTTCGGGATTGCAATAAATATAGAATTACATAATTCAGGAGGTATATCTCCAGTATAGTATATTGCGTTCAGCAGTCTGGAGACTTGGTCTATTCCATATTCTTCTAAGGCATTGATCATTTCTATTGTGATGTTATCTGTACAAGGAGCCTTGCCGTTTTCAGATGATTAAGAGCATTCTTAACTTCCATCTTCACAACTGATGGTCCTTCATTATTATTCTGATGATCATATTGTTCTTCTCTTGTATCATTATAAAGGTCTTTCACATAATCTGACCATGCATGTAAATCTGATTTTTTCTATTATGATTTTGCCATCTTTGGTTTTTAGGCAACCCGTTGATGAGTGTGTGTTCTTTTGTTAGTCTTCTTCTTCAGCTTTCCGAGCCATTGAGGTTCTTTGCTGCAAATGCAATCCGTCTCCATTCGTCTCTCTGGTGGACCTTCTCTTGCCAGTCGTTGATTCCAAGTGCTTGTAGGTCTGTACATGTATTATCTCTCCACCGTCTTCTTGGTCTACCTCGGGGTCTACGGTCATTTATTTCCTGAGTGTAAGCGAGTTTTGTTTCCCTATTATCTTCCATTCTTTCTATATGCCCCAGCCATTGTAGTCTATTAGCCTTCATGATACCAGTGATTAGCGGGGACTTAAACAGATCATAAATGTCTTTGTTACTTCTTCTTTTCCACTCTCCACTTTGTGTATCCCTAATGGGTCCAAAGATGCGTCTTAAAATTTTGTTCTCAAAGGTTTGTAACAAGGCTTCGCCTCCTTTCGCTGTACTCCAGGTTTCAGAGCCATACAGCACAACTGGTCTGATCAGTGTTTTGTATATTGTGATTTTAGTGTTACGAGATACCGCCTTTGATTTTAGTAGATGTTGTAGTGCATAGTATATCTTATTTCCAGAGTTGATTCTAGTTTGTATTTCTCCCCTTATGATGTTAGAGCAATTGAAGATTGTACCCAGGTATTTGTATGTTTCCGTTCTTTTAATGGTCATATTATCTATTTGTATGTGGCCAGAGTTTTTAGCCATTCCGTCTCTTGAAATTACCATATATTCTGTCTTATCTTGGTTGATAACCAGCCCCATCTGTTGGGCTTTTTCCTTTAAGTGAGTCAATATTTCCAATGTATTTTGTTCACTTTGCCCTATAATATCTATATCATCTGCATAACCAAGCAGCTTGGATGTTCCTCCAATATCACATTCCTCCTTTATCTTCCTTACAACTTTCTCTAGAGCCAGATTGAAGAGTAGCGGCGATAGTGCATCACCCTGTTTCAAGCCAGATGTTATTTGGAAGGGGTCTGATTTCCTGCCTTTATATGTTACTATATTATATGTATCTTCCATGCATAGTCTGGTCATGTTGATTAACTTCCTTGGTATTCCAAATTCCTGCATAGCATTCCATAGACTATTCCTATGGAATTGTTAGTGATGTCATTAATTTTTTTGTGCATTAATTTGTTATTTCGGGTGTTGTGTTGGTTTTCAATTTCCTTGCAATTGTCCTCAAGCCTTGTTTCTTTTGTCTCTTTGCATAGCTTCCTAATTTTCCTGAATGAATCTCTTCATATTTTCCCTTGTTATTTTTCTTACTTCCATAAGCTTTAAGATGTCTTCTGTCATCCATTGCTTGCGTCCTATTATCTTTATTTTTTGGGATGTTTCTGCAGCTTGGTTGACTGATTTCTTTACTATTTCCCATTGGTCACTAACATATTGAAATAATATTTCTATATCAGACAATGCATCGAATCTGTTCTTTACCTCTACGTGGAATTTATCTTTTATTTCCTCACTCTTCAGTGCCTGTAGATTAAATTGTGTGTTTCTTAGTGAATATTTGACTTCCCTTAATTTTATATGTAAATTGCTTAAGATGGTCACTGCAGCAGTCTGCGCTTGGGATAGTCAAAATCTTCTGTTGATGAGAATGTAATCAATCTGATTTCTGATCTTATGATTAGGACTCCTCCGTGTCCATAATCTCCTTGGGTGCTGTTGATACCAGGTGTTTCCAATAATCAAATCATGCTCTTTTGCCCACTTTACAAGTCTGTAACCTCATTCATTCTGTTCCCCTAATCCATATTTGCCCACTATGCATCCACCCTATTGATTTCTAACTTTGGCATTCAAGTCACCCATTATGATATTTATTTCAGAATTCTTGCATTTCTTGAAGGCTTTCTCTAAATCATTATAAAATTCATCAATGCTGTCATCATTACTGTCTGCTGTTGGTGCATAAACTTGTATGACGTTGACATCAAAAGGTCTTCCACTCAACTTCACCAGTAACACTCTGTCTGATACAGTCCAATATCCTTTGATCGATTATGCTCTCTCTGTATCCATTATAATTGCTACTCCTCGCTGTTGTTTCTCTCCACCAGAATAGATTATTCTATATTCCTCAGATGTTATAATGCCCATTCCTGTCCATCTGGTCTCACATATACCTAACAGGTTAATATTTAATCTTCTCATTTCATTCTTAATGTTATCAAATTTTCCATCCCCACTCATAGTTCTTACATTCCAAGTTCCTACTTTCAATGTTGATATTCTTTTGCACTCAGTCGCCTGATGACGGTCTGGAGTCACCTGGTGCACATGACTACCCCTACCGGGCGAGGCTGCTCCTATGGAGCACCCATTTACTCCGTTTCTCTGATTATCCTTAAGACTGCAGTACATGATATTCTTGGCATCTGTAAAGAAGGTAGTTTGCCATTACTTTCCTTCCTAGCAGTGACCATACTGGTCGATGACCATAGTCATTGTCTCCCAAAAAAGAGATCCTCTGCCTACCGTCGTGAAGCTGGAGACCATAACCTACAACTATCTGTTGGCTGCTCTTCAACTTCATCCACCACCTGCACCCATAGCTTCACGTAACCCTGATCGGGGGGCTAAACGGGTACTCCACCTTGCCCAAGGGTGTCCCGTAGGCTAGCGGAGGGTAGGAGAGACACCATTCAAATATCATGTGACATATCGGAACGAGCATTGAATGTGTTGTCAATCACTTTCGGTTCAGTGTGGTGTGGACTGCTAGACCAATCGATGGATGTAATAAATGTTTTTGGGCCCGGAGGGCCCTTACTGTAGTCAGAGTGTATACCTATCAGTTATATGTGGAAATAGTTATACACTCCGACAACAGTGAGGGCCCTCTGGGCCCAGGAAAAATTTATTGCATCCATCCATCGGTGAAAACCTGGAGTACAACTAAAGGAGACGAAGCCTTGTTACAAACCTTTGAGAACAAAGTCTTAAGACGCATCTTTGGGCCCATAAGGGATACACAAAGTGGAGAGTGGAAAAGAAGATGCAACAAAGACATTTATGACCTGTTTAAGTTCCTGCTAATCACTTGTATCATGAAGACTAACAGTCTGCAATGGCTGGGGCATAAAGAAAGAATGGAAGATAACAGGGAAACAAAACTCGCTTACACTCAGGAAATAAATGACCGTAGACCCTGAGGTAGACCAAGAAGATGATGGAGAGATAATAATATATTACAGACCTACAAGCACTTGGAATCAGCGACTGGCAAGAGAGGGTCAACCAGAGACGAATGGAGACGGCTTGTATCTGCAGCAAAGAACCTCAATGGCTCGGAATGCTGAAGAAGAAGAAGAATATATATATATAATATATATATATATATATATATATATATATATATATATATATATATATATATAAATATATATATATATATATATCTTTAAGAATATATATTCTTTTATATACCTATAATTCCTATATAGAGTTCAAATTTTTTTTTTTTTTTGGAATTTACAATATTGTCACTTCAGTTATTTCTGTACTCCAAAACAATCATACAATGACTCTTCTTCAGAAATCAATGGCAAACTACTGAGCGTAATCTTGCTAAGAAATCAACAATCAGCTGAAAGATGCTGTGTTGACAGCAATGTCCTGTAAACTGTAAAGTATGCAAACAATTCAAATTGTTATCAAAACATCGCATACATTTTATTTGTTTATATTTTAAAAAAAAACTACAATGAACTGTTAATTAACTTTCATATATGAAGAAGAGACTTAGAGGCGTATACTGCTCACAGAATCTTACCAGTTGAAATGGAAACCAAACGTTTCTCTGAGGTTAGTATAGTACTAAAACTGAAACAGGATGACGCCATAACGAGTTTTGTCTTCTTGGAAAATGACCTCGTTTGTAAAACTGAAAGTTTAGGCCTGTCAAGTTAGCCATATTTATCCAGATTTGGCTGGAGAATTTAGCCGATTAACATCAGTATTAGGAGATATCAATAGAGAATCATGACCTCCCGCGCTTATCGGCTTGGCACATGATAAATGAATGACTTGTAAGATAATTAGCTAGAGCCGCTGCTCGAATGGATAAGGGCAATCGTCTTTAAACATCCAGTGTGCTGATGCCGAGGTAGTGGGTTCATCGGTCAGTTGGACTGGAATGTTGAATTCTCGTCCTTGACTTGGGGATGTAAATTACAAGTAGTGAAATACATCACATGTATTTCAGAGGTTATGATGGTGATCTGCACGTAAATAATATCAGTTAAGTGCAAACAGAAGTTGTAGCACATGGACTAGTACGTTTGATTTCAAAGCGAGCGACCGAAAATGTGCCTGTTTGGCAAACAAAACAATCGATCCGATTTTGGTTTCTTTAATTGACTGGAGAGTGTTTGATTTAATTAATAAAATAATATAAGCTGAGTTGAACCGGCGCAGTGGCGTTGGGGATAGTGAGTCGCAAAGTTTCATAATGACAATGTCCCATCATACGAGTCGCGGTTTCGAAATAAGCTGCGGGAGATTTGAAAGCAGGCCTCTATGCGTCATATTTTTACGATATGAGAGATCGGCATTTCAGAAAGTAATTGTAAACTATTGATAGAAACATCGGGTTGTATTTGTTTTTATTTATAAAACCCAAACCTGCAC
Source organism: Cepaea nemoralis (assembly GCA_014155875.1). Taxonomy (NCBI): domain Eukaryota; kingdom Metazoa; phylum Mollusca; class Gastropoda; order Stylommatophora; family Helicidae; genus Cepaea; species Cepaea nemoralis. Next base: position 376,919 of record JACEFZ010023181.1, on the reverse strand, counting down.
CATACACTGCGACTGCGCAAGCCTGGCGGCCTTAATTCCTCAAGCTCAAGACTCCTCCCCCACCCCGTCCCCCGTCCTACACTGCAAGGTTCAATAGACAAATAGGCAGTAGATGACAGTCTCTTTTTTTAAAAATAATATAAATAGCCAGCTCTGTGGCAAAGACGTTACTGGCGCAATTTGTAATCCCGCATACCGCGTTGGAAACACAGCTGAAGGCGATTTGGCAGCAGATCGTCCTGCGTTGCTTTTTTATACAATGGTATCGGTGGTTTATAAATCAATGGCAAACTACTGGGCGTAAACTTGAAAAGAAATCAAAACACCGCAGCAATAACAAAAATGAAAATAACATTGGGCACTCTTCCGATTGACGGGTCTAAATAGTTCCGCAGTGAATGATAAATATTACGTGTAAAACAGGGCCTCATTGGGTGATGCTACTATACGAAACACAGCATAATGTTGGTTAATATATAATAATAATAAAAACCAACCAGTAACGCATTTTCGCAGTGTTGGTTCATCATTGGGTGATGCTACAATACGAAACACAGCAGAATGTTGGTTAATATATAATAATAAAAACCAACCAGTAACGCATATTCGCAGTGTTGGTTCATCATCATCATTATCATAATCATCACCATCATCATCATCATCATCATCATCATCATCATCATCATCATCATCATCATGTGCAATGCCGATAAGCGTGGAAGGTCATGGTTCGTGATCTCACACAATCATCAGTCTTGTATCAGGTCAGTGTTGTTGTCCCGATAATGATAGGCGACCAAATCATCCGGCTATTCCTCTCTTTGTCTTCCCTGTGCTCTTTCTCCATCGTCATGCTGCTCGTGGTCATAGAGTGGGCACCACTGGATTCTTGAACGGTTCGGCCCGCTGAACGGGCTGTAAATGCCCACGCACTTCTCTGCTGCTTTACAACAGATCCATCTGTATAGATGAGCACTTCGGGGCTATCTGAGTGTTCATAGATGAGCGCATTGACTTCTGCATTGACAGCGACAGGGTTCTGCTTTCTGCACCGTCTGTCGAGTGTGATAATGCAGGAGAAAGTGCACTTAAAAGCTGGAGGCACCGGCACCCATTCCTTGCCGGGGTTGATACTGGTAAGACTGCAAAGCTGTCTGACGACATCTTCCGCCCGACCCATCCATGATTTGCCTCTCTTTAGCCTGTCACCCTTTTCTCTGAATATAGCGTCATGCAGAGGGTGCTGCTCATCTGCACTTATTTTTAAGTATGCACGAGCTCTCCAGATCTTGATCCTGTGTTCCATTGTCGGGAAGTCAAGGAGGTATCTCATTGCTACACAGCTGGTGTCTTTCGTGCAGCCCAAAATGATGCGCATGGCTTCGTTTTGTACCTTTTCAAGTCTTCCAATCTGTGTAGGGCTGACAGTGAGGATAGCCAGGGCATACTCGATGCGTGAAAGCACCAGTCCTTGGAACAGAAGTATTAGCAGTCTTTGCTCGATATTGGCAGTCAGTCGCCATGACTCTCATTGCTGACAAACCTTTTCGAGCTTTCGTTATGACATAATCGACATGATCTCTGAAGGACAGGCTACGATCAAGCCTCACGCCAAGATATGTCATTGACTGGGTTCTACTCAAAATGCTCCCATCCATTCTTACCGCCGGCAGGTCTGTGTTCACAATATGGTTGTTTAGGGAGAACCATGCAACCGATGCCTTTGCAGGGTTGACAAGGGCACCGGCATCAGCACACCATGAGGAAATTCGATCTAGTTCGCCCTGCATATCATTGGCAACCGCCTGTCTATCTCGACCTTGTCGATACACGAGAATGTCGTCAGCAAATGACAGAGTCCTACCCCTCCCATCCAACTGTTGTTCAGTGATCGGCACCGTATACACGTTGAATAGTACTGGTGACAGTGGTGAACCCTGCGGCAATCCTGGACATATCGTTATCGGCTCAGAAGACCAACTCCCGCATCTTAGCACCACCTTCCTTTGGAGCAGAACTGCAGCTATCCATCGTACAAGGTGAGGGTGCACTTTCAGTCTGAGGAGGGTTTGCATCAAGTGCTCGAAAGATACTCTATTATATGCGTCCTCTAAGTCTATGGCGGCCGCACATGTCTCTTCTCTGACCTGAAATCCTTCGTAAACATCTTGAGCAAAGACCGCCGCATTCAGCCATGACTCTTTGTTACGTCTGTATCCTCCAAGTGTGGACGGGAAGCAGCTGAGTTGTTCCAAGTGATAAGCAAGTCTGTGTGCTACAATTTTCTCCAGTAACTTGCCAGCAGTGTTCTGCATCGTAATGATTCGGTAGCCGCTTATCTTGGAATTGTCTTTGTTCGGTTTTGGCAGCGGCAGCAAGTAGCTGTGTAGCCATTCTTCTTTGATCTGACCCCTCTGGATACTGGTGTTGAATTCTCTGGCCAGTTCTTCCATGTCATCATCTGATATCACCAGTAGGTCACCATATCGGATGCCGTCTGGGCCTGGGGCGGTGTTAGGTGATTTCTTGAACATCGCACGCATTATCTCAGCTGTGATTATCCATTCTTCGTCTGTCCCGACCCCCTCGCACAACTGAGAGAGTGTCGTTGTGGTCCTCTGTCTGGCGGGCTAGTCTTTCTGGTCAGTCTGTTCTATGTAGCGTGCAAGAAGGGCCTTACCTTTATCCGCATCCGATTTTTTCCATGTGAGGCCTTAAAAAAAAAAGTGGCTTAAAAGTCGACAGGGTCGACTTCATTGCACCGGGATTTATCCCATATGGCTCGGTCTCTTACCGCAGCGCGGAAAGCGTCGCACAAAGCACGAATTCCGTAGCTGTAGCGACGACCCACAGGAGTCTCCGAAAAATGTAACTCGTGAACCGAAGGACGCGGCCCAGAATCGAACCCACAACCTTCGGAGCCCGAGTTAAACGGCTTGACTACTTCGCCACGAAGACTTCCGCCTTGAAAGTCTGGAATACCCCTACGTTGTGCAGCACCGTTCATGCTCTTATGGAGGCGCCAGAATGTCGTAAGAGATCGCTCGGAGCACACCTTCCTGCAGAACTCGTCCCATTTCTCGGCCTTGGCCTGTTTGGCACAGGATTTGAATAAAGTCGTCGTCCTATGGACCTCAGTCTTCAGGTTCGCCAACTCAACCTGTGGCATGTTGGCCTTTGTGGCCATTTGACAGTCTTTGACAGCCTGCCTCTTTCCCAGCCAGGCCTTCTCGACCTCTCCATTCCACCATGGTGGCTGCAACCAGCGCCTCGTGCAACGGGTGATCTGTGTCTGCAGCTACTCTGAGGTATGCCTTCGCTTGCATCACCTTGTGCCTACCAGCAACAGTAGGCAGACCAAGGATGTAACGCATACACACTACTGGAGTGTCTCTGGTGCATCCCAGAATGACCCGCATAGCTTCATTCTGTATGCGCTCTAATTTCACCAGCTGACTCTTTGAGACAGTGAGCAGTCCTAGTCCATAATCAATCACTGAGAGGATCAAGTGCTGGTATAGTGTGAAGAGCATTCTCTGCTCTGTGTCCATTGCAGCCATAGTTTTAAGTGCATTGAGTCCCTTTTGAGATCTTGTCACAACCGTCTCCACATGGTCCTTGAAGGACAGACTCCTGTCAAATGTGATTCCCAGATACTTCAGTTTGTTCTCTCTGTTGCCGCTTCTACCATCTATCGTGAGGCTTGGGGCATCATCTCTCACAATCCTGTTGTCCAGAGAGCACCACAACACAGCCGCCTTTTCCGGGTTGATGACAGCACTCATTTCAGTGCACCAGTCAATCACTTTGTCTACTGTCACCTGTAGCTCCTGGGCTGTTTGATCCCTATTTCTCCCCTGCCTGTATGCAAGAATATCATCTGCAAATGTTAGAATCCTTCCAACCCTTGGTGCTTCTAGGTATGCAATCTTGCTCGTATACACATTAAAGAGCACCGGTGAGATTGCAGATCCCTGTGGCAGTCCCGGGGTTAAAATATGTGGCTCTGAGGTCCATGCGCCTAGACGGAGAGCAACCTGACGAGAATGCAGGACGGCTGCTATCCAATTCACTAACCAGGGATTGACCCCCTTCTCCATAAGTGCGGTCATCAAAATATCATAGCGAACTCTATTGTACGCATCCTCGAGATCAAGCGCTGCCGCCATCGTTTCCTGTCTACTCTGGAACCCCTCATAAACGTCAAAGGCAAAGGTGGCCGCATTCGACCAGGTATCTTTTCCTGGCCTGTAGCTCCCCAGGCCTCTTGGAAGAAGCTTCCCCCTTTCCAAAAAATCCTGCAGCTTAACAGCGACTATCTTCTCTAAAACCTTCCCAAATGTATTTTGAAGGGTGATGATCCTAAAGCCGCCAAGCTTTGAATGATCCTTGTATGGTTTTGGGAGAGGGATGAGATAGCTATGCAGCCAATCCTGCGGTACTGACGCTGTCCTAATGCTCTGATTAAAGCAGCCGGCCTATCTCCTTCAGGTCCACATCGCTCAAAGCCTTCATGTGGCCATACCTGACACCATCAGGCCCTGGTGCCGTGTCTTTTGCAAAATATGTTTAACATCTTCAAACAGTATGATGTCTTCGTAAGGCATATTCTCTATTGTGCCAGATAATTCCACTCTAACTGCATCCCTGGTATCCGCATCACTGTGATTGGTCTGCTCTAAAAATCTCTGGAGAAACGCCTCCCCTTTCTCCTTGTCTGTTGTCACGCGTACCCCATCCTCTTTATAAATTGTTCCCACTGTCATAGGCAGATCTTTTCTTTGCATTTTTCTGTACAGTTTCCAGAATTTATGCAGTGTTTTATCACCTCCAATCTCCTTCATAAAACATTCCCATTTTACTTTCTTGGCCTCTGCAGCACATCGCTTGAAAGCCTCCACCTTGTCTTTCTTGTCATTTTCCGCTATGTCCACTTCTTCTCGTGAGCTTAGGGGTGTCTGTCGCAATTTCCTTAGCTGCTTCACTGCAGCTCTCTTTGCTTTTCACGCATTGTCTACTTCTGGGGTCCACCATGGGGGATGCAAAAAAGGAGTTTTAACAGTCCTGTTGCATGCCCCTTGTCTGAGGCGTCCAAGAAGGCTGTCGCTCCACTCATACCGGAAGGTCTTGCGCGCTCTCCCAGCCTTGACTTTCCTGGACTTAGAGATCAGGACTGAGCATGGCATGTGATCACTCCCATGGTCATTCAAAACAGTCCACTTTACATCAAGGACTGATGACTGGGAGACAAGTGCCAAATCAATAGCAGTATCTGCATCGCCAGGCCTCATTGCCATTCTAGTCGGCCTACCATCATTTATGCAGACCACATCGGAGTCCACCATGGCATCCGCAAGTGCAATTCCTTGTCGATTTTCTCCACTACTGTCCCAATCTCTGTTTCTCGCATTGAAGTCTCCACATATGAGTAGCCTATCACCTGGTAAGTCCTCTAATTCCTTAAGCCAGTCCCATTGTTCCTTTCTGACAAAACAGTCCACTGTGGCATATACATTTATGATGTTCCAACTTAAGCCACCAATCTCCATTTGTATACCCTGGACCTCTCTTGCACTGTGATTCCACTGGCTCAAGTCAAGTGCCACATGCTTTACTCCTTTCTTCACCAGCAGACCTTGCCCATGTCTCTTCTGCCCAGTGGGGTTTATATAACTGACGTACCCACCTAAGAATATGTCGTCATCTGTCTTCTTGCATAAACTCATAATGACAACAACCTTTATTTTTCTTTCCACCTCTTTCTCTCTTTTTTTTTTCTATACCTGTCTCCTCTCTCTCACACGATCGTTCGCTCGCTTGCATTTGAAAGTCCTCATTTGTCTTCCTGCCATAACATTATCCCAATAACTTTCTTTCTTTCTCTCTCTCCTCTATCTCTCTTCCTCCCCCTTCCTTTCTCACTTAAGAACACACCCTCGCCTGTCTGCCAATCAGAAAGTTATGCCTCTCTCTCTCTCTCCCTCACTTAAGAACACACCGTCATCTGTCTGCCTGTCATAAAGTTATACCTATAAAAATCTCTCTCTCTCTCTCACACACTTAAGAACATGCTCTCTGCCTGTCAGAAAGTTATCCATCTCTCTCTCTCTCTCTCTCTCTCTCTCTCTCTCTCTCTCTCTCTCTCTCTCTCTCTCTCTCTCTCTCTCTCTCGTCATGACACATCTTGTTGATGAGAAATAATCTACATGGATTGGTAGAAAGAATGTATGTGCAGATAGAAGTGCAAACAAAAATATATGTGAAGCAGAAAAGAAAACAAAACATTTTTTAAAGTCTGATTTTCAAATCCTTTATTATCACTATCAAATAACACGTTACTTTTAATTACATGAACAGCAAAAGCAAACAAAGAAAAATATAGAAAAATGTGTGTAATAACAATAATAAAGTATAATAATTGAATTTACAAATAGTTTAAACAACACACTTATAGCTAATGGAGATGGGAGATTATGTGGGTGGGTGAGGAATTTGTGTGCGGGATATGTGAGTTGGCGGGGAGATGTGTGTGTGTGTGTGTGTGTGTGTGTGTGTGTGTGTTGGATGTGTGGTTGAGGGATGTGTGTTTGGCTGGGTGGTTGGAGGTGTGTGGGTGGAGGATATGTGGGTGGGTAATGGGACGGGTGGAGGATTTGTGAGTGGGTGGGGAGATGTGTGTAGGTGGGGAGATGTGTAGGTGTGAGGATGTGGTGGATGGGTGGAGGCATGTATGTGTATCTGGGTTGTGTGTGTGGTTGGGTGGGGGAGTTGGGGTGAATGGGGGAATGTGTGGGTGGGTGGTGGATGTGTCTCATAACATGGTAATATGCATTGTTTATGTTTACAAAATTCATTTGACAATGTTTTCTAGTTATATTTGGTCTCTGACTCAGATCCCTGGGTTCAACTCCATACTTGTAGGTCAGCATGGCCGAATGGATAAGAACACGTGTTCTTAAACATCCGGTGTGTTGATGCCGAGGTAAGGGGTTCAACCCCTACACCGGGCAGTTTGACCAAAATGCTGACCTATCGTCCTTGCTTGGAGATGTAAATTACAAGTACCTCTGAAGTCGGAGTGCATTCACTTGATGGCAAGGGACACTGTTAATAGGGGAAGCTAATCCACATGCAAAGTTCATTCCAGCATTACTTGAAATAGTGTGTATGGACTACGCTTGAGTTCAAAGCGAGCGAGCGCAAATAAAAAAAAAAATAAAAAAACATGCTTCAGAGAATTTTCAATCAAACCCACAGCAGCCTGCTGACAATGCTAGTGTTCAATCAAACCCACAGCAGCCTGATGACAGGGTAGTTCAATCAATCCACAGCAGCCTGATGACAGGGTAGCTTCCAGTAATGTCCTATCATAGTCATAAACGTCCAATTATAGTCCAAAAGTTATATCTCGAAATTGTGGCACAAAAGTTGTAAATATTGTCCTGAAAACATGTACTTTGTGACTGTGGCGCCACTGAAATTCTGCTAAATAAGTGTTAAACACTGCACGACTAGTGCCACCTTGGTATCTTTGTTTCCTTTTTACTTGCATCCACAACCCTTCAATTGTTTGGGTGTGAATGTCACTGTGTACAGGGTCAACAAAGTTATTGGCATGAACAACAACTGTATGATCGTAGATGCCATGGTTTAGTTGACCTACGTTGTTGTAGCCTCGCCAGGCATCGGTGACAATGGTCGTTCCTGGTAAGACGTGATCACTTATAATGCGTTCCAGTGTTGTCGCATCTCGCCTTTCCACAACTTCCAACCAGCAACGACCACTACCCCGTTCAACCAGGCCAACTACCCATTGACCACGACGAAAGTGACCACGGTGGTACTTTCGGTGGAAAACGTAGCTCTCGTCAACTTCAACGACCACTGACTGTTCCTGAGCATCAAATCCTCCCAACAGTGGATTGTTACGCAGCAACCAGTTGTGACACTCCACCCGAAAATAGTTATTGTAGTTGACAATCATAGTGTCACAGTTTGTCAGGCGTTCGAAAAACATCACATGTTTCAACTTCACATCGAACAGTGGCGTCACTGTGGTTGGTGTCACCCAGTGCGGTAAACTCTTGGTGTCACCCCTCTAGACTTTCACCATGGTCTTCTTCCGAGTGTTCCTGTACCATGATATATAATCGCATATAGTAATGTTTGTAAAATAAGTCAAAAAGTTAAAAGGACATAAGAAAGAAAACAAATTGAACAATATAACTTCAATACTTCAGGTAAAACATAAATAAAGAACTTCGACAAACTCGGACAAAGTTAAATTTTTGTTATTTTGCTATGTCTGCTTTGTCAAATTTGCAATTTTTTTATTTTGGTGTCACCCCTTGATGGTGTCACCCGGTGCGGCCCGCACCCCCCGCGTGACGCCCCTGACATCGAACAACCAGTAAAACATTATCATCACAACTTTTTCACTTGGGAGTTGGGAGTTGGCAAAGAACGAAATGACATTGACAACACCGCCACGAAAATCTGTCAAAACATTCGACCCCCGAAACTAATGACGTCGGACGTTGGCAACGTAAACATTCTGCTGTGTTTCGTATTAATCTGTGTCTAGCAACCGGGGAAATAACTCCAATCACCCAATGAGGCCCTGTAAGGGAAACTGTTTACACGTAAGATTTATTATTCACTGCGGAACAGGGTTGCCTTTCTAGATATTTTATATCCAGATCTAGAGGTTTTTGCCGGCATCTGGATACCGTTTTCTGACGTTTGGATGCTGGATGCAATTCTAGATACTTTTCATTTGGGGTTGGATATTTTGAATACTTTCTAGATTTTACTTTTCTTATTACGGTGTCATTTACACATTTTTTGTTTGGTCTGGATGCGCGTAAATTATGGTAACTGCCATTATTTAAACTTTGAACTGACTTGGGTCAACGCTCAGCATTCTGGCAATCCTCCGGTAATGAGCAAAAGCGCACATGAATCATAATAACATTATTTGAACTGTACACTCACGGTGTTGCGAATTATTGCTGTGATGCCGACGTTGTGATTCTTTCCCATGTGATTTTGTTATAATTTCTCACCTTCATATGTGTCTTCCACTTTGAACAAATATTTCAACATGCCAAAAGTAAAGCAATATGAACCAAAATTTCGGAAAGAGTGGCTGCAGGATGACATAATTAAAGATTGGTTGATGTCAATTCATGGAGATGCAACTAAGGCTCGTTGTAAATACTGCAAGTGCGAAATGAAAGCGAAAATACAAGACTTGAAGAAACATGCAGAGACTAAAAAACATAAAAATGCCATTTAGGGATATGCCACAGTTGACATCTGTTTTCAAAACTACACAGAGTACTGTCACTGTCATTTACTGCCAATATAGTACCTTGCGGTGTATGGCAGAGGGGTCTTTGAGCCTGAGGAATAAAGGCGGCCTGGCTAGTGCAGTCGCCGCGAACTGTGCAGGTTAGGATTTTCTTTTTGCCCACCGACAGAAAAAAATCCCACACCTTACCGAGGGATCGAACCCGGGTCTCCTGAAGGAGAGTCCGGCGTTCTAGCCACTCGGCCAGCCACTCCTCTTTACACAGAGTAATGAATCATCGAAAGTTGACGGATCTGTCGCAATGTTTTTAACTTGTCATTCTGCAATCGTGAGTTGAGTTGAGTTGAGTCAAGAGCCGACATCACTGCACTCACGACATTCACATACGTGCTCAGTCCCTTTGTTCAACAGCCAGCGAAGAGTCATACTACTGATCGTTCCCACCGCTTTCTGATTAAATGTTCTCTTGGACTTCCCTCTCAGTTTTGAGATTATGTGCAATCGTGAACTGTGACCATTTGATTGATTTGTTTAAAAACACTATTTCTGACAGTAAAGTGCTAAAGGATGTGAAAATGCATCCCAGCAAGTGTACAAATATGATCAGAAGTACTTTGTTTTCTCGTAAACCTCCGTAAGTTACCAGCGCGGCAGCTGCGTTACTCACGAGAATATAGGGGTTACGGCGAAAGTCGTAAACCTCTTCGCCAGGGAGGCGGCAGTCATATCAATTCATTCATTCATTCAGTAGCATGTCCTTTGCAGAACCTTGCTCCCAGAACAACCTCATCATCAATCAATCAATCAATCATGTGCCATGCCGGAAAGCGTGGGCGGTCATGACTCGCTATTTCACTCGATCACCAGTGTCGTGGATCAGATCAGTGTTCCTGTCTCGTCCATGCCATGTGGCCAAGCCATCCAGGTATTTTCCTCTCGGTCTTCCTCTTGGTCTGTTCCCTTCGATCTTGCCAGTTGTCACTAAGTTCTCCAATCCATTTCCTCTCATAACATGTCCAAAAAATTTTGACTGTCTACGTCTAATTTCTATAATCAGTTTACGATGTTCATTTGTCTCCTGTAGTAATTGGTTTTTCTGTCTGTCCATGGTATTCTTTGCATTTTCCTCAGAAACCACATTTCTGCAGCCATCAGATGCTTTTCAGCTTGACTGCTCATTGTCCAAGTTTCACATCCATACAAAAGAACAGGCTCTATGTATCCCCTCAACACTCTTTTTCTCGTTTCAATTGACATCTTTTTATTGGTCAGAATGTTTTTCATCTTGCTAAAGGCTACTTTCGCCATGGCGATTCTTGTTCTAATCTCTTCAAGGCATCTCCCATCAGATGTTATGACTGTTCCAAGATAATTGTACCGATTCACTTGTTGAAGAATATTTCCATTTACTTGTATATTACATTGTGGCACTTCTTCCTTCCTAGTGACGACCATAACCTGAGTCTTTTTACAATTTAATTCTAACCCCAGTTGCTCACTGTGTACAACAACCGCATCTACTAATTGTTGCAGGTCCTGCGCATTGTCTGCAATTAATACTGTATCATCTGCATATCTAATGTTATTGATGTTTCGTCCTCCAATGCTGATTCCATTTATATCCTCTACATTTCTGAAAATATTTTCACTGTATAGGGAAAAAAGATCTGGAGACATCACACATCCCTGCCTAACACCTCTCTTAATTGGCTGATACTGTCCCACTTCATTATCAATCCTTATTGCAGCTTGTTGTTTCCAATATATGTTTTTTATAAGTCTAATGTCTTTCCCATCAATTTGTAGATCTGCAAGCATATCCACCATGCTGACATGTCTAACTCTATCAAAAGCCTTTGTATAGTCAATAAAGCAAAGATGTATATCCTTGTTTACTTCTATAGCACGTTCAATAACTGTTCGCAGCATATACACAGCATTTACTGTACCCTTTCCTTCTACAAACCCGCATTGTTCTTCCCCTATTTCAGGTTGTATCTTCTTCCTCACTCTTTGCATGATAATTCTTAGCAAAATCTTTGTGATGTGACTCATTATACTAATTGTTCTATGTTGATCACATTCCAAGGTTCCTGTTTCTTTGGGATTGCAAAAAATACAGAGTTACATAAATCAGGAGGTATATCTCCAGTATCATATAATGTGTTCAGCAGTCTGGTGACTTGCTCTAGTCCAAATTCTTCTAAAGCTTTAATCATTTCTGTTGTGATGTTATCTGCACCGGGGGCCTTGCCAGCTTTCATATGCTTAAGAACATTTCGAACCTCCATCTCCAAAATTGGCGGTCCTTCATTATTAAATCTAATATCATACTGTTCGTCTCTGTTATCATCATAAAGGTGTTTCACATAATCTGTCCATACATGTAGAATCTGGTCTTTTTCTATTATGATTTTGCCATCTTCAGTTTTTAGACACCCTGTTGATGTACTTGTTCTTTTATTAGTAAGTTCCTGAATTCTTTTGTGCACTAATTTGGTATTTTGACTGTTGTGTTGGTTTTCAATTTCTAAGCACTTTTCCTCAAGCCATGCTTCTTTTGCCTCCTTACATAATATTCTGACTTGTCTGTGAATTTCTTCATATTTGACAGAATTATTTTTGTTGAGTCTTCTTGTTTCCATGAGGTGTAAAATTTCTTCAGTCATCCATTTCTTACGACCCACCTTCTTTAATTTTGGAATAGTTGTTTCTGCAGCCACATTGATTGAATTCTTCAACGTTTCCCATTGATCATCCACATCCTGGAATAGGATCTCTAGATCAGACAAAATTTCAAATCTGTTCTGTACTTCTATGTTGAATTTGTTTTGTATTTCCTTGTCATTACTCAATGTACACAAATCATATTTAGTGTTTCCTGTTATATACTTGACTTTCTTCAACTTTATCCTCAATGTTCCTGTGAGTAATCTGTGGTCACTATAACAATCAGCACTGGGAACTGTTTTTGCTATTGTTAATGCGTTTCTAAATCTTCTGCTAATCAGAATGTAGTCAATCTGGTTTCTAATCCTGCTATCAGGACTCCTCCATGTCCATAATCTTCTAGGGTGTTGCTTGAACCAGGTGTTTCCTACAATCATTTCCTGTTCTTTTGCCCACTCTACGAGTCTGTATCCTCTTTCATTTCTCTCTCCTAAACCATAGTTTCCTACTGTGTATCTATCCCCTTGATTTCCTACTTTTGCATTGAAGTCCCCTATTATGATGTTTATTTCTGAATTTTTACATTTCTTTAAGGCAGACTCTATGTCATTATAAAATTCTTCTACACTATCTTCACTGGATTCTCCTGTTGGGGCATATACTTGAATAATATTTATGCTAAAAGGTCTGCCACTTAATTTAACTAGTAGAACTCTGTCCGACACGGCCCAATATCCTTAAACAGATTTTGATGTTTTCCGGTCCAAAATAATTGCCACTCCCCTATGACGATCTTCACCTCCAGAATAAATAATCTTGAAATCTTCTTCTATCTATCATCATCAATACATATGTAATTTCTTACTTTCTCAATCTGGATATTTTTCCTAGATACTTTCCAACGAAATCTAGATATTTATGGATGTTGTTTGGGCCGTTTCTAGATATTTTTAGTTTTAAAAAAGTGGCAACTCTGCTGCGGAACTATTTAGACCCGTCAATCGGAAGAGTGCCATTCTAACATTGTAATATCATGCTACTGTTCCTTATATGAAGAAGAATTAAAAGCTTACATGCTTACCACTAGAAATGGAACCCAAACGCTTCTATTGTTAGAACTAAAACCGAAACAGGATTGCGCCATAGAGCGTCTTGTTTTCTAGGAAAATTATCTGTTAGTAAAACTGAAAGTTAATATTTGACAAGTTAGCAATTATCAGCCAGATTTGCCGGTGAAATTAGCCGATTAAAACTGTATTAGAAGATAGCTGGAAATGAACCTGTATAACAAACAAAATATAGGGTTCGAAATTGGGAGCAGGCCGTTTTGCGTTGATTTTGATAGTATTAGACGTCGGCCTTTCAGAAAGCAATGGTAAACTACTGAATCAATGTTACCTTCCTAGTACATCACAAACAACAAATAAATGATGGGGTTGAATGCAACATATAAAGGACACGGAACTAAAATGTTAATTCGAACTGAACTTTACGTGTTCCGTCCTCATTTTCAACAACCAGCGAAGAGTCCTAGTACAAATGGTACCAGCTGCAGTCTGATTATGTATCCGTCTGATCTGTTTTTTTCGAACTCGAAAGAGAAATATTTTAATGTTATTCAATTATACCGATTGATACTTGGTCCCTCTAGCTTGCTGCTACCCCCTGGTGTGCCATCCTCCACCACGTGAATTTACTGTTCAGATTTTATTTTCTTCAACATTGAGACCAAATCGATATTTATATTTTTGTAGCCGATATTTATCAAACTTTCCAGTAATTTTTTTGGGGGAGACTACGTCATGGTCTTCTTTTTCTTCTATAGTCCATGCTGTGTGGCGTTGGTGATCATGTCTGTTCACTGCCTTTTGTCTCGTATGCTGCCATTATTCTTATAGTCCATGCCGTGTGGCGTTGGTGGTCATGTCTGTCGACAGCAGTGCAGGATTTACGTATAAGCTACACAAGCTATATCTTGGGGCCCCCAAGAAAGTGGGGGCCCCAAAAAATATTGTCCGAGTGTGCAATTGTCATATATGTATGTTTAAATATACTGCAGCATTATTAGTCCCAATGCTGCACGTCCGGGACGTCCCATACTCTTCACCCAATTTTTTAGCGCGTCTTTTCGAAGAACAAAGCGCTATTTGCGTAGGGTTTGCATTACCGATAACCGGTTATGCAAACCCGAGGGGGGATTGTAGTTCGAGTGAGCCGGCAGACGATACAATATTTCTGACCTTTTATTTAGTATTTTCAGTGTGTTTCTTTGATAATTTGATTGTTGACATTATTTTGAACAGTGTGTTTTGTGTGTGTGTGTGTCCTTACTGGAGTTACAATTCAGGTAAGTGCATTTTACACAAGTACACGTACGCACATAACCTAACTAACGCAAGAATATTTTCTACCTCATTTAATTTTTTTTTTTACAATATTTTGATTTAAAAAAAACTTTGTTAGATAGTTGTGCATAATTAACATGGTTAGTACAGGTGTTGCATGCAATAATTTTTCTGCGATCGTATTTTAATTGAAAAAATATAGAAAATAGAGAACCTAGTTTCTATATATTTTCAAGTCAAAATAACAGTAGACTTTGCATGATAACAATTTTTTGTAAATAAACATTGGTAAAACGTATTCAAATTAATGACATATTGTCCTAAACAGGTTTAAGTGATAAAACATTAGATACCATATTTAAAATTTATAGATAGGTCGATCCTATGCGGACACCTGTAGCTGTAATTATAGCATATATTTTTACCGTTTTTTGTTTGTCAGTATAATAACAAATTGTAAGTTTAATATATAAACTTACAATTTGATATTATTAAATATATATTTGAAAGAACTGCACATTAAAAAATACATATTATTTTGTTTTGATTGTATTAAATTAAGTATTAATGTATATGTTAATTGTTTTTTTTCTTCTTTAATTTAATTAATTAAACTAATATTAAAACTTGAGAGGATATTGTTAATTTTCTCTTTGCATGTTTATTTATTATAAAAATATCGCTTGCTGGTAAGTAGTGGTAATATCACAGGAAATTTTCAATTAAAAAAAATGTCATGCATTATATTACTTTTAAATGTATGTTTATAGTTATATTAAATATTCTGCCCACAGTTTGCAAGATGTCAACCAGAAGTTATAAAAGTGGAGCTCAAAAGAGGAAAAAGAAGCAGAGAGCTGAAGAAGAGCTTAGCAAGATAACAAAATTAGATAGTTTCTTAACAAAGATAGATAAGGGGCCTGATGAACCAAAAGCCTCTACCACAGTGAGTCAGTCACAGGATATTCACCCTATTCCTGATACAGAGCCTGGTACATCTAGTTGTATAGAATCTACTTCAACGAATGAAGCAACAAATATTAAGATTAATAAACCAGAGAGTAGTACAAGCACAGAAGATTCAGCATAAAAAAACAAACAGAATGATGTTGGGGTATGGGGTGATTTAAGTAAAGATGAGATTTTATACTGGGTAGAAAAAGGTCCGTCAGAATGTCAGCACTCAAATGGCTCATTTGAAAAATCAAAGAAGCTTTTTGCAAACCAAGACAGATATTGCTCGAAAAGCTTGTTCTATCCCAAACGGGCTAATGGTGAAAAATATTGCAGAGAATGGTTAGTATATTCGCCAGCAACTGGTCGTGTATACTGTTTCGTGTGTAAACTCTTTTCAAATTCTTCTACACCATTATCATCCGATGGATTTTGTGATTGGCGCAACACCTATTTAGTTCAAAGTCATGAAAACTCTGTAGACCATAGAACAGCTTCGGTAACATATCTTACAAGAAAACGTGGCTCAACAATTGACTGCCAACTAGCAGAACAGATAAATAATAAACGGCAGTACTGGAAAAATGTTCTTGAACGAGTTGTGGCAGTCATAATTACTATGGCAGAGCGTGGTTTACCTTTCAGAGGAGATAAGGAAACATTTGGTTCTCCTCACAATGGCAATTTCCTTGGATTACTCGAACTTATAGCAAACTTTGATCCTTTTCTAGCAAGCCATATAAAACAATTTAGGAATAAAGGATCAGGTGTCACATCTTATCTTTCTAAAACAATATGTGATGAATTTATCCAAATTATGGCACATAAAGTAAGAGACTCAATCTTGGATGATTTAAGAACTGCAGGGTACTTCAGTTTATCTGTAGATTCCACTCCAGACCGGTCCCATATTGATCAGCTCACTGTTATTGTGAGGTATGTTTCACCAGATGATGGGCTCCCTATTGAACGTTTTCTAACTTTCCTAGAGATGGGTAGCCACACAGGGGAAAGTATGGCTAAGATGGTGCACAACTACCTTACAAATGAGTGCAAAATAGATTTAAGTAGTGTCGAGGCCAGTCATGTGATAATACTGCCAATATGTCTGGCAAATACAAGGGTATGCAAGAAATAATATTGAAGATTAACAAGTATGCTATGTATATTCCATGTGCTGGTCATTCCCTGAATCTTGTTGGTAGAGCAGCAGTTGACTGTTGTTTAGATGCAGTAAACTTTTTTGGAATTGTTCAAGAAATATATAATTTCTTTTCATCATCTACACATAGATGGGCAGTACTGTTGTCATTCTTCAAAGATGATTCAAAAGTTCCAAAGTCTTTGTCAAAGACTAGATGGGAAGCACATTCAATGGCCACAAGTGCAATACTTGATAGTTATGATGGAATAGTTTCTGCATTGCATCAGCTGCATATTGATACTACAGAGAAAGGCGAAACAAGAAATCAAGCCATAAACATTTTGAATAAAATAGAGGAGTTTGAATTTATGGTATTGTTATATTTGTGGAGTTACTTGCTGGATGAATTTCACAAGACTAGTCAATCACTGCAAGACCCCCAAATTAGTCTAGATGTATGTAGGAAATTGTATGCTTCACTTTCGGATTTTGTTAAAGGTTCCAGGGATCTTTTCGATCATTTTGAAGAAGAAGCAAAGAAAAAATTGCCTGATGTTGATTACAAGAAAAGAAGATATAGAAGAAGGCATATCAATGATGATGAAGATGATGTTTTAGAGAACCTTGAGCCAAGAGACAAGTTCAGAATCAAAACATTTATACCTGTGATGGATGCATTAGAGTCAAGTCTGGCACAGAGGGCCTCAGTATACAATGATGCTGCAAAAAAGTTTTCATTCTTAACAAAACTAGAAGCTACAGAAGAAGAGATTCATGAAGGAGTTAGTGCTTTATGCCAAACATATCCTGAAGATGTGGACATGAATCTTGTAGGAGAAGTCAAGCATTTTCATCAATATGTTAGACATAGTCAAGCCCATAGTTCAGCGGAACAAGATAGTCTGACACATCAGGATCTGTATAGGGTAATATTTAACGATCGTGTCCAATCAGCATTCCCTAATGTAGAAGCAATTTTGAGATTGTTTCTTAGTATGATGGTTGCAAATTGCTCTGGAGAAAGATCTTTTTCTCAGCTGAAGAGGATAAAAAATGAATTTAGAACAACAATGACTCAAGATAAATTATGTTCCCTCAGTCTCATGTGCATAGAAAGCGACAAACTTCGCAGTTTATCATTTGATGATGTCATCAGTGACTTTGCTCTGGCAAAGGCAAGAAAGAAAATATTTTAGTTTAATATAATTCCTTAATCTTTATAGCATGTTTCAAGAGATTAGATAATAAGCCTTTGTAAATTGTGCCTTTTAAAAGAACTTTTGTTTCTTTTTACCAGAGTTTGCATTTTTAAGTTTGTTATGAATAAAAATGATTTTAAGTTAAAGATTTATTATTTCACTATCAATATACTTCTTAATTGTATTTTTTCATATCATTTTTAAAATTTACAAGCAAGTTTACGTTCAGTAGTTTGCCACTGAGTTCTAAATAACAGGCGCTCATGCCATTGTTAAAAATCAACACAAGGTGGTCGCTTCCAAATCGCCTGCAGCTGATTTTGAACCCTGTATGTGGAATTGAATGTGGGATTGTATGTTGGATTGTATGTGGGATTGCGAATCAAATTCGCTACTTCCTAGCCACACATGACGGCATATAGTAATATGAAATGAAGTAAAACAAGATATAATAAAACAAACAAATGCCAAAACATTATGACTGCCACAAACATCCGAAGGGGACAGTCATCATCTGTTAGCCACATTATGAGAAAGCAAACACTGGAACATGTGACAACCAGCAAGATTTGTTATAAAAGATACAGAGGAAGACAGCGAGCGAAAATGTTGGACTGTGCCGTATCACGAAAGGAAGTCGACACATGAACATACCCTTGCCGCCGGAGATCGCCGATTTGATACTTTCAAAGTTTACAAAGCTATTGTATTTTCTCCATTATTAGTTTGTAGGTCCAGACAGAAAGTGAACTGAACCAATTTTTCATTTAAGATCTGTGACTTCTGTAGATTTATTTTGGCTTTGAAACATTTAGCGTCATCATACAACTCTGCAATAATTCTATTTTGGCCGTGGAACTTCAGATTCAAATTGAACATGCCCACCACAAAAGCTAGATCCTGTATCCAATGTTCATCTTCCTCTGTGCTCTGTCACTTCATCTCTGAAATGGTAAAGGTACAAAGGCACACCACCAAATTCACAACCCATATCGTCGGACACTTGGTAACCTAGCTATGGCTCAATGCCAAGTCTATGAATGTACTTCAGTCTTATTTACCTGGGTGATATTTTTACGCTCGCTAACTTTGAACTCAAGCGTAGTCGATACACTTGCTACCACTTCTAGTTCTCTGGGTTGATATTTGCTTGTAGAGCAGCATTCAAGATGGGACAAGAAGATGTTCCTTCTTTCCGCCCGTTAGGTGAAATGTGTATTTTACATGTATCTGCTGTGTTCGCAAAGAATGAGGCGCTGTAACCTCTTGCCCCCGGGTAGATTGGGCCCGTCAGCTATTACAGCGGCCAATCTAGGAGATGGAAAACTCCGATTATAAACCCTCAAGTTGAAGGTGGACCGACGTGCCGAGGACTGAATAGCCATGGGTGAATTTGTCGTGAAAGTGGAACGTCTGGTATGCGGGCGGGGCGGCGCCAGGCGTATGGACTCCTGAGGGACATCCCCTGCCTCTTCCCTAGTAAGTAGGCAATGTTAGGGTGACCGGTTATTTCCTGTAATATCAAAACGTTGCTTATGGATTTAATTAAACACGGGAATCGTCGCCGGAGCTACGGAGCACGTGCTCTGCACTTGACACATCTTTCAGAAGCTAGAGAAGAGAGAGTGGGGAGGAGAAGGCATAGAAATAGGAGGGCAGGCGTCAGGAGAACAAGGCGAAAAGTGGAGAGACTAGGTTTCAACCATGTAAGAGTGGGATACTGGAACTGTCGTAGTGCCAGGCAGAGAGGTCCTGTATTTGAGAGGCTAATATATGATTTTGATGTCCTCCTGCTCCAGGAGTTAAATACAGACAAATACCATTGCCCTGGGTACTTCAGTTATATAAACCCCACTGGGTAGAAGATACATGGGCAAGTTCTGCTGGTTAAGGAAGGAGTGAAGCATGTGGTACTTGACTTGAGCCAGTGGAATCACGGTGCAAGAGAGGTCCAGGGTATACAAATGGAGATTGGTGGCTTAAGTTGGAACATCATAAATGTATATGCCACAGTGGACTGTTTTGTCAGAAAGGAACAATGGGACTGGCTTAAGGAATTGGAGGAATTACCAGGTGATAGGCTACTCATATGTGGATACTTCAATGCGAGGAACAGAGATTGGGACAATAGTAGAGAAAACCGACAGGGAATTGCCCTTGCGGATGCCATGGTGGACTCCAATGTGGTCTGCATAAATGATGGTAGGCCGACAGAATAGCAATGAGGCCTGGCGATGCAGACACGGCTATTGACTTGGCACTTGTCTCCCAGTCATCAGTCCTTGATGTAAAGGGACTAATTTGAATGACCATGGGAGTGATCACATGCCATGCTCAGTCCTGATATCTAAATCCAGGAATGTTAGGGCTGGGAAAGCGCGTAAGACGTTCCGGTATGAGTGGACCGACAGCCTTCTTGGACGCCTCAGACAGGGGGCATGCAACCGGACTGTTAAAACTCCATTTTTGCATCCCCCATGGTGGACCCCAGAAGTAGACAATGCTTGGAAGGCAAAGAGAGCTGCAGTGAAGCAGCTAAGGAACGTGCGACAGACACCCCGAAGCTCACGAGAAGAAGTGGACACAGCGGAAAATGTCAAGAAAGACAAGGTGGAGGCTTTCAAGCGCTGTGCTGCAGAGGCCAAGAACGTAAAATGGGAATGTTTTATGGAGGAGTTTGGAGGTGATAAAACACTGCGAAAATTCTGGAAACTGCACAGACAAATGCAAAGAAAAGATCGGCCTATGACAGTGGGAACAATTTATAGAGAGGATGGTGTGCGCGTGACAACAGACAAAGAGAAAGGGGAGGCGTTTCTCCAGAGATTTTATTAGAGCAGACTAATTATAATGATGCGGATACCAGGGATCCAGTTAGAGGGGAGTTATCTGGCACAATGGAGAATATATATGTATTATGAAGACATCATACGGGTTTAAGATGTTAAACATATTTTGAAAACGGCAAAAGACACGGCACCAAGGCCCGATGGTGTTAGGTATGAGCACATATGAAGATTTTGAGCGATATAGACCTGAAGGAGATGACCGACTGCTTTAACCAGAGCATTAGGACAACATCAGTACCGCAGGATTGGGTGCACAGCTATCTCATCCGTCTCCCAAAACCATTCAAGGATCATTCAAAGCTTAGCGGTTTTACGATCATCACCCTTCAAAATACATTTGGGAAGGTTTTAGAAAAGATAGTCGCTGTCAAGCTGCAAGAGTTTTTGGAAAGGGGGGAGCTATAAGCCAGGAAAAGATACGTGGCCAAATGCAGCCACTTTTGCCATTGACGTTTATGATGGGTTCCAGAGTAGACAGGAAACGATGGCGGCAGCGCTTGATCTCGAGGATGCGTACAATAGAGTTCGCTATGATATTTTGATGACCGCACTGATGGAGAATGGAGTCAATCCCTGGTTGGTGAACTTGATAGCAGCCGTCCTGCGTTCTCGTAGGGTTGCTCTCCGTCTGGACCTCAGAGCCACACATTTTAACCCCTGGACTGCCACATGGATCTGCAATCTCACCGGTGCGCTTTAACGTGTATACGAGCAAGATTGCAAACCTAGAAGCACCAGGGGTTGGAAGGATACTAACATTTGCAGACGATATTCTTGCTTATAGGCAGGGGAGAGATAGAGAGCAAACAGCCCAGGAGCTGCAGGCAACAGTAGACAAAGTGATTGATTGGTGCACTGAAATGAGTGCTGTCATCCACCCGGAAAAGGAGGCTGTTTTGTGGTGCTCTCTAGACAACAGGATTGTGAGAGATGATGTCCCAAGCCTAATGATAGGTGGTAGAATCATCAACAGAGAGAACAAACTGAAGTATCTGGGAATCACATTTGACAGGAGTCCGTCCTTCAAGGACCATGTGGAGACCTTTGTGACAAGATCTCAAAAGGGACTCAGTGCACTTAAAACTATGGCTGCAATGGACACAGAGCAGAGAATGCTCTTCACACTATACCAGCACTTGATTCTCTCAGTGATTGATTATGGTCTAGGACTGCTCACTGTCTCAAAGTGTCAGCTAGTAAAATTAGAGCGCATACAGAACGAAGCTATGCGGGTCATTCTGGGTTGCACCAGAGACATCCCAGTAGTGTGCATGCGTTACATCCTAGGTCTGCCGACTATTGCTGGTAGGCACAAGGTGATGCAGGCGAAGGCATACCTCAGAGTAGCTGCAGACACAGATTATCCGTTGCATGAGGCGCTGGACGCAGTTAAGGGTCAGAGACTTATAAGAGGGAAATCATGGTTAGCCCAGGCGGAGGATACGATCAGACAGGTGTGCATCTTGGAGAACATTAGGCGAGGAAAGGAGTGGGTCAGAGTGCCAGCGGAGCAGTCAGACTTGTGCAGTTATAATCACACTGAGCCGAGGGAGTGGCCAGCAGCGGCCACGGAAGTGGAAATCCAGCAACTAATTCAGGATAATGCTCGCCCGGGTGATGTGATTATCTACACAGATAGGTCGGTGTTGAGAGGCAGGAGAAGTGCCTGGGGATTCTTAGCAAAAGCTAATGGCCGACGTTTGGTGCAGGAGAGCCTGACGTATGATACCACAACATCTAGCTTAAGAATTGAGGTGGAGGCAGTCAGTGCAGCTTTCCGCTGGACGGAGAACACGATACATACACACATCGTGATTGTAACTGACCCAGAAAGCATGCTGAGGAGGGTGAGGACAGGCAGATTAGTGCAGAGTGGCTTGCTTCGCTTAGGAGGTCACGGGTGGCAAGCATCACCTGGATCTTTTCTAAGGGGCATGCCGGTGTGCTGGGGAATGAACAGGCGGACAGATTGGCTGGCTCGGCAAAATTTGGTTGCGGCCTTGTGGGAGCACATGTACACCTCGGAGGAGCAAATAGATCACCATAGTCTGGCAAGAATTAGGCAGCGAGGAGTGACGAGGGGATCTGGCCGACGCTCGACGAAAGGCGAGACGGACATATAATCAGATTACTATTGGAACTATTAGTGTTGGAACTCTTCGCTGGCTGCTGAGGATGGGGACGGAGCGATTATGAGAATGCCCCGAATGCTGTGATGTTGGTTCCTAAATCAATCAATCCATGCCTGTTACCAGTATCCCTCGCTATCAGTCGAACCCACTCCGACTTCTCATCCATTCGGCCATGCTGACCTCCACCTGAGTGATTACATGATCCAACTAGAAAATATGTGGCTGTAGGTTTTGTTGATAGATGATACAATTAAAGTTGTAAAGTGAGTCTGAGGGTGTTTCATATACTTTATTCAGTAATTTTGTAAACATAACACCATTACATTTACCAAGCGTGATGGCAGGAGCATCAATGGCTTAACAGACAAGCGTATTCAGAACGATAAAAGATTCCTACAGAATGTTGGGCGACGCTTACCAAACCCAACACCCCACATTGTGCCAATGGCTTCGGGCGGAGGATACACACCTTATCCTCGTATGAGGAAATGCAACCTAAAGACAAAATGTCATGACAGGGCAGACCAGGTCTTAAACATTGGTCAGCAGCTGGTCTGGGATCTAAGCTCTGACAGAAGGACAGTTAGAGAATTGCTTTGCTGATCCGGCAGCTTCTGCAGCTTGTCTTGTTCCAGACATATTGGCGTTAACCTTTCCCTCGAGTAATCTAGGCAGGCCGAGAGATGGATCATGTTGCATGCGCAACACATAGCCTCTAGAATTCAGCTGAGGCTTTGTACCACAGAAAGGTATAACTGGAAACACATAGCCTCTATAATTCAGATGAGGCCGTGTGCCACAGAAAGGTATAACTCCATCCCTGATCCTCACTATGGGTTGTAGTTATTGTGCCTTTTTTTAAACAGTGTAACAAACTATTGTCTGTCAAGACGGCAAGGTGCCAGTGCAGTACGGAACTTGGTCTACCTAAATAAGTTCCTGGCCTGTATATCATACACTGGTACAAGTTCAAGTAGCTCTTCACAGACATGAAAGTCTTCATAAGATAAACCTTTAAGAAAATTAACAAGCTGTGCTATTCCAGTGACATCAACTGTTTCATCAATGGCAATTGAAAAATATTCAAACTTCATTCCATCCACTTTCATCTGCTTTCAAGTCATCAGCCATTTCATCAATCCTTTCTGCTAATGTGTATATTAAAATAAATATGTCTTAGAATGCTTTCACAAACGTTGTTGATATGGTTGCAGACATGCTGAATTACATATCAAATTAAAGGGGTTGCATAGGAAAAACTACTTTATATAAGCCCATGGTTGATACTGGAAGTCGCTTAAGACGATTAATCATCCCAAGGCACTTAATCAGTTCATGAACTTGTATCATGTTACACCAATTACACTCACTTGACTTAGCTTATAGCTAGAATGACAAAAGCTACATATCCTGACGTAATTTCCCATAGCCTGTCTGTTGGCTGAGGTTATTTCTCAATTTCCTGACATTTTGCATTTGGTGCATGATTTGCTTTTTTTTCCCCTTTGCGCTCGCTCGCTTTGAACTCAAGTATAGTCCATTCATGTGCCACTTCTTCTAGTGCACTGGAATTATTTGTAATGTCTTTTGGTACTGTGTTCCTTGAGTTGAGTTGAGCTAAGAACCAACATCACTGCACTCAGAACATTCCCATACGTGCTACATCCCCTCATTCAACAGTCAGCAAAGAGTCACACTGCTAATCATTGCCACCGCTATCTGATTGAAAGTTCTCCTGGTCTTCCCTCTCAGTTTAGAGATTCTTCCAGAATGCCTGCCGTTCCCCTTCAATCTCATTCTTTCCACATACAGATACTCCTGGTCCCACAAGTGCACGACCACCTCTCCCTTGTCCATGGGTAATCTACCACCAAGAGGTGCATTCCCTGCCAACCTATCAGCCTGTTCATTCCATCGCACTCCCTCTCGATCCTTTGACTGTATTCCTTCGAAGAAGCAATGCAATTATTGCATATCAAACTGCAGATTTGGGGCTTAACAGTTGGTTGTGTTAAAGTACAACAACTCCCGCTTATCTTGAAACACATGCCCTTCTTCATTAAGCTTTATTTGTGTGCGTGCTTGATGCAACAGTCACCATTGTAATGTTGTGGTTTCTCATCTTTTGAGTTAAAAAAAAAAAAATCAACAAATGTAAAAGTAAACAGTGTGCAATATAAGTGGTGCTAAGTTGTAGGAAACAGACACAACTGACACCTCTTAAAATTGTAAGCTTGGAGTTCTGTATATTTGTTTATTAAGTTTCGTAACTGGAAGCATCTACATAATGTAACCAAAATTTATGCATATAAGCAAATACATAAATAAATTATTTAAAAAAAAAACACAATGTAATTATGTGGCCAAAGACAAGAAAACAAACCATCATTTCCCAATTGAAATGTAGCTAGGCTTAGTTAAAGTCAAAATTATAATTGTTAATATTTTTACCAGTAAGCTGTCGAAGCAATTTGAAATGGTTTGTAATATGCATTGTGTATTCTGACTATATTGATAACAGACGAACATCAAAGCATCATAAAACTTAGTTGCAGACATCATTTGAATCCATAAAGGCTGCATGCAGCCAGTATGTTCGACATGTCTGGTCTAAACCCTTACATTGACATACACTAGTCAACTTATACACTAATACATATCCCAAAACCACTCAATTCTAATGCTTCACAGACTCTAGACACCGCATGCACTAGCCACCCAAACACTAATACATATCCCAAAACAGCTCAGTTCTAATGTATCACAGACTCTAGACACAACATGCACAAGAACCCATGGTACAGCCCGCCATATCATATTTATCTCATGGGCAACACACCACCATGGAGCAATAAGAATTTGATAGATTAGATCTTGTTCACCTAGAATCTGCCTCAAACACTCTCATCTCAGTGGATGTTCCTTGTGAGTGCCAACATTCATCTCAGTGGATGTTGCTTGTGAGTGCCAACATTCATCTCAGTGGATGTTGCTTGTGAGTGCCATAATTCATCTCAGTGGATGTTCCTTGTGAGTGCCAACATTCAACTCGGTGTACAAGGTCTGTACAAAAAGTATCTGACCTTTGACCAGGACATCTATAATTACTCACTTGCAGGTCTAAAAGACTAAATCCTTTCAAAGTACTCTCCTTGGGACTACACATGCTTCTCCCAGTGGCCCCATCATTGTTGGAAGTATTTCACGAAGACGATTTTGGAAATATGGTACAACACATAATGTCTCAAACCAAGTCCTATTCACTTTTAATTGATGCTTTGGGGACAGCTAAAAATTGTCAAGAGACGTATCGGGAGAGTATGGAGTTTGACGAATCAAAATAATCTTGTGTTTGGCTAAGAAAGTCTTAATCAGATGTGAAGAATGGGCAGATGTGTTGGTAATGCGTAGCTGCCAAGTTCCTTTTACCCACAGGTCCATTTGTTCTCTTCGCACAGCACCATGAAAATAATGGATGACCTCCAGAATGTACCCTTTGGTCTGCTGGTCAAGTTTTGGCCTTCAGTTGCATACTTGTGATGCACCACCCCAGGAGAGATCAAGGATTTCTCCAGTGTGATGACTATACCTTAGTTTCCGTGTTATTCCCGTAAACATTATGCAGTAAAGTGTGTGCAATTGCTGGTTTTCTAGTGACTACCACTTCCATCGACAATGAACTGTAATTTTGGTAGCGAACTGTTGTGTTCGCACTCTGGCAACGGTATTATGCATGTATGCCTGTGCGTACTGTAGTTTGTCAGGACTGTTGTCTGTTCCACTTTCCACATGGGACAGTGAGGAGAATTGTGAGGTATTCACTGACACAGGAAAGGAGCATTATGGGTGTTACCTTTTGCCTTGAAATTGTAACTGCAACTAACGACTAACCCATAAACCCACAACTCATCACCAGTGATCATGATGTTAAGGAAGTCAGGTGTGCTGCAAGATTTCCAGCCAGGAATTGCTTGTTCCATCATATACAGCTTCAGCATGAATTTCACTCTCCACGTGACCATATAAACCCTCAATACAGAATATACGGAGCCAATGCTTATCTCCACATCGTCATCAGCTTCTCAGATGGTAACAATGATTCTGCATGACCAGTCTGCACGTTGGCCATGACCTCATCATTTCAGTTTGTTGTTGGTCGACCAGAATGTAGCCCGCTCTCCACCATGTGCATCCATCTTCTTAATTCGTGTGATTCATCATGAATTTGATTCATAATTCATGTTCATCATCAAGTGCCTTGCCAGCTGGCATAGGCGTTCATATCTCTCCACAGATCTCGGTCTTTGGTGTTCTGTATCAACTCTGCTGATGATATCCTTCCATGCCACCATCTTAGTCCATCCAGCATCATTTCTCTCGGTCTGTACTTGGTATCAATGCTCATAGTATCATTACCAAAAACTTGTTGAATCTTCCGAATGGTTTCCATTTGAAAATCGCCAAGCTTTGGGCAAAATTTGATACAATACACATTCCCACTGGAGGACAACTTCCTCTGCTCGTATTTTTTTCTGTAAGAAACATTAAGGTCCGATACCTTATAAACAGAAGTGGTATATGAAGTACAAGTAAATGGTAATATTCTTAAATAATTGAATCTGTTCAACTATCTCAGAACAATCATTACATCTGATGGGAGGTGCACTGAAGAGATTAGAACAAGAATCACTATGGCAAAGATAGATAGCCTTTTGCCAGATGAAAAACACACTGATGAATAAAAAGATGTCAATTGCAACACGAAAACAAAGAGTATTGAAGGGATACAAAGGCTGGTTCAGCTTACGAGCCCTGGTACCTTTTAAAAACATGCATACCTCTGAAGTCGGAGTGGGTTGCCTGATGGCGAGGAACACTGTTATTAGGAAAAGCTAATCCACACGCAAAATTCACTCCACCACAATTAGAAGTAGTGTGTATGGACTACACTTGCGTTCAAAGACAGCGAGCGCCAAAAAAAACACTATCAGATGCAAATTCAAATCCATGACCGCCAGCCAGCATGGAAACGTACTAACTATGAATCCCACCATTGTTTAGTACAGGAATACACACGCTATTAAAACGAAAGAACAAACTTTATTTTCAAAGAGTTCAGAATAGGTCCAACTAACATTCTGCCCTTCTGTCACTCTCATTCAAACATTATTTCATCCACACATCATTCGAGGCTAACTGAGAACAACAACAATATAAAAGATACACATTATAAAGGCATGGGAAATATGCAAAATTCAGTACTTCATGGCTCACCAATATTAATGATTGATGTAGCAATTGTTATTAGCTATGGGGAACAAATCTGATATTAAACAGTGCTGCCTACAGACTGCTTTTGTTTATAGTAAATGTAATATTATATTTTTAAAGCTATTAATCAAAGATTAAAATTATATTATTTAATTAAAAAATGATATTCCATATAGTTGTTCACATCTATATAAATTGTATTATACATACAATACAAATTAATATTTACAAATGACATCTATATATTGTTACAATTATATATTGAAAATAAATACTTATATATACATTTATTAGATGAAAGGGCAGCGCCCAATTTAAGTATAAACACAGATCATAAAGCAGTCGTTGCCACAATAAGAACCATTAGAAGAAGACAGCAAAGAGCAGGAAAATACATGCCATGCGAATCAGTTAATGTAAAAAAAACCTTAAAGACGAGGCAGTAAGGGAAAATTATGAGAAAAAACTGAAATCTTTGTAAAATTACCTATAGAAAGAAAGACAGTGGAAGAAGAATGGGAGATGTTCAAATCAAGCATTTTAAATACTGCAAAAATGACATGTGGAGCCACGAAAAAACGCAAAACACGGATAAAGACAATAAGTTGGTGGAACACAGAGGTAAAGAAAGCGGTAAAAGACGAAAAGGAAAAATATAAAAAGTGGTTGAAGAGCAAAGAGGAATGTGATTACATAGAATATAGAATAGCGAGAAGACATGTGAATAGAACAGTGAAGAGGTAAAAACAAAAAGACTAGGAAGAGTATGGAGAAACCCTAAATAAAAACTACAAGGAAGCAACTAGAAACTTCTACAAAAAGATAAGTGCAATGCGAACCAGGGGAGAACCCTTGGACCCAACTGAAATAATTAACAGCGAAAATAGAGAACCAATAAGTGGACAAAAACAAATCCTATTAAGATGGAAGCAGTATTTCGAACAACTTCTCAACATCCCATCAGATGTCACAGGAATTCAAGAAACCTACACAGATGCCACTGAAGAACTAGAACCAGACATACTGAAAGAAGAAATTATAGAAGTCATCAGATTAGCCCCATTGAAGAAATCACCGGGACAAGATGAAATACCAAATGAACTAATTAAAGCAGCAAGAGAAGTAGGAACAGCATGGCTACATAGACTATTCAACCATGTTTGGGTAGAACAACAGACACAACGAGACTGGGGAAATGACATAATTATCCCAGTTTGGAAAAACAAAGGAAGCAAAAGAGATTGCACACAATACAGAGGCATTTCACTGTTGAGTTATACTAGGAAAATGTTTTGTAAAATTCTTGAGAAAAGATTACGAACAACTATAGAACCCAGCTAAGTGAAACACAACTTGTATTTAGGAAAAACAAAGGATGCACAGATGCCATTTTTGCTCTTAGACAACATATAGAAAAATCAATCGAAATCAATGAAACACTCTACTTAGCCTTTGTCGACCAAGAAAAGGCATTTGACAGAGTAAACAGAAACAAGCTGTGGGAAATCCTTAAACAATATGGAGTGAGTACACATCTAACAAACCTATGTTGAAGCTTACACAACAAAAGTGAATGCATAGTAAGGGCAACTGGAGGACACTCAGAACCCTTCACCATAAGATCTGGAGTACGACAAAGTTGTGTCCTGTCCCCTCTCTTGTTCATAACATATATAGTCAACATATGTAAAGAAACCAGCCAAACAGACACCGCAAGAATACTGCATCATGAGAACACAGAAGAAGAACCTTCTACAAATCTAACCATTAAAGAATTCCTGTTTGCGGACGACCAGGCACTAATAGCAAAATCAGAAGCTGAATTGCAAGACCACATGAATAGCCTAAACGAAATGTGTAGGGAACATAACATGAAAATTAGTACAAGCAAAACAGAGGTAATGACTATAACTAAAGAAGAAAAAACAACAACAATTCACCTAAACGAACATCCTTTAAAACAAGTAAAGAGTTTCAAGCACCTAGGAAGTATGATATCATCAAATGGCAGACCAGAAGACGAGATCGAAAATAGATGCAATAAGGCAAACCAACTCATTGGACAAATGGCACCAATACTAAAGAATAAACATGTATCAATAACTACTAACAGAGCACTTTACAACACAATCTTCCTACCAATTCTATGCTACCAATGCCAAACCTGGACAATGACAGAAAAAGAGAAAAGAAAAATCACAACAACAGAAATGAGGTTCCTGAAAAGAATGCTCAACGTATCAAGAAGAGATAAGATCAGAAATGAAGAAATCAGGATTAAAGTGGGAGTTATAGCAGCACTAGATTTTATTAGAAAGCAACAAGTCAAATGGAGAGTGAGTTCCCTTGAGCAAGATGGCGGGACATTTTTTCGTCCCGTAAAATGGAACGTGTTTTTTCCGAAATGTTTATGGATTAAGTGTGTGTTTTGTGGTGAAATGGAGTTCGGACCATGCAACGGAGTTCATGCACATGCGCCCGGACTCCCTTCGGCGTATCATCGGCGCCCGGTGGCGATAGTTAAGCCTAACATGACGACCAGACGACCGACAAGGACACAGCATGGTAAGAGGGCGGGCGCACGCAGAAGGCGTTTAAAATGTGACAGATTGGGCATCGGACATGTTCAAGTACTTTACTGGAACTGTGCATCATTTAGTCAACGCCGACCCATTCTTGAAAAACTACTCTACGGAAACGATATTGTAGTCTTGCAGGAAACACAGCTCGGCGACGGAACAGTTAATGTCGCGGGATTTCAGGACTTCTTCAACAGGCGGCACCTCAGACAGGCCATTCTTGTCCGTGACAACATACTGGTGTCTGAGATTGATATCATCTTCTGTGGGGACTTCAATGCCAGAGGCAGTCAATGGGGGAATTGCATCACCAATAGACAGGGGGAAGATGTGGAGGACGCCCTGGCATCTGCTGCCCTGGTCTGTCTGAATGATAGGAAGGTCACTAGAATAGTCACTCGACCAGGTGACTCTGACAGCGTCATTGACTTGGCTCTGGTGTCACCCACCATTGCACCAAGGTGCCGGTGGGGCACACTGGGATACCACGACAGTGACCACTACCCTTGTATCATCCTGATCGAGAAAGACAGGGCCAGGAGTCAAGGAAACAAGACAAATGCCTTCCCGTATGACATCACTGGTCAAGACGCCATAAGGAAGATCAGAAGGAGAAAACTAACTTCCTCCCGCAGGAGACAAGAAAGATGGTTGCAGCCACCATGGTGGAATGGCGAGGTTGAAAAGGCATGGCTGGGAAAGAGGCAAGCTGTCAAAGACTGGCAAAAAGCCAGGAAGGCCAACATGCCACAGATTGAGTTGGCGGACCTGAAGACTGAGGTCCATAGGACGATGACTTTATTCAAATCCTGCACCAAACAGGCCAAGGCCAAGAAATGGGACGAGTTCTGCAGGAAGGTGTGCTCCGAGCGATCTCTTACGACATTATGGTGCCTCCATAAGAGCATGAATGGCGCCGCACAACGTAGGGGTATTCCAGACTTTCAAGGCGCAGACCTCACATGGAAAAAATCGGATGCGGATAAAGGTAAGGCCCTTCTTGCACGCTACATAAAGCAGACTGACCAGAAAGACGAGCCCGCCAGACAGAGAAACACAACGACACTCTCTCAGTTGTGTGAGGGAGTCGGGACAGTCGAAGAGTGCAAAATCATAGCTCAGACAATACGTGCAATGCTCAAGAAATCACCTAACACCGCCCCAGGCCCAGACGGCATCCGATATGGTGACCTACTGATGATGTCAGATGATGACATGGAATAACTGGTCAGAGAATTCAACACCAGTATCCAGAGGTGTCAGATCAAAGAGGAATGGCTTACACAGCTACTTGCTGCCGCTGCCAAAACCGAACAAAGACCATTCCAAGATAAGCGGCTACAGAACCATTACGATGCAGAACACTGTTGGCAAGCTACTGGAGAAAATTGTAGCACACAGACTTCCTTGTGACTTGAAACAGCTCGGCTGCTTCCCGCCCACACTTGTATGGCTGAATGCAGCAGTCTTTGCTCAAGATGTTTACGAAGGATTTCAGGTCAGAGAAGAGACATGTGGGGCCGCCATAGACTTAGAGGACGCATACAATAGAATATCCTTCGAGCACTTGATGCAAACCCTCCTCAGACTGCAAGTGCACCCTCACCTTGTACGATGGATAGCTGCAGTTCTACTCCAAAGGAAGGTGGTGCTAAGATGCGGGAGTTGGTCTTCTGAGCAGATAACGATATGTCCAGGATTGCCGCAGGGTTCACCACTGTCACCAGTACTATTCAACGCGTATACGGTGCCGATCACTGAACAACAGTTGGACGGGAGGGGTAAGACTATTATTTGCTGATGGCATTCTCGTGTACCGACAGGGTCGAGATAGACAGGTGGTTACCAATGATATGCAGGGCGAACTAGATCGAATTTCCTCATGGTGCGCTGATGCCGGTGTCCTTGTCAACCCTGCAAAGGCATCGGTTACATGGTTCTCCCTAAACAACCATATTGTGAACACAGACCTGCCGACAGTAAGAATGGATGGGAGCCTTTTGAGTAGAACCCAGTCAATGACATATCTTGGCGTGAGGCTTGATCGAAGCCTGTCCTTCAGAGATCATGTCGATTATGTTATAATGAAAGCTCGAAAAGGTTTGTCAGCAATGAGAGTCATGGCGGCTGCCAATATCGAGCAAAGACTGCTAATACTTCTGTTCCAAGGACTGGTGCTTTCACGCATCGAGTATGCCCTGGCCATCCTCACTGTCAGCCCTACACAGATTGGAAGACTTGAAAAGGTACAAAACGAAGCCATGCGCATCATTTTGGGCTGCACGAAAGACACCAGCTGTGTAGCAATGAGATACCTCCTTGACTTCCCGACAATGGAACACAGGATCAAGATCTGGAGAGCTCGTGCATACTTAAAAATAAGTGCAGATGAGCAGCACCCTCTGCATGACGCTATATTCAGAGAAAAGGGTGACAGGCTAAAGAGAGGCAAATCATGGATGGGTCGGGCGGAAGATGTCGTCAGACAGGTCTGCAGTCTTACCAGTATCAACCCCGGCAAGGAATGGGTGCCGGTGCCTCCAGCTTTTAAGTGCACTTTCTCCTGCATTATCACACTCGACAGACGGTGCAGAGAGCAGAACCCTGTCGCTGTCAATGCAGAAGTCAACGCGCTCATCTATGAACACTCAGATAGCCCCGAAGTGCTCATCTATACAGATGGATCTGTTGTAAAGCAGCAGAGAAGTGCGTGGGCATTTACAGCCCGTTCAGCGGGCCGAACCGTTCAAGAATCCAGTGGTGCCCACTCTATGACCACGAGCAGCATGACGATGGAGGTGATGGCAGTTACACAGGCTTTTATATGGCTGGAATCACAGCATTATACCAACGTGTGTGTACTAAGTGACTCAATGAGCATGATTCAGAAGATCGAAGCTGGATCTGTACGTAGACAGTGGACTGAGTCGCTGCGGAAGTCTGTTGTTCGTAAAGTCACCTTCATCTTCGTCCCGGGACATGCGGGAGTCGAGGGAAATGAACGAGCTGATAAACTGGCTGGCTCTGCACCCCTGTAGATGGCCAGCCCATGGATCGTGCCAATGTTATTAACGTCCTTAAAGATATGGCGAGAACAGAGGACTTTGACGTCAGTGAATCCGCATCGCTGTCCAGGATGAAAGACTTGGGAGTAAGAATCGGCACAGCCAGACGCAAGAGTTACATCGGGAAAACAAAGCGCCTCGTCAACCAACACAGAACTGGCACTATTAGCCACCGGACGATGATGCATATGCGGTCCAGGGGGGGGGGGGGGATCTGAGCACCTATGGACATGTCCGGAGTGCAATGAAGATACCCCAACTGATAACTGATAACTGAAGTCAAATGGGTTGGCCATGCAAGTAGGTTACCATTCAACAGCATACCACAACAAGCAATGATGTACAGACCAGATGGAAATAGAGGAAGAGGCCGACCACGTAAACGTTGGACAGAGGGAATAGCAGAGTCCATGGGAATATCAATTTATGAAGCGCATAATCGGGCACTCTCACGATGTTTATACTTCACCTCGACACCGCAAGGTACAAGAGGAACAAGATGAGATGAGATGAGATATATATATATATATATATATCACAAACCACACTGGGTTAATAAGAAGTTTGACCTTTCAGTTAAGCAGACAACTACCTACAACTAATAAACTGTTCTCTGAGTGCCTGGGCATCTGCTTCTAAATATAAAATAAAGTGTCCAATTTTCCCTCTGCTGCAGTAACAAAAATTATATTCAAAAGCTGTAAATACTAACAATGTTGCATGTCCTTTACAAGACATAGCCACCAAGCCCAGATTGATGTTCTAAGCAATGTTATGTTCAGTAGGTTGCCATTGGTTACTGTATATAAGATAAGATCCATCCATAAGATAAGATACTAAAAATTAGTAAACTAAAAAGACTAAAAATACCCTTGTCATGCAAACTGCCATAAAATCCATCCCACTTCAGTTCCAATTATTGTGTCTAATGATGATCAGCCCGTTCTGTGGTGAAAGGGTTATGAATGCTGTTGGCTGTGTGTGATTTCTTTGCAAGTTTATGTTCAGTAGTTTGCCATTGTTTTCTGAGCGACCGGTATACATATCATTGTATGGAAACCAGCGCAAGGCGGTCTGCTGCCAAAATCACCCGCAGCTGTGTTTTGAACCCCAGTGTAAATACCCCCAATATTTTCATTATGTACTTTTATATGCAAATTCAGGAGTATTCTAAAGGTTATATTGCATGCTTCATATTTAGAGTATTATAAGAAAGCTGATATTGGAATACATGATTATGAAAATGAGATGAGTGACATAATTGGCAGGAGTACACGGCTGTATGCAAATCTGGTACCCAGGAACAAGTCATTTGGAGCAAATTCCTCGACTGCGTCTGTTATTTAAACAGAAGACAATGTTTAATTCTATGGGCAGAATATTAATTTCAGGATTAGAAACCTTTGCCTTCGCCAGATTGCCTGATCAATTGATTCAAAAAGTATAGTACAAAAAAACTTAATAATCTAACAAAGATGGACATTTAAAACACCTGAGTGTTAGTCTCATATTAATCCTACATATCATTTGCAGATGATATTCTTGCATATATGCAGGGGAAAGATAGGGAGCAAACAGCCCAGGAGCTACAGGCGACAGTAGACAAAGTGATTGACTGTTGCACTGAAATGAGTGCTGTCATCCACCTGGAAAAGGTGGCTGTTTTGTGGTGCTCTCTGGACAACAGGATTGTGAGAACTGATGTCCCAAGCCTCACGATAGATGGTAGAAACGTCAACAGAGAGAACAAACTGAAGTATCTGGGAATCACATTTGACAGGAGCCTGTCCTTCAAGACCATGTGGAGACGTTTGTGACAAGATCTCAAAAGGGAATCAATGCACTAAAAACTATGGCTGCAATGGACACAAAGCAGATAATGCTCTTCATACTATACCAGCACTTGATCCTCTCAGTGAATGATTATGGAATAGGACTGCTCACTGTCTCAAAGAGTCAGTTGGTGAAATTGCAGCGCATACAGAACGAAGCTATGCAGGTCATTCTGGGATGCACCAGAGACACCCTAGTAGTATGTATGCGTTACATCCTTGGTCTGCTAACTGTTGCTGGTAGGCACAAGGTGATGCAAGCAAAGACATACCTCAGAGTAGCCCCAGACACAGATAACCCGTTGCATGAGGCGCTGGACACAGTTAAGGGTCAGAGACTGATAAGAGGGAAATCATGGATGGCTCAGGCGGAGGATACGATCAGGCAGGTGTGCATTTTAGAGAACATTAGGCTAGGAGAGGAGTGGGTCAGAGTGCCAGCGGAGTAGTTAGACTTGTGCAGAGTTATAATCACATTGAGCCAGGAGTGCAGGGAGTGGCCAGCAGGGGCCACGGAAGTGGAAATCCAGCAACTAATTCAGGATAACGCTCGCCCGGGTGATGTGATTATATACACAGATGGTTCGGTGTTGAGAGGCAGGAGAAGTGCCTGGGGGTTCTTAGCAAATGCTAATGGTCGACATTTGGTGCAGGAGAGCCTGGCATACGATACCACAACATTTAGCTTAAGAATGGAGGTGGAGGCAGTCAGTGCAGCTTTCTGCTGGATGGAGAATGTGACACACACACACATTGTGATTGTAACTGACTCAAAAAGCATGATGAGTAGGGTGAGGACAGGCAAGTTTCGTGCAGAGTGGCTTGCTTCGCTTCGGAAGTCACGAGTGACAAGCATCGTCTGGATCTTTTCTCCGGGGCATGCTGGTGTGCTGGGGAATGAACAGGCAGACAGATTGGCTGGCTCTGCAAAACTTTGTGGAGTATTGATGCATGATAAGGCAGACGTGGTTGCAGCCTTGTGGGAGTACATGTACACCTCGGAGGAGCAAATGGATCACCATGGTCTGGCAAGAATGCGACAGTGAGGGGTGACGAGGGGATCTGGCTGATGATCGACGTTCAGAAGAAAGGCGAGACGGACATATAATCAGATTGCTACTGGTACTACTAGCTGGCTGCTGAGGAAGGGGACGGAGTGCTTATGGGAATGCCCTGAATGCTGTGATGTCGGTTCCTAAATCAATCAATCAATCATCAATCCTACATATGACGTACTGATTCCATAGTTGATTGGTAATTTGTTAGACTGGTACTTTGTTAAAGAATGTGTTGTTTAGTGATTTCGTTCACAGTACTATAGTTATACACCCAGTTTCACTGATAAAATGTTTCATTTGCTTTCATCTTCTGTCATATTATTTATCTTATAACAATATTTAAAAGATTCACTTTTCTCCTCACACGGTTTATTCATTGTCTATCTTTCAGCATCGTACAATAATTAAAGATCATATATAATACTTAATGTTAATTCCTTAGTTAAGATAAGAGAATCTGTTTATTTTTATTATCACATTGTAATATTTAAATAGCTAACGTATTCCTGACCAAGGAACTCAAACACGACACTGACATTGTAATCATTCAACTGAAACAGTTCTGGTGAAATACACTTTAGGAACTACAGCATGCATGAAACATGAAAATCTGTCGCTACAAGTTATGTTCTTGACACACTTGAAGACCTCAGGCAAAGCTAACTCCCATTGTTTATCTCCAGCACTTTCTGAGAAACTTGGCCCAAATAGCAACAGTTCATCATTGAACAGGACAGCCCCTTTAACATTTCTGCCAAAATCCCAAAGTCTTGTTTCATACTTAATTTCTATGAATGGAGCTTCAGAGCAAGATCTAAGTCGATAAAGAGTTCCATCCTTTGATAATATAAAACTCTCCTTTCCTTTCCTGAAACAGACACCAGCAGATGACAGTGGTGGGATGTCATTTAATAAGAAGTAGCGTGTAGTTGCAGTGTCGAAGACGGCAATCTGTATCTTTAATCTTTCTGACATCGTACCAAAGAGAATAATTTTGTCACCAACCACTGTTGAGCATTTAATGCAAGTTAAATCTGAGGGCAGAGATTTAATTTTAATCCACTGACTTTGATAAGCACTCTCAGGGGCCTCTGTTGCATTAATCTTTTCAATTAAATAACACTCTTCTTGTTGAAAAATAGCGAACAAGAAATCCCCAACCGATAGTAAGTATCTTACTTGCCCCTCTGTGGCAAACTTTGAAATCGCTCGCCACTGGTTCATAGATGTTGTATATACATACAGGAGATTGTCTGTTGCTAAATAAACATTACTGTTAAAATACATCACAGAGTTTGGACAACAGGTTTCTGTCGGAGGTTTTCCCAGACCACACCACTTACCACTTTTTCTTCGACACACTAAGACATTTTTACTACTGGATGCTTTTACCGCAATAACAACATTCTCCAAATGACTATTTGTCCTGTGAATGGCTGAAGTAGGGCACAGATCATGATGAATGTCTGTTTGCAACATATATTCCAGTCCTCCTTGTAGTATCTTTTGAGCTCTTGTATCGGCACGAACAAAGTCCAAATTCATGGTGTCAATAAAACATTTCCCACTTATCAGGCAAACTTTAGTGAGGTTTAGCAGATTTGAGAGCTGACCCACTCGACTCAGGGTGTTTGTTTGTTTCTTGTTGTTATTCCTTTGCTCAGTAACAACATCTTGATCCTCATTAACTTTACTACCATCACTTGCCAATTTGTCTTCGTTCTGTGAACCGGCTTCTGTATTTTGCTTGCACCCGCGAGTTAGTTTACTTATTTCGTCACCTATATTTGTTCCTGTTGGTTTGTATGTAACCCATGATAAGACAGTCTCCAATACTTCATCTTCTGAATCTGCCATCAAATCTGGGCTTGCAATTAATTTTTCCATTTCCTCTTCAGTAAGCATTAGAATTTCTTCACACTTTCTCACAGATTTGAAATGTTGAACAATATAAGACCATGAAAGAGAAGTCAATTCTTTTGAACTCAGCAACTTGCTGCTTTGGTAAATGTTCAATGCAGTTTTCAGTGCAGATATTTTGTTTTAGGAATGTTTCACACGCTTGTAGCAAATAGAGCACCTGTAATTGATTTGCTGCATGCCAGAGTTCATACACGTTGCTTTCGGTAATGATATTCTTCCCTGTATACATGCAGTCAAGGATGTCAGCAAAGATCTCACGAGAGATGCCTTTAAGCGTTACCTTTCTTTCAAGGTCTTCTTTCATTCCGGATGTAAAAGCAGCTTTAAAAAATCCAGAACATGCAGCAAGAATGACACGATGACATTTAAACTCGAAGCCGTCTATGAATATTTGCACGTCAGACAATTCGGAAGTCTCCTTCTGATTCTGTAAACCCTCTAATAGTCTCGAAACAAATGTTTGAGAAAACATTGCAGGAAGCTCTTTCTGAATCTGTTCACCCGATCCAACAGACGATTGACCGAACTGGAATGCTCCGAACGCTATCTGCGGCACACTACATTCTCCGAAAAATGACAGCGGTGAATGAACTGGTGCAGCCCTACCAAATCCAAAGAGCGATTGCTTCTTATTCTGTTTGGAGAAGCTCATGATGATGATTATCCTGTTTGATGATTACACCCACAGCTGTTTCAAATTAAAGACCTCTGTTGATGATTCACATTCTCTGAAACAGAATAATTTTCCTTATGTTGAGTGTTTCCAAACTAACAGCAAATCAAACTAATAACAAATGGTCTACACAAGTTCAGCAAAGTTCATAAGCAATGACTGCCAACCATCGCTGTTTACGTATTGGGGGAAAAAACATTTATAAATGTATTAGATGAGTATAAAGTAAGAATTTATGTTCTGGGTTTTTATGAAATAACTTGAGAAAACATTTCACCACAGACTGGAAATGTAAACTTACTTGAAATATTTAATTAAAAGTCCTCACAGAAAGAAATTGTAGCCTATTGTGAATATTTAAACAGAGTAAATTATGTCTCAACACATAATTTATTTGTGGTGTGGGAATGGCTGCCTCATCCCATAGCACACTGGCAGCAAAACCCAACCAACCATGTACAAGTCATGACTTAGCATGAGTTGGCTGAGGGCCTATGCTCCAGGAGGAGGAGGAATTGTTTAAGAGGCAGAAGAAAAGGGAAAAAGAAGGGAAGGTAAAAGAAGGGGAAGGTAAAAGAAGGGGAAGGTGAAGGAAGTAGAAGAGAAAGGAGTTGGAGGAGTTGGACAGTAATTTATTTAACGTAAACATCAACAGGCCTCATCAAGAAGGGATCAGCGTGTACTACAGATGTAAACAGTCATCCAGATTCTGCTGGCAAAACAATATGTAATGCATCAGTTACTGAAGCATGGAATTTTTTTTTTTGGGTGCAACTCCTCGCTTTGAACTCAAGCGTCCATACTCACTCATCTAGATATAATACTGGACTGAATTTTGCTTGTTGATTAGCTTTCCCTATTGCCAGTGTCCTTCGCCATCAGGAGAATGCATTCAGACTTCAGAGGTTCTTGTAATTTACGTCCCCAATGAATTTCATCTTTCATGGCCACATGACTGAGCATTGTAAAAATCATTAATTTCAAATTCAAATAAAATAATGTTACACGAGTTATATTTTTGAAATGTGCAATTATTTTAGCTTTTATCTTTGCGTCTCTCGTTATTTTATATTAATGAAATTCTCCATGGAAGACATTTTTAATCGATGGCCTCCAAATTTAGAAAATTAATTTCAAGGAATTTGTCACAATGCAGAATATACAATTAATAAAAGCCAAGGTCATCCCATAGCAGATATTGCTGCTGGAATGGGGGAGTGTCAGGCCTTCACATTTTCTATGCCACGACATGAGCTGTGAGTGGACGGTTCCCTTTCTTGCTGCCTTTTCTTCCCAGTCAATTTGGTCACTTGAAACGTCATGAAACTTTGGAGAGAACAGTAATTGAGGGATATATGCGCAGGAAGAGAGGAAGAGGAAGGACAAAGAGAATATGGGTGCAGGATGTGGCAGATAATCTCCAGATGGGTGTATCGGACATGAGACATCTTGTTTATGACCAAGAAGTTTACCAGATGGTTGTTATGGGAGGGAAGTTCTGCAAGGTACAGGCAACAGAATGAATGGAACAGAAATTTACTCTGGAGAAAGTTCTTTCTTTCCAACTTATCAGAAACGAACAGATACATCTAACAAAATTGAGTAGAAATCTCTGTTCAATTGTGGTTAATTTTCTGATTTGAGAAATGGCAACACCCACTAGTTCTCATCGATTTACATCAGATTATAATTTGAAACAATTTTAGATTATAGTGATTCTGATTTAAAATACTCTGTGAAAGATTCTGAAACTGATAGCATGCCCAGTAATCTAGTTATTCAGTTAAATTATATTGCAGGTGGTGATAGGGAAAACAAAACCGACAGTGGAAGTTCGTCATCATATGATGGCACATGTGCAATTGTTTCCTCTAATGGGCGACAATTGTGTCCCTAAGTTTGCTTTGCCTATCACATGAAAAATGAGCAATATTTAAATAATTATAACTAAATAGAAAATAATGTATAAATATTGGTTCTCATTCTAATAAGTACAGATGTGCCCAGTGGTTTCTTGACTTTCTCAATTTTGTGAGAAAATGATGTACGTCAATATTATAATTATTTTCTGTTAGCACTGATAAGCAGATTGTTATATATGTGAAGAAAAATGCAATATTTATCATTATTCACATCTTAAACAAAGTTTTAATCATTTCAGTTCTCATATTTACTGTGTCGCAAGTTATCTTGTTCAGTCGGTCAGCTTCGTGGATGTGATGAATATCTCCGCTTAGGATTGACAAACACTGAGGCACTATTGGATTGGATTTTACAAAGCCTACCCAAGCTATCTGTATGCAACCAATGACAGCTCTTGAGACAGGAAGGGGTTGGCACTATTAGATTACCTGACTTTTACTAAACCAGAAATTCATTAGATTTCGCCCATGATAATGTTACATTTCCATATTACGCCACGATCGTGATAAAACTGAAACGATTACTTAGTATAGTGTCCATTATTGCACAAACCACAATTTCTGGCTTATAATATTGTGCTTCTACCCAAAGATCTCAGGTGTCTTTCTAAGATGTGAGTAGACCCGTAAATCCTATTTTCTAGAGCTGTTAATTCACTGTTCAACTAGTATTATTCAATTTAGCATCCATTTTTACAATGTAATTAGGTGGTTTTTACTATTAAAGTTAGCCAGCACCTCCAAAACTGCAATTAAGAAAATTGCATGCCGACAATGTGATATTTCAATGGCAGGAAATAGCAATTTTCTTTGTCATAATCCAGCGATTGTGATGACAATGAATGCATGTTTGCATTCAACACCCATTATAGTATTTATGTGTAATTTTTCATCACTCTACACTGACCGGATTGTTTATATTTGGGTTTTATTTTAACCATGACTTCACTTGTCAGAATGTAATCTATGCATCTAGCAGACGTGGTGCACACTCTGAAACGATCCAATGGTTTTTATTGCGACAAGACATTGTAATTTACTCCTCAGTCAGCCAAGCAGTTAATGCTGATTGAGCTGACCGTTCCATTGAGTCAAGAATCGAGGAGCAGCATACGTACAAGATGGAGAAGTACAGTGACATGGTCACAAGTCTGAGACATGAAGGGTACAATGTCAGGCCATTCACCACAGAAGTAGGCGCAAGAAGTCTAGTCTCCCACTCCGTACGAAAACATTTAGGCTTAAAGGGACAAGCAAGAACTCAGGCACAAAAACAACTCAGTGAGGCAGCCGAAAAGGCCTCGTGCTGGCTATGGAACAACCGGAACATTGAATGGGACATATCTCGACAGTAATATGGTTAACGTTTTTGTCTGTGACTGCAGGATCATCTAACACCGGAACCAATCCCTCAACTAAGAGCTAGAACTTGTACTGTTGTGTGTCGACTCTATAGTCTTCCCTCCAAGCGAGGGCTGTGCATCTGAGAATGGGACTGTTCAGTGGGGCAATCGCTACACCGTAGCAGTCGCCAAGTCAGGCAAATGTCGGCCTAAGTCCAACCTCCATTCCATGGTTGCAATAATCTTGCCAAAACCACACCTCAGCAGCAAAGACCAAGAGAGTGGTCGAGGAACCAAGAGGAAGAGCCGGCTTCCCTGAGTATAGTGCCATGAACGGGGTACGATGAAGGAACATGACAACGAAGATGAACAGAAGCGACAGGAGGTTGTGGCCAGGGAAGAAGTTGGCTTCCCTTGGCCAAGGTGTTAGGATGAATGTGAGGACACGAAGCACCGGGTACACAAGGCTCTCCTCCCTGAGGGAGGAGCTTAGGAGTAGACATTCTCGCATGGCATAACAACGCAAGGACAAAGCAGATAACTGAATGTCTCGCATGGCAGGGGAAAAAACTGCCCGGAGTCATGACCCAGCCCGCCTCCAGAGGCTGTCAAGAAGTTAAAGAGCCAAAACATTCGAGGAAGGGAGAACTCTTCTGACAATCAGAATCCCCCTGTCATGCTTGCTCCGCGGCAGAGTTTTTATCACAGATTGACATCATCACAGCAGCTTGATGTGGTGTGTGTGTGTATATTTATAGATATATAAAGTGTGTGTGTGTGTGTGTGTGTTAATGTGTAAATATTTGTACGAGTGTGTATATGTATATATTTGTAGAAGCGGACTTTCCATCCTGGCAAACAGAAATAACCTGTTGGTGATTGAACCTAGCCATCCAATACAGAAAGGCTGCATCACAAGGCTGCTATTGGTTAACACTGCACCAGAAGTAAATAAGAACTGTCAAAGCTAATGTGGAGACGGCAGAACCAAGCAAACCTAATAATATTGAGGGAAGTCTTCTTCATAATGTGTAACATTTTTGTTTTAAATCGTTATTTGTCAGAAATGTAACTTAACATAACAATGGCCATTACTTATCAATCTGTTTGTTCAGAAATTTCCAATAAATTTAAGAAGTTTCCACTGCCTACATCTTCAAATGCTGCACACACACACACACACACACACACACACACACACACACACACACCCCCCCCCCCATACCCATTAACTTTATCGTCATCACAACATAATTAATAAACTACACCAACATTATAAACAGTGATACAGACAGACGGACAGGTAATGATAACTTGAAACATTAACTGGCAGCCATTTTGAACCTCTTAATCAGGACTGAACATTTAAGACAGTGGCAATATGACCTTTATATTCAGTTTATCAGCCCACACAAAACAAATATGTGGTCCGC
Organism: Cepaea nemoralis; assembly: GCA_014155875.1. Lineage (NCBI taxonomy): Eukaryota > Metazoa > Mollusca > Gastropoda > Stylommatophora > Helicidae > Cepaea > Cepaea nemoralis. The sequence goes on along the minus strand of JACEFZ010023181.1, from coordinate 333,214 downwards.
ATGGTTTGCTCAGTTGTAAGTTAATATATCAGGGATGAATGACTTGAAATGTTGATTGGCGGCCACTCTGAACCTCTTAATCAGGTTTGAACATTTAAGATTACAGCAGCAATGTTACCTTTACATTCGGTTTAACAGCCCACACAAAACAAATATGAGATCCGCATGGTTCGCTCAATTATTAGTTAATATGTCAGGGATGAATGACATGAAACAATAGGCACCCATTTTAAACCTCTTAATCAGGTTTAAACATTTAAGATTACAGCAGCAATATTACTTTTACTTTTATGTTGCACTCATTAATCTCCAAATAAAAACTTTATGATCTCCAGGGCATTTTGGCTGTTTTGTTTTGTTTTTAAACATAATATAACATTATTTGGCTCTATTTATCTTAATGGATAGAGCCATTTTGAATATTAATGTGATTAAGTGACACAATATTTCAAAAATTATTGTTTACTTAATTAGGTCTCATAGTCACGAACACAATGACAATTATGATAAATGGTTGCTAGGGTCTTTGTTCACAAATAAAAAAATGTTACACTAACGTAGGTGTTAAATAGTATTTCTGATCATTGTACACTGTTTCCCATATAATTTTATATCGTCAGCTGTCTGTTGTTACTGTTGTTATGGACAATGTAATTATGTGCTAACTCTTTTTGCTTGTACTGCTGTAGAAGTAGCAATGTCAGCTTTTGTAAGTATTGGGGGGGGGAAATGGGGGGGGGGGGGGGGGGGGGGAGATAAGAGGGGAATGGGGAGAAACGGTGGAATAGTTTTTCACTGAAAATTTTAATCAACCATCCAATGACTCTGGTTTGTACACACACTTGCTTCTGACCTCATGTATGTGAGACCAACATGGCATACGTCACGACAAACAACTCTAATAAATTCAGAAGTGTTTTGTCTGCTAGGCTGCAAGCATTTGTCGCTTATATATTTCTTCTGTTGATGTTATTTACTTTTTATGTTGTAATGTAAGCTAAGTTTGGTTTTAACTCATGTTTCTTTTTGTCTCTCGTTACTGTTTAATGCATTTTTGAATTCTGCGTTCATTTTTACATATACTTGAAGAGTTTCAACATTAATCTCCTTTAATTGTGTTCGGGAGAAAATATTCAGCACAGCCATAAAAAAGAGACAGCGCAATCATAATTCAAAATTCAAAGTGTCGGCGCCCTGACTATACTAATTACTATAGTGGACCTGTATTTATTTATAATTAGAACTGGCAATTTAGCTACTAAAATTAAACAGAATACAAGTTTCATTTGCAGCAGTAATTTATCTGTGTACTTGTATTATTTTTCAGCAGTTGACATGACTGAAAATAATTTTGAAAGCCAGTTTTCAGACCCATCTATATAAAACTGTAAAAGGAGTACTTTTTTCTTAGCAGCACATCAGTACATACTTATTTAAGTTTAAATAACACACTGTGAAACAAGTTTGTTTTTTTTGGGTATAAAGTTAGTATTAAATTATTAATTGCACACTTTTAGATACAGAATAGAGTAATTATAGAGCAGAATTAGAAATCAATTATTAGCGAAAGTGACTGCTTAATTTATGCAGCAATTACAAACTTACTTACTTTAATGCATGATATTTAATCAACAAAAGAAAACTGTCACAATGCAGTGGGCACATCAAGACAATGTGAGTACATTTTCATGAGGGGAAACATTATTCACAAACGTTTGTGAATATGTCTTGTACACACCCCAGGTGCACAGGAAAAATTGGAAGTGGTAGAAAATTTTGAATATCTTGGGTCATTGATTACCAACAACTGTGACACAATGAAAGAAATTAAACGACGACTATTAATTGCTCTTCAAAGACTAAAACAACTGAATAAATTATGGAGTGGGACAGATAGAAATCAAAGTGGTCAAGCCGTTTGACTCGTGCTCTGAAGGTTGTGGGTTCGATTCCGGGCCGCACCCTTCGGTTTACGAGTTAAATGTTTCGGAGACTCCTGTGGGTCGTCGCTAAAAGCTACGGAGTTCGTGCTTTGTGCGACGCTTTCCGTGCTGCGGAAAGAGACCGAGCCATATGGGATAAAACCCGGTGCAATGAAGTCGACCCTGTCGACTTTTAAGCGACTTTTAGATAGAAATACAAAAATTAGATTTTTAAGAGCATGCATCTTTCCCATTGCAACATACGCCTGTGAGACCTGGACACTTACTAAACAAGCTGAACAGCGCATAAATGCCTTTGAATATAAATGTTACATGCGGGTTCTAAGAATATCTTGGATACAGAAAAGATCAAATGCATCCATACGACAAGATCTGAATATTGAAGAAGGTTGGCTATTAAAGACGATAAAACAAAGAAAATTTAAATACTTTGGTCACTTGAAACATTACGAAAGTTTGGAGTGAATAATAATGGAGGGGTATATGCCTGGGAGCCTGTCTCCCTGGCCTAGGAGTTAACGTCTTTCTCCGTAATCCCGTATATTCTCGTGAGTAACGTAACCTGCGCGAGAATCAGTAGAGGTTCTCACCATTTTGATAACTTACGGGGTATGTGAGCTGGTTGCTCAGAAAGCAATGGCAAACTACTGAGCGTAATCTTGCCAAGAAATCAACAATCAGCTGAAAGATGCTGATGTTGACAGCGATGTCCTGTAAAGGATATGTGAACGAAAAGAACCAAAGAAAATATGCCTGGGAAGAGAGGAAGAGGAAGGCCAAAGAGAAGATGGGTGCTGGATGTGGCGGATGATCTCCAGATGGGTGTATCAGACGCGGGACATCTTGCTTATGATCGAGAGGTTTTCCGGAAGGTTGTTATGGGAGTGAGGTTCTGCAAAGGACATGCTATTGAATGAATGAACATTATTCACAAACATTTGTTAATCACTTCGTTTCATGAATTGTTCTTTGACTTATGATGAACATTTCACATGACATTTAATTAATATAAATAGGCAGCTATTTTTAATTGTTAATTAGGCACATCCTATCAAAAGAGGAATGTGACCTTTACTTTCCTTTTACCAAAACGCACAATAAAATATACACCTTGCTGGGTTCGTTAGCAATGTGACAGACATTTAATAAACAATTGGACACCATTTTTAATTGTTAATTAAGTCACGGCACATCCTATAGAAAAATAGATATGTCAAGTTAGACCTCGCCACCCGGACGCAATGATATACGGTAGGTACTATATTGCTTGTTTAAAAATAAACATATCACAGTAAAAGAAGGCAGAATTTTTCAGCTTCCAATTTACTGAGCTGTGATCAGAACTGCCTTACTTGCTCAGATTCATTTGCACTTCCTAGTCGCAGATCACGACGCAAAAATAGTAATATCTCCGCTTAGAATTGACCAACAATCTTTGTTGAGATACCGTTGGATTTATCTTGTCAAGCTGTATCTAACTGTGATGATTTCATCAATAAAAACCCAATTTTTAATTATTGTAAAAAAAAATGCTAGTAGTAGTAGAAGAAGGTGTATAGAAGCATCGTGTTGTATTTGTAAATATATTTTAAATTTAAAACACGCAAAATGAATAACAATTTTTTAGCGTATCATATGCCCTGTTAGTGTTAATGCACTTTCTTATACAAAGAAGAGACTTACATGTGTATACTATACTACTCATGGAATATTACCAGTAGAAATAGAAACCAAACGTTTCTCTGATATTGGTACGAAAAATGAAACGGCGCCATAGCCTGTCAAGTTAGCCATTTTCAGCCAGTTTTGGCTCGCCAATCCAATCCAATCCAATCCTTGGTACGAATGGTACAATCCTTGGTTCAGCCTTTGATTTTTTTTGACTTGGCTGTAATTGGGGGTTTATGGTGTGACTTGTAGACTGTCTTTCGTACTCTGGGCTGCTGGTTGTCAGCTTCCCGGCTTCTGATGTGTTGATTGTGTTCATTCCTTTCTTCTTGAGGTTTTTTTCATGTCTGGGCAGAGTCGCGCACTTGTTGAGGTCTGGAGTAATTGGGTACCCACCCTGTCATATGGTGCTGTTTCTTTCAGTGAGTTTTACCAGTTGTCGTCTCTCCTGGTGTTCCTCCTTCCCCGCCTTGGGTTGTCTTCGAATCTTCTCGGTCTTGATTGATTCCGTGTGTCGTGGCCTGCTCTGACTAGGCCTTTTCGATACCGTGTGTGGAACCATTTTTCTTGGTCTGGGTATTCATTTTCATTCAGTTCTATTTCACTTTCTGATGATTCTTCTTCTGTCTGAGTCTTTGTGTTTTCTGGTTCGGGTGTTTCGGTCTTGGCCTTGAGTAGTTCTAGTTGTTGTCTTTCTTCTTGAATCTGTTTGAGCGTTTCTTCTGTCTTTTCTCTTTCTTCTTGGATTTTTGTTAAAGTTTCGTCAGTTTCGGCCTTTATAGCAGCCATTTGAGCGACATCCTACTCTATCTTCTGCTGGACTAGCTTTAGTTTGTCCAGGATGCGCAGAACGGCCGTTATCTGTGTTTCTTGTGTCTTGTCTTTTTCTTCCTCCATGTTTTTGAACTATGTTCTCAGATCCTTCAGTTGGCCTTCCAGTTGTGCTTTGTTGTGTTTTGGTGAGTCGGTTGGTCGCCTCGTACTGCCTCCTGGCCTCCTTATATGGTAGGTTAGACTTGATTGCGATTTTCATAGCTTCCTTGCTGTCTTGGTGGCAGGGGCAGCCGAGGTACCTGGCGCCATGATTGTTGAGGCAGTTGGCGCACTTTCTGTTAGTGTTAGGCCCCCTGAAGTCCGAGTCATTCTTTGCATGCTGGCACTGACTGTATGGATGGGATCCAGAGCAGTATCTATATACCTCCACCTCACTCTTGCAGGTGGCACGGATGTGCCAAAATTTCTGGCACTTAGAGCACTGCAGCACTCTCCGTATGTAGTGCTCTGGTACTTGGTCTTTCTTGTTCCATATAATGTATTGAGGGATCATTCGGTCCTCTGATGTTACGATGACAACTGTAGAGGGGATGTTGTTCTTTCCGATGATCTGGTCAGCACTGGTGATCTTGATTTTGCAGTTCTACCTTGCCAGCATCTCCCTGATCTGGCCGTTGGTGAGATGGGTCTGGACTTGTTTGATGACCCATCATTTGATTGTGCGGTGCCGGGTGGCTTCCAATACTATGCCGTGGTGAAGCTGAATGGCAGCTTTCTCTACATGTGCAATCTTCTGCATAAGTGCTGTGGTCTTTGGGTTTTTGTTGATGGAGACCACTACTCCATCAGGTGTCTTGCGTAGCTGGTCGCTGCTGTATCTTCCCAGCTCGTTTTCCAACAGACTGATTATCTTGTCTGTTGGTAGCGCCGACAGTTTCTTCTTCTTTGCGTTCATCCGGAGTGATTTTTTCAGATGTGATTGCGGTGTGTCTGGTTAGGCACCCTCGGGTCGAAACCCTCAGGCCAACACATCCGACTTTTAGCGTGCATTTTTGACCAGGTTAGCAGTCCTGGGAGACTCTCACTTTTGTGGTACCGTCCACATCTCAGCTGGTCAAGTTGGAACAGTCGAAGACTACACGGTCATCCCTCAAGTGAAGGCAGGGACAGTCCATAGCATTTTCCGCTATCCTGGGTGGCTTCCATAATTGCAGAGCCGGCACATAACGCTCTGGTGCTGGGTTTACCGAGGGAATCGTCACGTCCTGCTCATGGCTGTTTTAATTCCTCACTTCAATATATTGGGCATTTCGCTCGCCCTGGGCCGTTCCTGCACAAACCAGTCAGCTCTGCGGTTGGTTCCACTAAGCGAGTTTTCGGACATGTGCTTGTCCCTGTACCCATCAGAGCTGTTCCAGGCACGGCGGACATTCGGAAAAATACCTAGTCAGAGCTGTTCCGAACAAGAGCGGCGTTCGGAAACTAGGTAGTCAGAGCTGTTCCTAGCACGAGAGACATTCGGACGAGACATTTCACTCGGACGTAATTGCGTAGTGTCAATTTTTAGTTTGCCACCCGTAGGACGACACTTCCGACTTCCGGCAGGCATTTTTTAATGAGGTTAACCTTCCTCTGGCGCCGACAGTTTGACTTCTCCCACGCTTTTCTGCTTGAGTAGAATTTTGCCGATGAAGTCTATAGTAGTAGTTATTGTTTCCTCCTGTATAGAGGTCTTTGGTACATTGGGCTGCATCTCCTTGATGTTGATAACTTCATGGCTGCTGCTGGCTTCAGTTGTGATTTATTCAGCGAACGGGAATGGTTTCAGCTGGTGTAGGAGCAAGACTGCTGTTTGTAGAACTGGGCTCAGCAGTCGCAGCGGCCTTCCTCGCCTCTGCCTTCTTTTTCCCGGCTGCATATAGCTCATCTCTCTGCGCGGCACTTTTAACATGAGGCATCCTCTGCGTTATCAGATTGCGATCTGTTCTCGAAAGTGCGTTGAGTCGTGGATGACAGATTTGGCTGGAGACTTTAGCTGATTTAAATAACTATTAGAACAATGGCTCTCAACTGTTTTGGGCCCATGCACCCCTTCACCAGTTGTTCAGAATGTCACCCCCCCCCCCCCCCCCCCCCCCCCACCCCCTTCGTATTTCCTCACTATAAATTCCCCCCACCTCCGCCCCTACACAGTATATTTAAAAATGGAAGCTAAATTTAATCACACATAATAGAACAAGTCTAGATGTCTACATGAAATGTAATTTGCGGGTCTACTTACGTTATAAAAGGAATTTCAGAAGGGAGAGAAGTACAGAACTGTAAAGTATGGAGGGAAAAACAATATCAAGTAATCGGTTCTTGTATTAACGCGATACTGAAATAATCTGAATTTCCCCCCGGGGGGGAAAGAATTCCCCACCGTTTGAAAACCACTGTATTAGAACATTGGTTCTCAACCTTTTTTGGCCCATGCCCCCCTTCACCATATGTTGAGAATGCCATTCCTCCCCCTTCATATTTCCTCCCTATAAATCCTTCCCTCCCCCACCCTGCCCTTACATAGTATCTGTAAAAATGGAAGCTAACTTTAATAACACATACTAGAACAAGTTTAGATGTCTACTTAAAATGTGATTTGTGGGTCTACTTAGATTATAAGACAAATATCAGAAGGGCGAGGAGTACAGAACCTTAAAGTATGGAGGGAAAAACAATATCAAGTATTCGGTTCTTGTATTAACGCAATCTTGAAATAATCTTCATTTCTCCTCCTCCTCCCCCCCCCCCCCCCCCCCCCCCCCCCCCCCCTGGAAACCCTAAAATTCCCCCCTAGGGAGGAATTCCTCACCGGTTGAGAACTACTGTATTAGACAATATCAATGACGAATCATGACCGCCCACGCTTATCGGCATGGCACATGATAAATGAATAAATTAGAAGATAATTCGCTGGAGCCGCTGGAGTCAGCATGATTGAATTAATAAGAGCGCTCGTTCTTAAACATCTGGTGTGCTGATGTTGAGGTAGCGGGTTCAACCCTTACACCGGTTCAGTTGGACTGAACTGACTATTGAATTCTCCTCCTTGACTAAGGAATTTCAACTACAAGTACCTCAGAAGTCAGAGTGGGTTTGCCAGATGGCGATTCACATGCAAAAATCAGCCCAATGCAACATGGACTACGCATGAGTTCAAAGCTAGCGAACGAAAAAAGACAGCTGAAAATGTGCCTGTTTAGCAAACAAAAAATATCCGATCCGTTTTTAGTTTCTTTGGTTTACTAGAAAGTGTATAATTATAAAGAATATACGCTGAGTTGAACCGGCGCCGTGGCGTAGAAGTTAATGATACACAATTTAATTTTCCTTCATACCTAGTCTAGTTGATTGAGAATTCGAAATCAGCTGCGAGAGATTTTGATTTAGAAGCAGACCTCCGTACGTCATATGTTTATGATATAATAGATAGATCTTCCTAGAAAGAAATGGTAAACCGTACGGTATGGTATGATGAGTACAAGCTAACGGTAAAGCAGTATGACAGTACAGGGCAAGATGTGGTGGGTAAAATAAGACGTGACTAAGCGCAGAAAGCTTCAGGGCAGGAAAAAAAGCTGGGAGCAGACACCTTGGTGGAATTTCGAGGTGAAGAAGGCTTGGGTGGATAAGTGTAGCGCTGTAAGGAGATGGCAAAATTGCCAAGAAGAACACAGCTGGCCATCCGAGTCCCTGCATGCACACAAAAGTAAGCTATTTAACAAAACTGGTCAAGGTCGTTAAAAGTGAAAAATGGGCTGGAGGTGTGTCAAAGGGTAAGCACAGACAAGTCACTGAAATTGTTCTGACGACTACATAAAAGCATGAGTGGGGTAGTCAAGAATAAGAGCATTCCTGACTTCCAAGGTGCTGACCTCATCTGGCAGAGGACTGACGAGGACAAGGGCGAAGCCCTCTTTGAACGCTATCTAGAGCAGAAAAACCAGACAGACATGGGAGGCCGAAATCTTGCCAAGGAGGTCACCTCAGACAGGTGCAAGGCCCAGAACACTTCTGATGAAGACACAGTGACAGTGAAAGAAATCAAGGCTGTGCTTTGACGATCAAAAAACAGCGCTCCAGGGCCTGATGGCATAAGATACAACATCAATAGGTGTACCGACAATGAGCTAGAGAAACTAGCAGACATGTACAACAACAGTATAGGGAGTGCTAGCATCATGGAGCTGTCTGATTCCCTTGCCGAAGCCTGACAAAGACCACACAAAAATTCAAGGATATCGAATTGTAACCATGTAGAATACAATAGGCAAGCTTCTGGAGAAGGTAACTGACAGGAAAATATCAAACCAGCTAGAGAGGCAAGGTGTTTTCCCTCCAACCCTGGGTGGATACCGTCCAAAAAAAGAAACCTGGACGAATGCAGCAGTTTTTGCCCATGATGTCTATGAAGGTTTCCACTCAGGCATTGAAACCTTTGCTGCAGCGATTGATCTTGAGGACGCGTACAACAGAGTACCATTGGATTTTTTAATGTTTCAGCTACTTGGACTCAAAATAAGTCCATTCCTCCTTAGTTGGATCGCTGCAGCCCTCTTCCAACGGAAAGTAGTTTTTAGATGTGGCAGTTGGACTTCGGAACCAACAACAATATATCCTGGCCTACCACAGGGATCACCATTATCTCCGGTACTGTTCAACGCCTACACAGTGAGAATCACCAGTGAGCAGATCACTGGACCTGGTAGGACATTGTCATATGCCGATGATGTTTTAGTGTATCACCAGGGTAAGGATAGAGATCAGGTTGCTGTGGAACTACAAACCGAACTCAATCGCATAAGTACGTGGTGTGATGAAGCTGGGGCAATGGTCAACCCAACAAAGGCAACAGTGACTTGGTTCTCGTTGAATAATCATATTGTCATCACTCCAACACCAACTGTAAAGCTGTGTTCAGAGACGGTGGAAAGAACGCAGGCAATGAATTACCTGGGGATACGGTTTGATCGAAGCTTTGCTTATAATGAGCACATAGACCAGGTGATAACGAAGGCAAAGCGGGGTTTGTCTGCGATGCGGGTGATGGCGGCAGCAAACTGTGAGCAGCGCCATCTATGTCTTCTGCACGAGGGGTTGGTCATGTCTGTTTTTGAGTATGCAATGGCAATCCTGACTCTCAGCTGTAAGCAGATAGAAAGGATACAGAATGAAGCTATGCGCATTATTCTTGGATGTACAAGAGACACAGCAAGCAGGGCAATGCACTACCTTCTTGATTTTCCAACCATTGAAGAGAGAATACAAATTTGCAGTGCACGCGCCTACCTCAGAGTTAACGCAAACACACAACATCCATTGCATAGTGAAATTAGGAAGGTGAAGGGCAGCAGGTTAAAAAGAGGACGGTCGTGGATGGGTCAAGCCGAAGACATTCTTCAACAGGTGTGTTCACTTGAGGACTTAGAACCTGGCGAGGAGTGGGTACAAGTGCCAACAGATTTATGCACATCCATTTCAGTTTGCATCCAACTAGATAGAAAATGCAGACAAGAAAATCCGGCTGCTGTGTTGGATGAAGTACAAGCGTTGATTTTCAAGAATTCACTAGACGGTGATGCTGTCATCTACACAGATGGGTCGGTCGTCCGACATGTGAGAAGCTCATGGACCTTTACGGCTCGGACCGGAGGGAGACTTAGGAAGGAGGACTCGGGTGCTTTCCCTGAAACCACAAGTAACCTGACTATGGAAGTCATGGCAGTAAGTAAAGCAATAACATGGCTCGAGACACAGACATTCACTAGGGCATGTTTCCTTAGCGACTCAATGAACATGATCAAGAGGATAGAGGAGGGATGGATCCGAAGAGAATGGTTGCTGCATCTGGAGCGGTCTCGGCTGGCAAAGATTAGTTTCATCTTCGTGCCAGGGCATGCGGGAGTAGAAGGAAATGAGCGGGCTGACAAGCTCGCAGGTGAGGCTACGGTGGAGGGCGGACGCGCCATGGAGCAGGATGACATTCTGAATGCTCTACGAGAAGTAAGACTTTTGCGTGAACCAAGTGATGACTGTGAATCTACAAAATAACAAAACAAAAAAAAACATTCATGGCCAGACTGCGAGAACAGCAAATTAAAAGAGGGTTGGCCAAACAAGAACACAACACAGGTAGCCAAAGAAGATTGAAGATTGATAATGATAAACCAACACAGAACTGGTGTCGTTAGCCGTTACACGCTGCGGGATTTGCTGAAGAGGGGATCCGAGCACTTTAGACTGAATGGTCCGATGTGCAATGAGGATGATCTGTCGACTAACTAACTATTAATCAAATACACTTCCTTATATACGAAGAAGAATAAAAGCTTACAACACTACTCACAAAATCTTACCACTAGAAATGGAAACTAAACGTTTCTAGTGTTTGAACTAGTGTTTGAAACAGGATGGCGCCGTAGCGAGTCTTGTTTCCTAGGAAAGTGTCCGTTAGTAAACCTGAAAGTTTGTAATCAGGGTTGCCATTCTAGATATTTTATATCCAGATCTAGAGGTTTTTGCCAGCGTCTGGATACCGTTTTCTGACGTTTGGATGCTGGATGCAAATCTAGATACTTTTCATTTGGAGTTGGATATTTTGAATACTAACTTTTTACTTTCCTTTCGGTGTCCTTTACCCATTTTTTTGTTTGGTCTGGACGCGCGTAAATTATGGTAACTGCCATTATTTAAACTTTGAACTATCTTGGGTCAACGCTCAACCCTCCGGTAATAAGTGAAAGGGCGCATAAATTATAATAACATTATTTGAACTGTAAATACCAAATAATATTAGAATAAATTATGGAGTGGGACAGACAGAACTACAAAAAATAGATTTTTAAGAGCATGCATCTTTCCCATTGCAACATTACGCCTGTGAGACATGGACACTTACTAATCAAGCTGAACAGCGCATAAATGCCTTTGAATATAAATGTTATAGACGGGTTCTATGAATATCTTGGGTAAAGAAAAGAACAAATGCATCCATACTTCAAGAGCTGAATAATGAAGAAGGTTGGCTATTAAAGACGATAACACAAAGAAAATTGAAATATTTTGGTCACTTGAAACGTAACGAAAGTTTGGAGAGAACAATAATGGAAGCGTATATGCCTGGGAAGAGAAGAAGAGGAAGGCCAAAGATAAGATGGGTGCCGGATGTGGCGGATGATCTCCAGATGCTTATGATCGAGAGGTTTTCCGGAAGGTTGTTATGGGAGCGAGGTTCTGCAAAGGACATGCTACTGAATGAATGAACTGTAAACTCACTGTGCTGCGACTTATTGCTGTGATGCCGACTTTGTGATTCTTTTCATCTGAATTTGGCTGCAACTGGTACAGATAATATCTCGATAATGGTTGGTATCAACCATGGCGTTTATGAAAAATTGAAGGATGATATCCCATCTTTAATCCTCATATAATTTGCGTGTCATTCCTTGCAGCTAGCATTATCATATGCCTCTTCAGAATGTTTACCAAGGAATTTGGAATTCCTTGTGGAACTACAAACCGAACTCAATCGCATAAGTACTTGGTGTGATGAAGCTGGGGCAATGGTCAACCCAACAAAGGCAACAGTGACTTGGTTCTCGTTGAATAATCATATTGTCAACAATCCAACACCAACTGTAATGCTGTGTTCAGAGACGGTGGAAAGAACGCAGGCAATGAATTACCTGGGGATACGGTTTGATCGAAGCCTTGCTTATAATGTGCACATAGACCAGGTGATAACAAAGGCAAGCGGGGTTTGGCAGCGATGCGGGTGATGGCGGCAGCAAACTGTGAGCAGCGCCATCTATGTCTACTGTACGAGGGGCTGGTCATGTCTGTTTTGGAGTATGCAATGGCAATCCTGACTCTCAGCCATAAGCAGATAGAAAGGATGGAAAGGATACAGAATGAAGCTATGCGCATTATTCTTGGATGTACAAGAGATACAGCATGCAGGGCGATGCGCTAACCTTCTTGATTTTCCAACCATTGAAGAGAGAATACAAGTTTGCAGGGCACGCGCTTACCTCAGAATTAACGCAAACACACAACATCCACTGCATAGTGAAATTAGGAAGGTGAAGGGCAGCAGGTTAAAAAGAGGACGGTCGTGGATGGGTCAAGCCGAAGACATTCTTCAACAGGTGTGTTCACTTGAGGACTTAGAACCTGGCGAGGAGTGGGTGCAAGTGCCAACAGATTTCTGCACATCCTTGTTCAGTTTGCATCCAACTAGATAGAAAATGCAGACAAGAAAATCCGGCTGCTGTTGAGGCTGAAGTACAAGCGTTGATTTTCGAGAATTCGCTAGACGGTGACGCGGTCATCTACACAGATGGGTCGGTCGTCCGACATGTGAGAAGCTCATGGGCCTTTACAGCTCGGGCCGGAGGGAGAATTGTGAAGGAGGACTCTGGTGCTTTCACTGAAACCACAAGTAGCCCGACCATGGAAGTCATGGCAGTAAGTAAAGCAATAACATGGCTCGAGACACAGACATTCACTAGGGCTTGTTTCCTTAGCGACTCAATGAACATGATCAAGAGGATAGAGGAGGGGTCGATCCGAAGAGAATGGTTGCTGCCTCTGAAGCGGTCTCGGCTGGCAAAGATTAGTTTCATCTTCGTGCCAGGTCATGCGGGAGTACAAGGAAATGAGCGGGCTGACAAGCTCGCAGGTGAGGCTACTGTGGAGGGCGGACGCGCCATGGACCAGGCTGACATTCTGAATGCTCTACGAGAAGTGAGACTTTTGCGAGAACCAAGTGATGACTGTGAATCTACAACAATGGCCAGACTGAGGGAGCAGCAAATTAAAAGAGGGGTGGCCAAACAAGAACACTACGCAGGAAGCCAAAGAAGATTGATAAACCAACACAGAACTGGCGTCGTTAGCCGCTACACGCTGCGGGATTTGCTGAGGAGGGGATCCGAGCACTTATGGACTGAATGGTTCGATGTGCAATGAGGATGATCTGTCGACTAACTAACTAACTAACTAACTTGGAATTCCTTATTGCTGAAACATAACTGGTTCTTCAAATCATCTGTCAGACAACAGCAATATAATAATTTTATGAAGCATTAAATGATAGTTCCTCACCACTGAAAATTCTGTCATATTGCAAAACTAAATGGTTATCAATTCAACCAGCTGTTGAAGTAATTGTGAACCATTGGTTGGAGTTGAAGACACACTTCGAAATAACAAGACAACGTGAAAAGTGTTACACAGCTGAAATACTAAATAGAATGTAAAGTGATGAAAAAAATTTGGCAATCCTTCTCTTTTTACAACCCATTTTAAGTGAAGTGCAAACAGTTAATAAACTGTTTGAATCTCAAAATATTGATAAAGTTAAATTACTTGACCATCTCACTTTGCTATTTGACTCAATTGGTAAAAGACTTATATTGCCAACTTCTAAAGCTGACTTCTTCACTTGCACTATTGAGAGCTATTTGGCTCCTAAGCCATACCTGTGATACCAAATGGAATAAAAAATAATTGATGGTTTAAAAACAAAAGGACTGTTAACAGAAAATTAAGAGAAAACTTAAGAAAGCGCTGTCAAGATTTTCTTCTCTCATTATTCAAGCAATTGAAGCAGAGACTTCCTGAAAATTTGGATGTATTTAAAAATATTTCCCTCTTTTCTGTTAACAACATACTTCAGCCTGTAAAGAACATATCAAAATATTATCAAGTTATGAAATTTTTAGATGCTACTGATAATAGTGTGACGGAAGCAGATTATCAGTTAACCAAAATAAATTTGGTTGACTGGAGAAACAAAACAGAAACTGACGCCTTTTGGAGTGAAGTAAGACAATTTAAAGATGCCTCAGGTAACAGTCCATTCTGTGAGCTCTTTGAATATGCGATATCTGCCATGATACTACCCCATTCAAATGCTGATGTGGAAAGAGTTTTCAGTACTGTGAATTATACAAAATGTAAACTAAGAAACAGGATGAAACTTGACTTCTTATATGCTATCTTGACAATAAGATTTGGCCTGATTAGAGCAGGAAAATGCTGTTCAGCTTATCAGCTCCCTAATCGTGTATTAAAAGAAATTGAAACAGCTAAAGCATACCAGTCATTTTGAATCTGAAGCTTCAACTTCATCATCCAAGCTAAGTGCATCTTGTGAGGCAGACATCAGTGAAGATGAGGACATGATTCTATAGGGTAAGTCACATCAATCTTTTTTTATGTTGCATACCCCTTGCAGGACGTTGCAGTAAATATCAGCATTATTCAGCTGCTGTTGATGTACTAGGCAAGATTACGCTCTGTTGTGTGCCATTGCTTTCTGAGCGACCGGCTCACATACCCCCAAATTACCAGCGCGGCTCGAACCTCTGCCGGTTCGGGCGCAGCTGCGTTACTCACGAGAATATACGGGGTTGCGGTGAAAGCCGTAATACCCTACGCAAGGGAGTAGGCTGTCACATCAATACATGTGTAATTTCTTACTTTCTCAATCTGGATATTTTTCCTAGATACTTTCCAACTAAATCTAGATATTTATGGATGTTGTTTGGTCCGTTTCTAGGTTGTTGTTTTTTTTGGTCAAAGAAAAGTGGCAACCCTGGTTCGTATCTGTCAAGTTAGCCATTGTCCGCCAGATATGCCGGTGAATATTCTACTTCTTCTTCAGCGTTCCGAGCCATTGAGGTTCTTTGCTGCAGATACAATCCGTCAACATTCGTCTCCCTGGTTGACCTTCTCTTGCCAGTCATTGATTCCAAGTGCTTGTAGGTCTGTGTATATATTATATCTCCGCCGGTGAATACTGCCGATTAAAATTGTATTAGAAGATAGCTGAAAATGTGCGTGTTTAACAAACAGGGAGGAGGGATGTGTAATGTCTCCAGATCTTTTTTCCCTATACAGTGAAAATATTTTCAGAAATGTAGAAGATATAAATGGAATCAGCATTGGAGGACGAAACATCAATAACATTAGATATGCAGATTATACAGTATTGATTGCAGATAATGCTCAAGATCTACAACAATTAGTAGACGCGGTTGTGGTACACAGTGAGCAGCTGGGGTTGGAATTAAAATATTATTAAATTATAAGAAGACACAGGTTATGATCGTCGCTAGGAAGACCGAAGTACCACAATGTAATATACAAGTAAATTTGAATATTCTTCAACAAGTGAATCGGTACAATTATCTCGGAACAGTCATAACATCTGATGGGAGATGCCTTGAAGAGATTAGAACAAGAATCGCCATGGCGAAAGTAGCCTTTAGCAAGATGAAAAACATTCTGACCAATAAAAGATGTCAATTGAAACGAGAAAAAGAGTGTTGAGGGGATACATAGAGCCTATTCTTTTGTATGGATGTGAAACTTGGACAATGAGCAGTCAAGCTGAAAAACATCTGATGGCTGCAGAAATGTGATTTCTGAGGAAAATGCAAAGAATACCATGGACAGACAGAAAAACCAATGACCAAGTACTACAGGAGACAAATGAAAATCGTAAATTGATTAGAGAAATTAGACGTAGACAGTCAAAATTTTTTTGACATGTTATGAGAAGAAATGGATTGGAGAACTTAGTGACAACGGGCAAGATCGAAGGGAACAGACCAAGAGGAAGACCGAGAGGAAAATACCTGGATGGCTTGGCCACATGGCATGGACGAGACAGGAACACTGAGCTGATCCACAACGCTGGTGATCGAGTGAAATGGCGAGACATGACCGCCCACGCTTTCCGGCATGGCACATGATTGATTGATTAACAAACAGGGAAGTGTATAATGTAAAGAATATAATGTTTATTTTTAATGACTGTGCAGTTTTTGAAAATATTGCCGTTCCAAGTTGTGTATGCAACATAATATAATATGCTTTACCTCGACACCGCAAGGTACAAGAGGAACCTGATGAGATGAGACAAAACTTGGAACGGCAATATTTTCAAAAACTGTACAGTCATTTAAAAATAGACCATGTATAAGCTGAATAGAACCGGGCCGTGGTTTAGGGATAGTGGGAGGGGCAGCTTAATAATTCCCCGTCACACCGAGTCCAGAATTCCAAATTGGAAGCAGGCCGATTTGCGTTGATTTCGATGGTATGAGACATCGGCCTTTCAGAAATAAATGGCAAAACACTGAATAAACATTACCTAGTATATATATATATATATATATATATTATATATATATATATATATATATATATATATATATATATATATATATATATATATATATATATATCGAATATAGTGACCAGCAGAATATCCCCACGACGCTTGACGGCAGAAGTGGAAGATGATGATGATGATGATATCTTATATATAAAAGGCAATCTCCGTCATTATGTATGTATGTATGTATGTATGTATGTATGTCCTTTATTTGTTCGCGAACGGCCCATCCGATTGAGATGAAATTTTCTACACGCCTTCCTTTCATTCCAGCGCTGCCAACTGTGATATTTTGTTAGTGTGAAATCGCCTGCTTACTCAGTATTATTTCATTTTTCATTTTTCATTATAATTTCATATATCTCAGGGGACCTAACTCTGTAAAAGTTATTTCAAGGGGCATAACTTTTCTGTATAACTTATAGTCATATTGTGGCATCGTTTTCAAAGATTTATAAACTCTTTGTCCATAGTTATGTACCGGCATATGAGTTATAATAAATAATGATACAATCTGTAAGGCATTTTCAAAGTTTTCATAAAAATAATGCACAATGCATAACATTGTAACTCATCTTTTTTTGCTTAAGAAGTTACTGTAGATGCTCCCCACCTTTTCGATGCAGTTATCTACAGGCATTTGCGTTATAATCCTCCTCCTCCTCTCCCAGCCTCCTCCTAACCTCTTCCTCCTCCCCTCCCCCTCATTCCTCTCCCTCCTCTTCCTCCTCCATCCTCCTCCTCCCTCTTCCTCCTCCTTCCTTCTCCTCCCTCCTCCTCCCTTCTCCTCCTCCCTCCTCCTCCTCCTCCCCTCCTCCCCTCCTCCTCCTAATTCTCCCTCCTCCTCCTCCTACCCTTATCTCCTCCTTCCTCTTCTCCTCCTCCCTTTTACCTCCTCCTCCTCCTCCTCACCCCCTCCACATTCCTCCTCCTCCCTCTTCCTCCTCCTCCCCCTCCTCTCCTTCTCCTCCCTCCTCCTTTACCCTGCCTCCTCTCTCCTCCTCCTCCATTCCTCCTCCCTCTCCCTCCTCCTCCCTCCCCCTCCGCCTCCTCCTCTCTCCTCCTCCTCCCTCCTCCTCACTCTCCCTCCTCCTCCCTCTCCTCCTCCGCGCCTCACCCTCCTCCCCGCGTTCTTTCCTCTCTCCTCTTCTCCTCCTCCCCCCTACTCCCTCATCCTCTCCCTCCTCCTAACATCCTCCTCCCTCTTCTTCCTCCTCCTAGCCCTCCTCTCTTCCCCTCCCTCCTCCCTCCATTCTCCTCCTCCCTCCTCCTCCCTCCTACTCTTCCCTACTCCCCCTGTCTCCTCCTCCTCACTTCTCAGCCCTCCTCTTCCCTCCTCCTCTCTCCGCCTATCTTTTCCTCCCTCCTCCTCCCTCCTCCACCTCCCTCTTCCTCCCCCTCCTCCTACTCCTCCTTTTCTTCTTCTGCTGCTGCTGCTGCCGCCGCTCCATTTACCCAAGACAGACAGACAGATAGTCGGGAACGGGAGCTTTTATGACTACTTATATGATTTAAATGAGATGCTCTCCACCATGGGCTGGGCGAAGCCGGGCCGGGTCAGACAGACAGACAGACAGACAGACAGACAGACAGACAGACAGACAGACAGATAGATAGTCGGGAACGGGAACGGGAGCTTATATGACTACTTACATGAATTAAATGAGATGCTCCCCACCAGGGTCTGGGCGAAGCTGGGCCGGGTCAGCTAGTATATATATATAAAAGACAATGTATGTCCGTATGTCCTTTATGCGTTCACGAACGGTCCATCCGATTGAGATGAAATTTTTCACATGTGTTGTTCTCATTCCCGTGCAGCCAAATGTCAGAGTTTGTTAGTGTACAAACAGTTATTTACGTAATAAAATTTAATGTTTTTAATTTACATTATAATTAATATATATCGAGGAGACGTAATTAAAGAAAAGTTATATCAAGGGACATAACTTTTAGTAGCATTGCTATATATGTAATTTAAATAATTGTTGCATTTTTCTCAAAGTTTTATAAAATTTTTATCAACAGTAACAGGCATATGCGTTATAATATATAATGATAAAATCTTTAAGGCATTTTCAAACTTTTCATAAACATAATGCATCTATTTTAAACACGTGAAAATTTTCTAACTCATCTTTTTATTTTTCTTCAACAGTACATTAGATGTTTTATTCTTCTTTATTTCTTTTGCACATCGTTTTGTAATGTAATTTTTTTTTAAACATTCCCAAATATGTCGCTTTTTTTTAAAAACTAAAGATTTCCGTGGAGAGGAGCAATATAATGAGTCTAAAGACTATTTTTCAGACCCTACACCGTAGGGTATATTGGAATAAATGTTACGAATGGTTTAAAATGTAAGCGCTATTATCATATTTTATGCCGCCGAACGTGAGGTGTCGGCTTCACCATCTTGTATGTAAGTAAATAATACCGCTACCAGCAAAAAAAACAAAAAAAAAAATTCCATATGTCGCTTCTCGGCCTTTTGGCTAAGATCAAAGTGTAGTTCCTGCACTTGATCTTGCCAGGGGCCGGGATGATCACCCAACACAACCGACACACAGGGACGCGGACCTAGAGGGGCGGCTCTGGCCCCTCTGGGAACCGTGAGCCCTAACAAATAATTCCCATATGTATGGCACGTTACACCCACGTTGGGTATTTATGATGCCCATGTTAAACATTGCCTCAACGAGTCATGTATTATTGATTATTTTTCATGCGTTTTAATGCTTATTCTTTTGTTTCAAAGAATTGCTTCATAAGAGATGTTGAATGAAAGAATGTATGAGAGGAAATAGAGAAGAAGGGCAGAATGTATGACGGGCCTGCGTGCCCAATTCTTAACCCTTTGAAAATAAAGATTTTCGTTCGTTTAAAAAAAATGTAAATTTTTGTGAGAGAAAGTTAGTTGCATATCCTTTGCAGTACTCTGCAGTCAACCCACCGCCCACCATTTATTGGCTGTTCGTGATATCTTGGTAAGTTTACTTTCAGTACTTTCACGTTGCCCTTTTTAGTTATTGGAATGAAGATAGATCTCTTCCAATCGTATTTTCTACTATCAATCTAACTATCTATTCTTCTATTCTATCTATATTTTTAACGGGAACGGGGAAAGGGCCAACATAGATAGTAGATGATAGACTAGATAGATAGATAGATAGATAGATAGATAGATAGATAGATAGATAGATAGAACGAACGAACGAACGAACAAACTTTATTTTCAAAGTATAGATAGATATATAGATAGATAGATAGATAGATAGATAGATAGATAGATATGTAGGTAGGTAGGTAGGTAGGTAGATAGATAGATAGATAGATAGATAGATAGATAGATAGATAGATAGATAGATAGATAGATAGATAGATAGATAGATAGATCCCCGCCAGGGGCTGGGCGAAGCCGGGCCGTGTCAGCTAGTAAATCATAAACAACAATTGAATGCTGGGATTGGTTGCAACGTTCTGCAAAAGACACGCAACTAAAATTTTAAGATGCGTTGAACTGAACCTAAACCGGTACCACAGCACTCGAGGCATTACACTACGTGCTCTATCCTCTTAAATAACCAGCAAAGGGTTCCAGTACTAATGTTACCAGCTGGTCTGATTTTTCGAACTAAAGCCAGAAATACTTCAAAGTTATTCAATTATCTCAATGGATACTTCGTCCCTGAAGTATTAAATCTAGTTATGCACTTTCAAGGTTAGTGTCTCCGACTTCGACATATACATTTGTATAAGATTTGCTTCCTGTAGATAGTTACAAT
The DNA here is from genome assembly GCA_014155875.1 of Cepaea nemoralis. Classification (NCBI taxonomy): domain Eukaryota; kingdom Metazoa; phylum Mollusca; class Gastropoda; order Stylommatophora; family Helicidae; genus Cepaea; species Cepaea nemoralis. Next base: position 312,818 of record JACEFZ010023181.1, on the reverse strand, counting down.
CTAATGCAGGGGTACTCGAACTTGCTTGATATAACGTATGGAACACGAAACGTTGAGATACAATTTAAATGTAAATATTATGTTTAGAATAATAGGAGATCTTCACATGTGCAGAGACCTCCTGGCTGCTGTGTGTCTTAAAATTATTATTTTCAATTATACATTATTGTATACTATATTTTCTTGCTTATTGTAATGTTTGCTTATTTCGCGCCATCCCAAGGCCTTCTCCGGCTCGTGGTAGCACCACCTACGCTCTGGAGTTACCAAGGTTTCCACGGCAACACACACACGTTACACGCATCTTTCCCTCCTCACAGATGCGTCCGGCTGTCAACACAGGTCCGATGCCCCAGGAATATTTACTTCTTTTTGCCAGTCATCCAGTGTATAGGTATGTAACAAGGATTTCTTTGTCTTGACAGTGATAGGTAAGAGAACTACAAGTGTGAATAGAGGCAATAAAATAGCAAACATGTCATAAAATGCCATAGAAGCCTCGTGTTATTACGAAAATATTATCCCCAGCTCGAAGAAATTCCCCGGTCAAAATATTCATCGAGCTGGTCTTTATGCGAGCGTTTTTCAACTTTTCTGCTGGAGCAAAAATGTTTACGTTGCTGAAAGAACTCCATGCGGTGATCCAAGTGTCTGTCCTACTTTATGTAATAAACCAGATGGGTAGAATGTTACATTTAGGCGGTTTCGGTATGTTTCGGCTGCCACTCGCGGAGTCCCGGTTGAAAAACACCGCTCTAGGCTGTTTATTTAGGCCGGCCCTATTTATATATTTCGCAGACTTTATTATGTGATATATTCTATTACCAAAGGTATCTATAAACTTTATATGTGCCTTTAGTGCGCCGTAACTTCACCAGTGACTCCTAGTCCTCTGCTTTTCTTGTGTTTCAATAGGATTTTAATTATGTTTCTAATTCAATGTCTTTTTTTTTCTTTTCATGTTCAGATCCCGTTTACTTTACCCTTCATTATGGCTACTAAGAAAAGAAAAGTGGACGCCGAGTGTCGGGTTTTCAATAAGAATGGGGAGTAAAGTACTTCTTTGTGGAAACAAAGGACCAGAAAACCAGTTTCGTAATATGCAGCGAAAGTGTTGCCGTTTTGAAAGAGTGCAATCTTCGGCGTCACTACGAAACAAAACATCTATCAACATATTCAAAGTTTTCTGGAAACGTTACGCTCTAAGAAATATGAGTCAATGAAACGTGGTTTAGAAACACAAAGAAATCTCTTCACGAGAAAGTTTGCTGAAAATGAATCCTATCATTCGTACAAGTTACAAAATAGTGCATAAGATGGCAGAACGAGGAAGACCGTCTACTGATGGCAACTTCATCAAAGAGTGTATGATGGAAGCAGCAAATGATTGTGTCACCCGAGAAAGCCGATTTGTTTGGAACTATCATCCTTTCGGCAAGTTCAGTTGTGCGAAGAATAGAAGAACTTGGAGAGAACATAGTGCTACAGATACGCGAGAAAACTAGGAACTTGTGGCATTCTCTGGCGCTGGATGAGTCTACTGATCTCTCGAGTATGTCACAACTTCTCGTGTTCATTCATAGTGTTAATTTGGACTTTCAGATAACGGAAGAATTCGGCATCCGTTTGCAGCATGCTATGGAATAACAACTGAAAAAGACGTTTTCATGGAAGTGCAAAACGTGTTGCAAGACTATAACCTTTAGTGGAATTAGCTTCGAGGTATTACAGTTGATGGAAGAAAAAACATGGCTGGCGTGAGGAAGGGTCTGGATGGGGAAGATCAGGACTCATTTGGAAGATTTTCAAATTCCGGGCGATTTGTTCATACACTGCATGACACATCAGCAAGCACTCTGTGGGAAAGACTTAGATATTTCTTGTGTACTGAAACAGTCATTTCTGTTGTGAACTTCATTCTTCACATGCACTAAATCACTGTCAGATCCAGGCTTTTCTTGAAAAAAAAAATTGATTCTGAATTCTGTGACTTGCCTTATCACACATCAGTGAGGTGGCTCAGCTGCGGTAAAGTCCTGTTTCGTTTTTACAAGTTCCGAAACGAAATAGAGGTATTCCTCACTAAAAAAGATAGAACTGATCCACAGCTGTCAGATCCTACCTGGCTGTCAATGTTGTCATTTTTGGTCGACATCACATCCCACATGAATGAACTGAGTTTGAAACTTCAGGGGAAAGATAAAATCATCTGTGATCTCTACAGAATCATCAAAGGATTTCGGAGAAAGCTGTCATTGTTTGAAGCACAACTGGAAGGAGAAAACTTTTCTCATTTTCACTGTTTCAAAGAGTTTTTGCGCTTCTATCGTCGAAGATGTCAACCTCGATTTTCCGACACAAAATTATTCATGACTTGAAGAAGCATTTTTGGGAGAGATTTTCAGATCTTGACAGAACTGAGAGTGACCTTCTTCTGTTCCAGAATCCGTTTGATTGTAACCTTGATGATGTGCCAGTTGAACTACAGTTGGAGCTCATTGATTTGCAAGCAATTGATTTGTTGAAAGAGAAGCACAGAGAATGAAAACTTGTTGAATTTTTCCACTGTTTACGTGATGTTGAGTTTCCGAAACTGAAGAAATAAGCCGCTGGTATGGCATCAGTATTTGGATGGCATCAATATTTGGAACAACTTATGTCTGTGAGCAAGCATTTTTTTTAAAGTGAAGTATGTGAAGTCAACACATCGAACGAGATTGACTGATGAATATATGTATTCTTCTAAGAACGTTTCTGTAATATTTAAGTTTAAAAGCCACGATATCTTCCTTAGCGATTTCGAAATGGTTCAATACTCATCAGTAGAAATATTAGTATTGCGGTTGCAACGCATCTCTTCCTCCCCCCCTCCCTTCCTCTTTTCTGCCTAATACCCGTTCCTGTACTGGCGAAAACCACATGCAATGCTCATCATTATCCCAATGCAAACTCGTGACGGGAACATCCGAGAAAACCACAGCAGCCCTACACGCATTATCGCATATGGCAGTCGCCTAAGTACCGGCAGCTATCCATCCGCCACTTTCTGAATCTGCACATCACAGCAACAGTGGGAATAAACAAAACGCATTTCGAAAGAAATTCACAGCTCACAGTGTTGCACCAAGCACTCAGCTCAGGAGCTAAGCGACTAAAACGAGTCCAAACTTCGGGAAATGCACTGGCAAACCGTGCCCGGAGACAATCAGCCCTTCGAGCTCTTACCGGCTCATCTGCTTTTACACCACGCTAACCAGTTATTCCACATGACAACAGGTATTCGTTATCAACGTCTCCACTGCCCTGTATCTTTGGCACCTACCGCTGGTATATCAGGCCTGAATTAGCCCATCCTTTAATATTATTAGTCCATAACTTAAATATTTATATTACGTCCTCGTTGTTACTATGGTCCTTCCAGTTAACATTTTCTTCCACTTTTACTATATTTAGCCGAATCTCGGTGATTGTTTAGATGTCAGTATCGAGGTAATCTTTATCAAGTTAATCCACTGTAGCGTGTCTTCAGCAACTCATGCCACTATGGCAAGGCCTAAATATGCCCATTATAATATTATCAGTCCAACATATCGTAGTTCTGGATATTGGCCTCTTGCCTTCAACTCTGTGAGTGTACACACACACACACACACACACACACACACACACACACACACACACACACACACACACACACACACACACACACACACACACACCACACACACACACGCACGCACGCACGCACGCACACACACACATATATATATATATATGAGATATAACCAGGGAGCAATATCTTCTTCTTCTTCAGCGTTCCGAGCCATTGAGGTTCTTTGCTGCAGATACAATCCGTCTCCATTCGTCTCTCTGGTTGATCTTCTCTTGCCAGTCGTTGATTCCAAGTGCTTGTAGGTCTGTATATATATTATCTCTCTACCGTCTTCTTGGTCTACCTCGGGGTCTATGGTCATTTATTTCCTGATTGTAAGAATGGTATACGCCGTGAGACCTGGACACTTACTAAACAAGCTGAACAGCGCATAAATGCCTTTGAATATACATGTTATAGACGGGTTCTATGAATATCTTGGGTAAAGAAAAGAACAAATGCATCCATACTTCAAGAGCTGAATATTGAAGAAGGTTGGCTATTAAAGACGATAAAACAAAGAAAATTGAAATATTTTGGTCACTTGAAACGTCATGAAAGTTTGGAAAGAACAACAATGGAGGGGTATATGCCTGGGAAGACAGAAAGAGGAAGGCCAAAGAGAAGATGGGTGCAGGATGTGGCGGATGATCTCCAGATGGGTGTATCGGACGCGGGACATCTTGCTTGTGATCGAGAGGTTTTCCGGAAGGTAGTTATGGGAGCAATGTTCAGCAAGGGACATGCTACTGAATGTTGTAATGTAATGTTGTTTGTCCATCAAGAATGATGATGACCATTCATTTCATCCAGTGGGGTTGAAGGTGTGGAGCCGTGGGTTCTGAGATGGCTGATAAGGCCTATTTTGGCTCGAAATGTTCTTTGACAATGTGGGCAAAGAATACTTGACGTCTCTGGAGGAGGATTTCCTGCAGTGGTTTTTCTGTCCTGCCCTTTCTTCACAGCTCTTGCAGTCCTGGTTGCCTCACATATGACTGCACCTTTGCGTAATGATGCACGCCACGAATTTCGGTCTCTGGCTGCAGCCTCCCAGGTGTCATGATGAATTCCAAAAGCATTCAGTGAAATTTTCAGTGTCTTTAAAGCGTTTCCTCTGGCCACCTTGGGAGCGTTTACCACAACGCAGTTCGCTGTAAAAAATTCGTTTAGGGAGCCTGTGATCTGGCATGCGAGTCAAGTGACCAGCCCAACGAATCTGATTCTTCATCAGTATAGTGTGGATACTGGGCATGGATGCTCTTTCTAGGACTTCAGTGTCTGGAATCTTGTCTTGCCATTTAATCTTCAGTAGCTTCCTTAGACAGACTGTGTGGAAGTAGTTTAATGTCCTAGTGTGTCGCTGATAAACAGTCCAGGTTTCACAAGTATATAGCAGTGTGGATAATACAACTGCTTTGTAGACTTTTAGCTTTGTTTGCAGGCTTATTCCAGTTCTGTCCCATACATTCTTGTACAGTCTGCCAAAGGCCGCACTGGCCTTGGAGATTCTTGCATTCACTTCGTCATCAATTGTGGCAGCTTGTGACACAGTGCTGCCAAGATATGTGAATTTGTCCACAACACTTAGTCTATGATCATTCACTTTGATATTCGGCACAGTGTGATTATTCCCTGGAGCTGGCTGGTACATAACTACAGTCTTCTCCAAGTTGATATTGAGCCCAAAGTTGGCACAGGCATGTGAGAAAGCTGAAACATTATGTTGCATGTCCGCCTCTGAGTTGGCGTATAGAGCACAATCATCAGCAAACAGGAGCTCTCTGACGGTGTTGCTGTTAATTTTGGTTTTAGCTTTCAACTTTCTGAGATTGAATAACTTTCCATCCATACGGTAGTTGATGTCTATTCCAATGTCGTCGTTCTCGAAGGCATTCATCAACATGGCTGAAAACATGAGGCTGAACAGTATTGGTGCCAGGACACATCCTTGCTTCACTCCATTGGTGACAGGAAAGGGTTCAGACAGTTCACCATTTTCCTGTACTCTTGCCTGCATGCCGTCATGAAATAGCCGCACTATTTGGACAAACTTTCGTGGACAGCCATATTTTGCCATAATCTTCCACAGTCCTTCTCTGCTGACTGTATCAAAAGCCTTGGTAAGGTCAATGAAAGTGGAGAACATTTCGCAGTTCTGTTCCTGACATTTCTCTTGCAGCTGCCTTGCAGCAAAAATCATATCAACAGTTCCACGTTCTTTTCTGAAGCAACATTGACTCTCAGGAAGAAGACCTTGATCGAGATGGGCTGTGAGGCGATTGAGAAGAATTCTGGCGAGTATCTTCCCTGCAACTGAAAGCAAGGAGATGCCTCGGTGGTTGTCACAGGATTGGCGGTTTCCTTTACGTTTGTAAAGGTGGACTATTGACGCGTCCTTGAAATCGTGTGGCATGGTCTCGTTCACCCATATGTTTGTAAAGACTTGGTGAAGCTGCTCTGTTAGAACCGCCCATCTGCCTTGAATATCTCTCCTGGGATGGAGTCAGGACCAGGTGCCTTGCCGCTGGAGAGTTGCTGGATGGCTTTGTTTACTTCCACTATGGTTGGCAGGTCATCATGTGTCTCATTGGTGGGAACTTGAGGAAGACAGTTGATGGTTTCATCATCGAAGAAGGAAGTTGCATTTAAGATTTTGCTGAAATGCTCTGCCCAGCGTTGAAGGATTTCTTTCTTATCGGTGACCAATGTTCCCCCATCTGCACTGAGGAGGGGAACTATGCCTGGTGATATAGGACCATAGACCGCTTTCAGTGAGTCGTAGAAGTTTTTCATATCATTCCTGTCAGCAAAGCCCTGAATTTCATCAGCTTTGCTGCTCAGCGAGGAGTCCCGCATGTGCCGAAGTTTCTGCTGCACTACTCTCTAAATGTTCTTGAAAGCATCTTTTTTTTATGTTGACTTTTGGTCATTCAAATGTGCTTTGAGGAGAAAATGTTTCTCGGCCAGCAATTGGTTGATGTCATCGGAATTTTCATCAAACCCGTCTTTATGCTTTCGGGGGGCTGGACCCAGGATTTCCATAGCAGTGTTGTAAATTATGTCCTTTAGGGCACTCCATTCTGTTTCTGTATCCTGTTTAGCTGCAGCATTGGGCTTGAGGCGGTCTTCCAGCATATTTTCAAATGACTGCTGCATTTTCTTGCTGTTTAGGCGTGTGACATTTAGCTTCTTTTGCATTTTCACCCCTTGAGGACGCCGTGGTGGCCTGATGTGAATGTTTATTTTCGAGACAATGAGACGATGGTCTGTCCAACATTCGGCACCACACATGGATTTTGTCACTCGTCTGTCACTCCTCCTGACGATGACATAGTCAATGAGGTGCCAGTGCTTCAAGCGAGGGTGCATCCACGATGTCCTATTTCTCATGGGGAGACGGAAAATTGTGATCGTAATCAGGAGATCATGTTCGGCACATGTCTGAAGGAGGCGGAGTCCATTTCTGTTACAGTTTCCGACTCCATGCTTTCCAATAATGCAACTCCAAGAAGTGATATCCGTGCCTACTCTGGCATTGAAATCCCCAAGGAGTATACGTTTGTCTCCTTTGGGAACAGATGTTAATACATTGTGCAGGTCCTCATAGAACTTGTTCTTGACATCATCTTCGTTGGTCATAGTTGGTGCGTAGACTCTCACAATGGTTGCATGCTTCCTTCCATTCAGCAGGGAACTTCATGGTCATGAGCCTGTCGTTTATAGCCTTTGGAAATCCAGCTAACTTGCCGTCCAGGGCCGACTTAATGGCAAATCTCACACCGGATTGGCGTCTTTCCTCGCTTTTCCTTCCACTCCAAAAAAATGTGTAGCCGGCACCTATTTCACAGATTTGGCCTTCTTCTGCAAGTCGTGTCTCGCTCAAGGCTGCAATGTGAATGTTGTACCTGTCCAGCTCTCTCCCAATCAGTGCTGTTCGTCTCTCTGGACCCGACGCGCCGTCTCTGTCATGTAGGGTGCGTACATTCCAAGTTCCAATTATTAAGGGAATATGGTTTACTCTTTTAGCTTTGCTTGTTTTATCTTTCTTTGTATGTCGACCGCAGTTAGGGTACCCACCAACCGCGGCTAGCTGGTTAGGTAGTGATGAGCAGACAATGTTTAGGGCACCTTTTCTAGCCCCTTCCTCATGCTATGGAGGTGAGCAGTGTGTTCCTATAGAGGGCTGCCCAGTCGCTCAGGGGGCTGCCGAATCCCACTGCTGCTCCGGTCAGTAGAAGACCCATATGGCCTGAGCCGCCTGTGTGCAGGTCTGCGACTACGGCTGCCAGAGTACCCACGCCTGCCGCTTCGCCGCTCGCCCATCGCCACAGGGCTTGAAGGTGATATGACGTTGGATGAAGAATGACTTGCGCGATGACTTGGATTAAAGTGAGGAAGAGTTGCGCAATTCGTCGACCTCACTCTCTCGCCTGAGTCCATCTGAGTCTAGGGGCAAGACAAGTCGAGACGACTGGAGACGAATACAGGTGCAGTGGATGACCAGGGTGCTCTACGTGCCTTGCCGTGCTCATTACGTTCCACAACGCTTTGCAGGTAAACGCCGTCTTGCCCGTTGAATCAGGAATGATTTCTTCCGCGCAGTCTGCCGAATCCTGTCTTCGCATGCTGGGTAGGCATACCCTAGTTTACCTCTTGGTTTGACACCAAATCGGATACCCATGCCTGGTTTAGCCAGCCTCTCACAGCTGTTGCCCGGGGGGTGGCCGCTGTCGCATGCTGACAGCTACTAGGAGCCACAGGCACGAGCTGGGTGTCAGGCTTGGACCAGTGGGGGATGGATCCTGAAAAGGACATGAGAGTCATCCTTACCAAAGGTGCTACCAATGCCTGACACCCGTACCCCCCTGCTACTGAATGAATAAATGAATGAATGCCTTCAACTGAATAACGTAAACGTAAAATAGTCCTGTACACACCTTACAGAGAATTTAGGTCTAAGGTGCTGGTCCCATAGTTGTAAAGATTACAAGGCAAATAATACGTGATGTGGCAAATTCCAAGCCGACCGCCTTTACTTCCCATGAATTTTTCGAGTACCCGTTTTACGATAGGTAGACCCAGGGAGTCAAGCTCAAATTAAACTAAACAGTCCCGCTTGTATGGGGTTCATTATATCACAACTGGGCCGGATGGCAAGCGGCTAGAAACTGCTACCGCCACTTTCCTTCAACTGAATACTGAAGAATAATATCTAGTTAGGAATCGTAGCGAGTTACATGTCGAAGTCCTCAAGTTTCTGGAGTTTGATTAGTGACAAGAGTGCATATGAATAATCTGTCAATGTGTTTCCTTCGCTTGTTAGTTGACGGTCAGTGTATTTTCTTCGCTCATTGGTTGCTTGTCAGTGTAATTTCTTCGCTCGTTGGTTGTCTGTCAATGTATTTTCTTCGCTCGTTGGTTGTCTGTCAATGTATTTTCTTCGCTCGTGGTTGTCTGTCAATGCATTTTCTTCGCTCGTTGGTTATCTGTCAATGTATTTTCTTCGCTCGTTGGTTGTCTGTCAATGTATTTTCTTCGGAAGTTGGTTGTCTGCCAATGTATTTTCTTCGCCTGTTGGTTGTCTGTCAATGTAGTTTCTTCGCTCGTTGGTTGTCTGTCAATGTATTTTCTTCGGAAGTTGGTTGTCTGCCAATGTATTTTCTTCGCCTGTTGGTTGTCTGTCAATGTAGTTTCTTCGCTCGTTGGTTGTCTGTCAATGTAGTTTCTTCGCTCGTTGGTTGTCTGTCAATGTATTTTCTTCGGAAGTTGGTTGTCTGCCAATGTATTTTCTTCGCCTGTTGGTTGTCTGTCAATGTAGTTTCTTCGCTCGTTGGTTATCTGTCAATATGCTTCTTCGCTCGTTGGTTGTCTCTCAATATAATTTTTTCGCTTTTTATTTGTCTCTCATTTGTATTCTCTTCGCTTCTTGGTATCTTGTCAATATATTTTCTTTGTTCACTGGTTTGTTGGTTATCTGGACGTGGATCCGCAGGACGACTATGAGTTTTAACTCTTTAAGTGTCACACACTGGCGTCCAAGTCATTTGAATCCTGAAAAGGGCTTGCATGTATCGGAGTGAGGTTGTGTAGAGACATTTCTCCTTACCCTATGCTAAAGGGCTAGCATGTATCGGAGTGAGATTGTGTAGAGACATTTCTCCTCACCCTATACTAAAGGGCTTGCATGTATCGGAGTGAGGTTGTGTAGAGACATTTCTCCTGACCTTATACTAAAGGGCTTGCATGTATCGGAGTGAGATTGTGTAGAGACATTTCTCCTGACCCTATACTAAAGGGCTTGCATTTATCGGAGTGAGATTGTGTAGAGACATTTCTCCTGACCCTATACTAAAGGGCTTGCATTTATCGGAGTGAGATTGTGTAGAGACATTTCTCCTGACCCTATACTAAAGGGCTTGCATTTTTCGGAGTGAGATTGTGTAGAGACATTTCTCCTGACCCTATACTAAAGTTCCGACGCCGTGGCGAAGGCGTTACATAAGCAGTTCGTAATCCCGCATACCGCATTCAAAACACTGCTGAGGGCGATTTGGCAGCAGACCGCCATGCGATGGGTTTTTCATAAAATGGTATGGGTGTCGGTCGTTCAGAAAGCAATGGCAAACTATTGAACGTAAACTTGCCAAGGTATCATTATCATCATCATGTGCCATGCCGGTAAGCGTGGGCGGTCATGTCTCCCCATCTTACTCAATCAACAGAGTCGTGGATCAGCTCATTGTTCCTGTCTCGACCATGTCATGCCATATCTTCAATTTTGCCAGTTGTCACCAAATTCTCTAATTCACTTCTTCTCATAATGTGACCAAAAAATGTTGACTGTCAACGTCTGATTTCTCTAATCAGTTTACGATTTTCATCTGTTTCTTGTAAGACTTGGTCATTGGTTTTTCTGTCTGTCCATGGTATTCTTTGCATTTGCCTCAGAACCCAAATTTCCAAAGCTATCAGATGTTGTTTTTTTTTTCCAGCCTGTTTGCTCATAGTCCACGCTTCACATCCATACAAAAGTACAGGTTCTATGCAGCACATCAACACTCTTTTTCTCGTTATAAATGACATATTTTTATTGGTCAGTACGTTTTCCATCTTTCCATCTACCTTCGCCATGGTAATTTTAATCTCTTCAAGACTTTTCCCATCAGATGTTATGCGTGTTCCGAGATAATTTGCCAAGCGATCACAAACAGCCAAACAATGATGGGTTAACTGCAACGTCCTGTAAAGGATATGCAAATAACTGAACTATACCAAAATACCATCTCTGTGTTAACTGTGTTGAAGAGTTCTCCTTTCGCAATGCCCAGAGTGTTTCTTCGTTCCTAAACAAAGGACATCTGTTACATGTTCTATACACGAAATCTATGAAGGCTGTGTGTAACATTCGCATACGAAATGCTCGATCTTTCGCACAACATCTGCAGTAAGAATCTAGCTTTCTCGACCAAATTCTTGTTCGTTCCTCTTTGGAGAAGAGCAGTGTCCAACTTCGGCGTGCATTTGTGTAAGATTTCACCCGCGATAACGAGTGAAAATATGTCCACTAGTAGGTTTTCTCTCCTAAAAGGTTGCCAGTGTATCGACATAAGTAGACAACACTGATTCTTATAAAATGTCCTAGCTCTATGCCGGAATTCCAACCTGGTATCTTCTGGGCCTCAGTGGAACACCGCGACCTCTTAGCCACGCTTCCATCCCATACGCATACGAAAGAATGAATACCGCCATTGATGTGTACATTCTGATGTTCACAGATATGTTGCTGGCATGCGCGCAGTCTTGCCGTGGCAGCTGAATTCATTTCGAAATTTTAAAAACTGCATCAATTCTTCCTCTCCTCATGTGTTCCTCTTTCAAGGGAAGTGCCTCACACCTAGCCCTGCACCTCCGAGGTCTGTGTGTCTGACTGCAGCATGCGGTTCTTTCAACTTTGCTTCCTCTGGATAGATACCAGCCAAGGCAACGGGCTCTGTCTACTCGTGGGTAGGATTTCTTTCCTGACACTTTTGTCAGCGCGTTACGACCAGAAGTGCGTCTGGCCGAATGGCTAGACTGTCGGGCTCCCATTCGGTAGACATGGGATCGAATCCATGGTTAGACTTTTAGACCACGATTAGATTTTTTATCTGTCCGTTTAAAAACGCCGGCCTCCCTGGTCTAGAGGTTACACGACTTTCTCCGTAATCTTGTAAGTAACGTGACGACGGCGAGAGTCGGTAGCGGTTCTAACCGCGTCGGTAACTTACGGAGTATGTGAGCCGGTCGCTCAGAAACAATGGCAAACTACTGAGCGTAACCTTGCCAAGAAATCAACAATCAGCTGAATCAGCGGTTTAAAAAAAAAAAAAAACTACCCTGCACAGTTCGTAACTACTGCACTAAAACGGCCTCCTTAACTGATTCAGTGCCAACGAATCTATCGCCAAAAATGACCTCCCATTTGAACAGAAGGACGCTATATCGCCTTATTACGATCATCGTGTTATTCGTTTTGTTTCGTGGTATCTTCCGCAGTTTCAATGTTCAGTGAGCGGAAATTACATGATAATACTTGTTCATGTGATTGTGTACCAAGTGTGGTCCAAAACTGCTTTATGTCTGGCACTGTATCAATGAATTCCTTACACTGCAAGGTACTGTAGACAATTGTAACAGTTTTTTAAATGGCAGTTGCTGCCTACTCTTTGCGATTTCTAACTGCCTTGGCATTTTTCATGTATACAACTTACTCACGGGATCTCCAGTTTTTCGCACTTATCCGAGAATGCTAGGTATCCTGTCTCGCTACCCAAGCTATCGGCAAAACGTGATATGTCAATAGATACTAAAGGTTCTTGGGGAAATGCCCACCCCTTTGCTGGGATCCAACCCGCTACCTTCTGAGCTGGAGGATGACGTCCCAGCAACGTTACGTCCAGTGGAAATAATCCATGCCACCATTGAAGTGAGCTTTCTGATGTTCACAGATAAGTTGGTGTCATTGTTCTCTCGTGTGGGAGTACGCTCAGCCTCGCCTCGCTTTAATCGATGCAGGGATTTAGTTTCGAACTTGCCTCCAAGTGGAGGCAAGTTCGAAACTAAATCCCTGCTTCAATTAAAGTCATAGAAGAGATATCATCATCATGTGCCGTACCATTAGTGTGAGCGGTCATGATTCGCCATCTCTCACAAATACCAAATTTGGATCAGCTCAGTGTTCTTGTCTCGATTATGCCACCTGGCCAAGCTATCCAGATATTTATGTCTCGCTCTTCCCATTGCTCTTTTCTTATTGACAGTTTATGTCTCTTCATAATGTGCGTAAAATAATAAAATGTCTATGTCTAATTCCTTCTAATTCGGTTTCCATTTGTTTCTCGTAGGACTTGCTCATTTGTTTTTCTATCTGCCCGTTTTATTCTTTGCATTTTCCTCAGAAATGAAATGCCATAGTTATTAGATGTTTCTCAGCATGTCTTCTTATTGTCCACATATCCTTATAACAAATGTAGGTTATACCGGATGTTTGTAACGTCTCACTACACTTTGTATATAGAACAAATTTTAAAAATGAAGTACATGATGTCATCAAAAACTATGCTCCACAGTCTATCGTAAGCAATATGCAGCGAATGGCTGTGTTCTACTGAAGTAATTCTTTGCACTCCAAACAGAATCGTGTTATCAACGGAAGAAAGAACATATTTAGTTGAACAAGTGTTTCGAAATTTGCGGTCGATACACACATGGATGGTTTTTCAAAGATTTATAGCAAAATTTCCTAGATAAGCAACCTTCATCGTGGCATTACGGTTAGAAATTTGTTGAATAAGTTGTTTGCTACAGAAATGTGAAAGATGATAGACGATCAGGGAGGCCTGCTGTATCTGAAGAAAAATATCTAGATATCCGAGACAGAATCCTGAAAAGTCAAAGCAAGTCCTTAAGGATAATGTCGCAACAAGTGAACGTGTCAGTGAGCACAGTGCACACAATTCTTAAATAACGATTAAATTTTCATCAATACATGATTTCTGTTGTGTCTGAACTAAAAGAGTATGCTAATCAATCCAGAGTCAATTACTCCACGTGGTTTCAAGTATTTTTTATTGCAGAATGTATTTCACAATATGAACAGACATTTACAGTCCTGTCTTGAAATCCGTGGTGGACATTTCCAATAGCTGTTATAACGAATACGTCATTGGTATTTTCCAGCTTTCCCAAAACAGCGTTAGACCACAGCAGTAACTATTGTATTTAATTTAATGAATTTTTTTAGAACATATTTGATGACATCATGTACTTTATATTTCAAACATGTTCTACATACAAAGTATAGTGAGACTTTACACACATCCGGTATATAGCACCCCAACACTCTTGGCGGAGATATACGTTCTTCATCTCATTCTGCGCTAGGACAGAAAGCAAAGGCGACAAACAAGATGAACATCCCTCTTTTTGGTTTTGTTTTCTTTGGATAATGACGTGTTGTAGCTCCATCGTTCTGTTTCTTTCTTTTGGTGATATTTTTCACACAAAGCTGACTTTCTACGTATCTTATTTTTCCTATTATTCATCGAAATAGCTAGCATAATGTTTAGTCTATCATTGTTTTCCAGCCGTTCTCTGTTGACATTTTACAGGGGTTTCCCGTTCCCGCGGACACACACGCACAAGCACTCGCGCGGGCACACACGCACAAGCACTCGCGCGGGCACACACACACAAGCACTCGCGCGGGCACACACACACAAGCACTCGCGCGGGCACACACGCACAAGCACTCGCGCGGGCACACATACACAAGCACTCGCGCGGGCACACACACACAAGCAGCCTCGCATCTTTTTATTATTGTACATTTATTATCGTGATCATCGAAGTACAGAAGGAGAATGGTGAAGACAATCTCGCATGACAGTTAATTGCATGAAATCCAGTCAGCACTCAAGACACTGAAATACCGACTGAGCTTAACCCCGTACCTTGTTCTGTTTTGTTCATAAAACCAGTTATTGATTGATAGTTCCTACTATTTACTGGGCTAACCCCGTGGACAGCTTTTCACACAAGATAGTCAAAAATTTTCGAAAAGCACTCCTGACTTCCTCGGTGTACAGATCGCCGAAGCTGCTGTCTATTTCATCATCAAATATCTTCATCCATGTCTGAAATAGGTACATTATAATAGTTAGTTGCACATCCTTTACATAAGGTCGCAGTCAATCCCCGTAATTGTTGGGCTGTTTGTGATTTCTTGGCAAGTTTACGTTCAATAGTTTGCAATTGCTTTCTGAACGACTGGCACTCATACCATTGAATGAAAACCAACGCAAGGTGGTCTGCTGCCATATCGTGCGCATCTGTGTTTCGAACGCAGAATGCGGGATTACGAATTGCGTTTATAACCCCTTTCGCAAAAGAGCCGGTACATTATAACAAGCTTGATTAACTACCTATTTGGTGTCTTCCCTCCTTATTTAGTTTATGCATGTTTCCTCCTCCTCCCTCCCTCCCCCCCCCCACCCCCACCCCCTTCTTAAAATTCTCTCTGGGTCTTGTACTCACTACTGTTTTCTGAGCTTGGAGAGGGGAAGGAAAGGTCTGCAACACAGACCCCGGGCAGGCGGTACTTTTGCACTTGTGTCAGGACAGATCTCCACACCAAGCTACGTTCCGACAGATGACAACCCTGCTAGGGGACTCATGATTGCGGAACGTCAATTGCTTTCGCTTGCTTTGAATTGAAGGGTAATCCAAACACGCCTTACTGCGTCTAATGCATTGGACTGGTTTTTGCGTGTAGATAGCTTTCCCTTTTACCAATTTCCCTCACCACCACCAGGCGAACCCACTACGACTTCAATGGTACCTGTAATTAACACCCCCAAGTCAAGGACGAGAGGTCAACATTTTAGTCCAGCTGAACAACTGTCGGGATTGAACCCACTACCTCGGCATCAGCATACCAAATGTTTAAGAGCGAATGCTGTTATCCATTCGGCCACACTGACCTCGACTAAAGGCCAATGAGTCGAGTTTTAAAGTCGTTAACACCCAGTCTTCCAGGGAGTAGGCAATCAACCAAGCAACCGACAACACGTTTAGTTTAGTTTAGTTTAATTTAGTCGATGTATCAACATCACGGTACACGGGTGTAACCCATAAGTGCTCCGTTCTACTCCTAACTCAAACATGAGTCCGGGAATCTCAGCTCAGTGCACGAAATCTGTAACACCGGCTAGGTTCCTGAAATACTTTGGGTAGATGTTTTTAATCGAAAATTTGCCTGGGCAGCGCCATTAGACTACTCTTTTTCGATTTCCAACTGCCAATGGATTTTTTATGTGCGCAACAATACACACGGGCGTCCGATCTCACTACCCAGGGACCAGGGGCAATTTTATTACTAGAAGTCCACATGAAAAAATCCCGACCCTCACCGGAGCTTTAACACGGGACCTCCAGCACTCGAGGCGGACACCCTACTTCGAGACCACTCAGCCTCCCTGACCAACAACACGTATGTGTTTGAATAACGAAGACACAAACCACAGATTGCATGATTTATTGCCTGGTATATGTCGCTGCATCTCGTCAGGTGCATACTGCAGAGGTATGTAACATGTTATACGAGTGGATGGATTATTAAGCTGAAATGCAAAATCACGATACAGGTTTGTAAATTGCAGTGTCTTCAATAACGTTCTACACATTCGCACAATATATGCGAGGATGTGCATCATATTTCAGCCATAGCGTCATTAATCTTTTCACATAACATGATGTATAACTCTGCAGTATGTCAGGCAATAAATCGTGCACTGGATTCCAAATGTTGCTGTATGTAGCCGGGGCGCAATGTTGGGGTGAAGCGCCCAACATTGCTTAAATACCCCAATGGATCGTGAATACATAACCTCTGCAGCCAAAGTACCAACTCCTGGCCTTCACGTGGCGGAACTATTTTAACTAACAGGAGAAGGGGCGACGGCGAGTTTCTGGCGCCGAAAAATAACCAATATGCTCTAGACGTGTTTGCACGAACATGCAGACGCAGACACGTGTGTATGCGCGTACACATCTAAACTCGAGTGAGATCACAGTCTGCTCTAGCAAAAGAAAGGTGCTGAAGACGGAGGCAACCAATCTGGAGGCGCACCACAGAAATTAGGATGGCACACAATTACGCAAAATGGAATATGTCGACTAATGCTAATTGTTATGGTGCTCGCCCTGCGTTGGATCCCCAGGCAGGTGCAGTGACGGGCACTGCACATCGAAAGTGTCCAACCACAACTACTGGAGGTCCTTCTCAGATGTCCACTGGAGCCAGGAGACCTGAGAATAGAACGGCTGGCCATACTAAACAATGACTTAACATAATGCACTGGAATGCGGAGAGAGTCAGCAACACACATACAACAACATAGAAGTAGAAAACATCCTGGAGCAAGAAAAAGTAAGCATATGTTGCTTGCAAGAAACTCACCTCAACGAAAATATAGCCTTCAAATTCAGAGGCTACCCGTGTTACCGATCTGACCGAAAGGACAGGCGAAAAGGTGGGATACTGACACTTGTAAAAAATAATATCACTGCTTCCCAAATCGAAGTCTACATGGAAGGGGCTGAGTATCAGACACTTAAACTTAAGACAGGCGCTACAGACCTACATCTGATCAATTACTACTGTCCAAGTGACCACCCACAGGCACTGGACACACTACCATTAAAAGAAAAAAAATATTGTGTGTGGCGATTTCAACAGCCACTCGCAGAGCTGGGGCTATGATCATATGGACCAGAGAGGAGAGAGACTAGACGACTGGCAGGATCAGTATACATTCATCTTGATTAACAAGCCGTCCGACCCATATACTTTCTACTCGAGATCATGGCGGACTACAGTTACACCTGACCTGGCTTTTCATTCACCAGACCTGGAGTGGAACATTACACGAAGTTTTGGGAAACAACTTGGTGGCAGTGACCATCGGCCAGTCTTTCTAACTGTAGAAAATGAGCTTGTAAATGATAGCAGCACCCTCTCGAAGTGGAATTATAAGAAATCAGACTGGGCAATGTACAAGAATCGCACTAGCATAAGGGTTAGAAACCTGAACACTGAGAAAGACATAAATAAAGTAGTTGAAGAGTTTGGGAAATGCATACTACAGATAGCGCGAGAAACAGTACCAAGAGGAGCCCGTAAACAATATAAACCCTACTGGAGTAGTGAACTGGAACAGTTGCATAATGACGTGGAAGTGTGTAGAAAGCAAGCAGAGGCCACACATAGCCATGAGCACCACAATAAACTCTAGCACGCAAAAGCCAAATTTCAAAGGGCCAAGCTGCAGACTAGACGGAAAAGCTGGCCGGAGAAAACGGAGTCTCTGAACTTTGAAAGAGACACAAGGAAATTGTGGAAGCTAATAAAACAACTTAACGATTAGGGCACAGGGAGAAACTCAAAAATTGCACTACGTAAAGATGGAAACATCTTAACAAGAAAGCAAGCAGCTGACCATTTTGTGGACTCATTCGCACAAGATAACAATATCAATATTAGTCCAGAGAAACAACAAGAGATTAGAGAAACGGCAACATACAGGATAGAAGGAAATAGTACTTGAGGTTCTGGAGGCACCCATCACAATCAGCGAACTGGAGCTAGCCATATCAAAACTGAAAATGAGAAAGTCACCAGGAGCTGATGGTATCTCCAATGAAATGATCAGGAACCTAGGAAGAGAGGCCAAAGCAAAGCTGTTGCAAATCTTCAATAACATCTGGACCTTAGGCAGTGTTCCACAAGCCTGGAGAGAAGAAATCATGATATCCCTCCTAAAATCAGCCTCTAGCTACAGACCAATTAGCCTCACCAGCTGTCTCTGCAAACCACTGGAGCGCATCATCAATCACAGACTGCAGTGGTACATTGAAAGCAAAAACATCCTTGTGCCACAGCAGGCTGGCTTTAGGCAGTGCTACTCTACGGAAAATCAGACAACCTACCTCTCTCAAGAAATTGAGGATGCATTCCAAGAGAAGAAACTGGTGCTTGCAGCATGGAGAGATCTGAAGACAGTCTTTGACAAAGTCTGGAAAGAAGGTCTGATGAAGAAACTGAGAAACTGCAAAGTCAATGGAAGAATGTACAAATGGGTCAAAGCATGCTTGCACAACAGAAGAGCCCGAGTACAGATAGACGGACTCAAGAGCAAGAAAGTACTACTGCGTCATGGTATTCCCCAGGGCGGAGTCTTGTCCCCCACACTTTTTCTAATCTTCATCAATGATCTCGTTGCTAATCTACAGCATGGAATTAAAGCGTCAATGTACGCCGATGACCTGGTTCTATGGAGCACAAATGAACATGCATCAGTTGCCACCAGACTGCTACAAAGAGCTGTAGATACATTTGTTGCATGGGCAAATAGATGGTGTGTCTGCATAAACACTGACAAGTGCAGCACCACTCTATTTACCCTCTCTCCAAAACAAAAGTCAGGGATCATCCAGATAAATGGAACACCCCTAAGAGAAGATAAAGAACCAACATACCTTGGAGTAACATTTGATGGCACGCTGACATGGAGAAAGCACATCAACAATACAGTAGCAAAAAGCCAGAAGGAAATTAGCCATCCTGAGAAAGCTAAGTGGAACCAAATGGGGAGCCAGTGGGAAAATACTTAGCAAAGTTTATCAACAGAGCATACGACCACACCTGGAATACGGATCAACTGCGTGGTGTTCGGCATCAAAAAACACACTACAAGAGCTGGACAAGGTGCAAAATCAAGCACTTAGAGTCACCACAGGAGGGATGAGATCAACCCCTATAGTGGAAATGGAGAAGATGGGGAGGACACAAGCACTGAGTGAGCGCAGAGATACGAAAACGCTAATACAAGCAGAAAAGTTCCTCAGCTTGCCAGGCCACCCTATGCAGAACAAATTTGAAAACCTAGCTATGGGGCGGTTGAAAAGAAGTAGTTTTATCCACCAGGCCAAACGACTCTGCAGAGAAACCACTGATATGCCCACAGTTGGTATCCCCCTAACAACTATTCCAGAGCGAACTCCATTGAAAGATGAACATAGACTATCATTACAAATCCAGACAAAAGTGAGAGGAATATTTGACAAGGAAGAACAGAACAGTGTGAAGCCCAGAACAGCCACTCTCAGCTTCCTTGATGAAGAATACCCACAGGACCTCTGGATCCGAGTCTACACAGATGGGTCAGCACAAAATGCTGTTCGAAATGGAGGAGCGGGAGTGTACATAGAATACCCAAATAATACTAGGGACACAGCCAGGGTACAGACAGGAAAGTACTGCCATAACTATGATGCTGAAATTGAGGCAATCAAGATAGCAGCAGAGAAATTACTAAATACCAGCAATGGTACACAACCTGTGGTGCCATTGACAGATGCAAAATCAGTACTCGGGTCGCTCCTGTCTGGGAAATTGCCAGTACTAAGGACACTACTTTCTGAACTTAGCAGTCAGTGTAAGGTCACCATACAGTGGATACTATCCCACTGTAGAGTACCCGGAAACGACAGACCTGATCAACTGGCTAAGGAAGGAGCCAAAGAAGAACAGCCTGATGTGCCGCTTACATACCTTCAAAAGAAAAGAATGATCAAATCAGTCAGAAAGCCACCAAAACCTGCTCAAGATGACTACCACGTTATGGACAGACCAGAACAAGTCATTATTCTGCGCCTCAGAACAGGACACAATAGATTACGCAACCACGTGTATACAAAATTCAAGATTGGTGAAACAGCCATGTGCACATGTGGATTGGCGTCGCAGACAGCAGAGCACATACTCCAAGACTGCCCAAAATATAACATATCTAGGCAAATCTTCTGGCCTAGTTTAGTTTAGTTTAGTTTATTCGATGGATCAACATCACGGCACACGGGTGTATCCCATAAGTGCTCTGTTCTCCTCCTAACTCAAACCTGAGTCTGGAGAAACTCAGCTCAGTGTACGAACTCCGTAGCACCGGCGAGGATCCTGAAATACTTTGGGCAGATTTTTAACTCGAAATTTTGCCCGGGCAGCGCCGTTAGGCTACTCTTTTTCGATTTCCAACTGTCAAGGGATTTTTTACGTTCGCAACAATACACACGGGCGTCCGATCTCACTACCCAGAGACCAGGGGCAATTTTATTACTAGAATTTCACGTGAAAAAAAAATCCCGATCACTCACTTCTGGCCTAGAGAGACGACAGTGGAAGATAAACTCTATGGACAGCTGTGCGAACTAAAAAAGACAGTTAAATTCATACAAGAGACAACCTTGCAGTTATAGACATATTTCAAGCGAACGAAAGAAGAAGAAGAAATCGTGCACTATTTTATTTATAGCTCCTGTGTTTACAAAAATTATTTTAGAAGAAAGGAATCGACCCCTGACAATCTCCATCAAGTCATGTTTAGTTTTGCCCTCTTAACTGATTCAGTGCCGGTCACCCGGGCCTAGGTGTTAACGTTTTTCTCCGTAATCCCGTATATTCTCGTGAGTAACGTAATGTGCGCAAGAAACGGTGGCGGTTCTCGCCGCGTTGGTAACTTAAAGAGATATGTGAGCCGGTCGCTCAGAAAGCAATGGCAAACTCAATCAATCATGTGCCATTCCGGAAAGCGTGGGCGGTCATGACTCGCCATTTCACTCCATCACCAGAGTCGTGGATAAGCTCAGTGTTCCTGTCTCGTCCATGCCATGTGGCCAAGCCATCCAGGTATTTTCCTCTCGGTCTTCCCCTTGGTCTGTTCCCTTCGATCTTGCCAGTTGTCACTAAGTTCTCCAATCCATTTCTTCTCATAACATGTCCAAAAAATTTTGACTGTCTACGTCTAATTTCTCTAATCAATTTACGATTTTCATTTGTCTCCTGTAGTACTTGGTCATTGGTTTTTCTGTCTGTCCATGGTATTCTTTGCATTTTCCTCAGAAACCACATTTCTGCAGCCATCAGATGTTTTTCAGCTTGACTGCACATTGTCCAAGTTTCACATCCATACAAAAGAACAGGCTCTATGTATCCCCTCAACACTCTTTTTCTCGTTTCAATTGACATCTTTTTATTGGTCAGAATGTTTTTCATCTTGCTAAAGGCTACTTTCGCCATGGCGATTCTTGTTCTAATCTCTTCAAGGCATCTCCCATCAGATGTTATGACTGTTCCGAGATAATTGTACCGATTCACTTGTTGAAGAATATTCCCATTTACTTGTATATTACATTGTGGTACTTCGTTCTTCCTAGTGACGACCATAACCTGTGTCTTCTTACAATTTAATTCCAACCCCAGCTGCTCACTGTGTACAACAACCGCGCTCTACTAATTGTTGCAGATCCTGTGCATTGTCTGCAATCAATACTGTATCATCTGCATATCTAATGTTATTGATGTTTCGTCCTCCAATGCTGATTCCATTTATATCTTCTACATTTCTGAAAATATTTTCACTGTATAGGGAAAAAAGATCCGGAGACATTACACATACCTGCCTAACACCTCTCTTAATAGGTTGATATTGTCCCACTTCATAATCGATCCTTATAGCAGCTTGTTGTTTCCAATATATGTTTTTTTTATAAGTCTAATGTCTTTCCCATCAATTTGTAGATCTGCAAGCATATCTACCATGTTGACATGTCTAACTCTATCAAAAGCCTTTGTATAGTCAATAAAGCAAAGATGTATATCCTTGTTTACTTCTTTAGCACGTTCAATAACTGTTCGCAGCATATACACAGCATTTACTGTACCCTTTCCTTCTACAAACCCTTATTGTTTTTCCCTTATTTCAGGTTGTATTTTCTTCCTCACTGTTTGCATGATAATTCGTAGCAAAATGTTTGTGATGTGACTCACTATACTAATTGTTCTATGTTGATCACATTCCAAGGCTCCTGATTTCTTTGGGATTGCAATAAATACAGAGTTACATAATTCGGAAGGTATATCTCCAGTATCATATAATGTGTTCAGCAGTCTGGTGACTTGCTCCAGTCAAAATTCTTCTAAAACTTTAATCATTTCTGTTGTGATGTTATCTGCACCGGGGGGCTTGTCAGCTTTCATATGGTGAAGAACATTTCGAACCTTCATCTTCAAAATTGGCAGTCCTTCATTATTAAATCTAATATAATACTTTTCCTCTCTGCTATCATTATAAAGGTTTTTCACATAATCTGTCCATACATGTAGAATCTGATCTTTTTCTATTATGATTTTGCCATCTGTAACGTGTTTATCCGGAACTAACCGGCGAGGTGATCGCACTGATCGCCCTGGGTGGCAATGCTACAACATAAACAGGTTCACGGGGTTAAAGGGCATTCCCCGGGGAGGGCTGCAAAGAAGGGGGAAAAGACAGTGGAAAACATTGATGGGGACAGTTGAGTTTTGGGACCCGACAGTGGAGGTCGGCGGTCTGGGAAATTGAATGATAGCGGAGTTAGCGAGAGAACTCCGCCCTGTGTATTTCAGTGATAGTTTTTTTTAGTAATTCTGAGGCTAAGTATTACAGACTGAGCCCGGTTGTCAGCAGTGATAGTGTTTGTGACTACGTGTACTGTACCTGTGCCTATGCAATGTGTGTGTGTATGTATATATATATATATATATATATATATATATATATATATATATATATATATATATATATATATATATATATATATATATATATAAAATGCAATGTATGTATGTATTTATGTCCGTCCGTTATTTATGCGTTCGCGAACGGTCCATCCGATTGAGATGAAATTTTCTACACGTCTTCTTCTCATTCCAGTGCAACCAGCTGTCATAGTTTTTTTAGTGTACAATACTAACATACTTACTAAAATTTAATATTTAAATTTACATGACTTAACATAAGAAAAATTAAATAAAGGGACATAACTTTTAGTAGCATTGCTATATCTTAGGTTAAGTCCCCTTGCTAATAAAATATATATATCTAATAGATAGATAGATAGATAGATAGACAGACAGACAGACAGACAGACAGACAGACAGACAGATAGATAGACAGACAGATAGATAGATAGATAGATAGATAGATAGATAGATAGATAGATAGATAGATAGATAGATAGATAGATCCCCGCCAGGTCCTGGACGAAGCCGGGCCGGGTCAGCTAGTGTGTGTGTGTGTGTGTGTGTGTATATATATATATATATATATATATTATATATATATATATATATATATATATATATATATATATATATATATATATATATATATAATGATGAACGTTCCTGATTAATAATGTTGTATCCAGTTGTTCAAATTAAAGGATTATGTGCGCAGTCCGGTATTAGGTATTGATGCATCGTGGTTGATCAGTCGTTCAACACAACATTCACACAGACATCCTCTAGACACAACCATAGCCAATCCTCTATGTCAATCATACTTTGTAACACCATCTTTAGTTTTTAGACAGCCTGTTGATGTAATTGTTCTTTTATTAGTAAGTTCCTGAATTCTTTTGTGCACTAATTTGGTATTTTGTTGTTTTTTAATTTCTAAGCACTTTTCCTCAAGCCATGCTTCTTTTGACTCCTTACATAATATTCTGACTTGTCTGTGAATTTCTTCATATTTGAGAGAATTATTTTTGTTGAGTCTTCTTGTTTCCATTAAATGTAAAATTTCTTCAGTCATCCATTTCTTATGACCCACCTTTTTCAATTCTGGAATAGTTGTTTCTGTAGCCAAACTTATGGAATTCTTCAGCATTTCCCATTGATCATCCACATCCTGGAATAATATCTTTAGATCAGACAATATATCAAATCTGTTCTGTACTTCTATGTTGAATTTGTTTTGTATTTCCTTGTCATTACTCAATGTACACAAATCATATTTAGTGTTTCCTGTTATATATTTGACTTTCTTCAACTTTATCCTCAATGTTCCTGTAAGTAATCTGTGGTCACTATAACAATCAGCACTGGGAACTGTTTTTGCTATTGTTAGCGCGTTTCTAAATCTTCTGCTAATCAGAATGTAGTCAACCTTGTTTCTGATCCTGCTATCAGGGCTCCTCCATGTCCATAATCTTCTAGGGTGTTGCTTAAACCAGATGTTTCCTACAATCATTTCATGTTCTTTTTCCCACTCTACGAGTCTGTATCCTCTTTCATTTTATCTCCTACACCATAGTTTATTTCTGAATTTTTACATTTCTTTAATCTTACATCTCTTTTTCTTTATAAAATCCCTCTATACTAGCTTCACAGGATTCTCCTGTTGGGGCATATACTTGAATAACATTTATGCTAAAAGGTCTGCCACTCAATTTAGCTAGTAGAACTGTCCGACACGGCCCAATATCCTTGAACAGATTTTGATGTTTTCCGGTCCGAAATAATTGCCACTCCCCTTTGTCGATCTTCACCTCCAGAATAAATAATCTTAAAATCTTCATCTATCTTGATGCCTGCTCCTGTCCATCTCGTTTCGCATATCCCTAAAATATTAATTTTTTCTCTTCCCAGTTCTTGTTTTATGTTCTCTAATTTGCCGTCGTCGTTTAACGTCCTAACATTCCATGTTGCTAATTTTAATGTCTCTGTCCTTGTCTTGCGATGATCAGTCTTCAGGCGAATCATAATGTACTAGGCACTTTTAAAGAGGTAGTTTGCCGTTGCTTTCCTCTATGGCAGTGACCATACTGGTCGGGTGACCGCAACCATTGTCTCTCGAAAGAGATCCTCTGCCTGCCGTCGCGAAACTTGAGACCATAACCAACAAATATCTGTCGGCTGCCCTCAAAATTTCATCCACCACCTGCCTTCCGTGGCTTCTTTTGAACACTTCCAATAAACCAATACGAAATAACACCACATAATCCACAGGAAAACACTAAAAAGCGTCTCCCCGAAGAATAAACGCGTCACTTCGTCGCCATTTGTACCGGAAGTATAAATGGCAAACAACTGAGCGTAATATTGCCTAGTACATCAACGGGAGCTGAAAATGTTGGTATTTACTGCAACGTCCTGTAAGGGATATGAAATAAAAATGATTCAGTGCCAAACAAAAAGTAGGTGTGGACCAACCATGGTAAACAATCAAATAGACAAGTATTTATAACGCTCAGAATTCATGGCAAACAGCCAAAAAATGCCGGAGTTGACTGCTACGCCCTGTAAAAGATAGGCAAGCAATTAAAATATAAAGTTCCGTTCACTGAGGATTAAAATTGCGGAAGGTACCACGAAATAAAACAAATAACACGATGGCACTAGTATGGTGATCTATCTATCGAACTTCTGTCGAAATGGGGGTCACATTCTGCACTGAATCAGTTAATTTATGCAGTCAGTATAGATTGCTGCCCAGGAATAGAGTCATAAGTGAGCTAGGTACAGAGATGAGAAACAGCGAATTCAGATCATCCCAAAGCTTGTAGCTAATGCCCCTTCTCAAAGAGCCGTCCCTCTCTATTTACCTGACCAGCTCCAATGGGGGGAATACAAAGCAGAAGAAGACAGCTAACCACCACCTACCGCGATGTATGTTTTCTTGAGGCCAGCGCTTTGGTGGAAACAAGCCACGGTCTTTAAGAATTCGAAGCACACGTACTGGTCATTCAACAGCGATACTGCCATGCCAATGCCCCTCTTGATTCTTCTCACGTGGGACACAAACAATGGATATTGCTCCCATTGATCCTAAGGGTTAGCAAGTTTGGCTGCTGAGATAGAACAAGCTTTGTATTTTTGGCGCGAACTTGAACAACCTGCAGACCGGAAAATGTCAAGTTATTCAGGGATGAACATTTCTGAACTGATTCAGTGCTGAAGAATAATATATCGTCAAATGCGACTTACCATTTAGACCGAAGGGCGTTAAAAAATTTCTTAAAAGTCGAGAGGACCGACTTCATTGCACCGGGTTTTATCCCATATGGCTCGGTCTCTTTCCGCAGGGTGATCTACAGAAAGCGTCGCAACAAAGGGCGAACTCCGTAGCTCCAGCGACGATCCAAGGAGTTTCCGAGAAAAATGGACTCGTGAACCGAACGACGCAGCCCTGAATCGAACCCACAACCTTCAGAGAGCGAGGCAGACGGCTTGACTACTTCGCCACGGAGACTCCCGAAGGGAGTTATTTCGCCGTACTAGGGTTATCGTGATTTTTGTTTCGTTTCACAGTTCCTTTCGCAATTTTAATGCTCAGTGAATGGAGATTTACATTACAATACTTGTTCATTTGATTGTGCACAATTTTGATCCAAAACTACTGTTTTGATGTTTTGTTTGACACTGAAATCAGTTAACATACCCTACAACAATAATGTTTGCATATCATTTACAGGACATCGCTGTCAACATCAGCATCTTTCAGCTGATTGTTGATTTCTTGGCAAGATTACGCTCAGTAGTTTGCCATTGCTTTCTGAGCGGCCGGCTCACATACCTCGTAAGTTACCGACGCGATTCGAACCACTGCTGATTCTCACCGTCGTCACGTTACTTACGAGAGTATACGAGATTACGGAGAAAAGTCACTAACCTCTAGGCCAGGAAGCCGGCTAACATACCCTACAACAATAATATATGTATTGCTACTGTCAATACAATACACGCATCTCTGAGTGACGAACTGGGTATATAGCTTTCTCGTCGCCATCACGTAGCAAGATATTTGTAGAACGACGCTCTCATCACGGCCCACAGGACAGATTCTCGATCCTTGACTAAGTGTCCATCTTTGTGCCGGTCGACTTCGGTCTCATCTTCCAGGAACCGTTTTGTGTGTGTGTGTGTGTGTGTGTGTGTTGGGGTTTTTTTTGCTCTCGCTCGCTTTGAACTCAAGCGTAGTCCATACACACTACTTCTAGTAGTGGTGGACTGAATTGTGCGTGTCGATTAGATTTCTCCATTAATAGTGTCCTTCGACATCAGGCGGACCCACTCGGACTTCTGAGGTACTTGTAATTTACGTCCCCATGCCAAGGACGATAGGTCAACATTTTAGTCCAACTGCCTTGTGTATGGGTTGGTCCTCTTACCTCGGCATCAGCACACCGAATGTTTAAGAACACGCTTAAAAGAACACTCGTTCTTATCCATTCGGCCACGCTGATCTACACTGTGGTGTTTGATACGGTCAAAAGTATTTCAGTTTCCGAGACATGATACTGTATGCGGGTTAGCTTTCTTCGAAGCTCTGTCTTGAACAATGTCAGACATTTTTGTCTTTTTGATCCACTTGATGCTAAAATATTTCCAGTAACATTTCATTTCGAAAGCGTCTATTTTCGCCTGTAGTGATTGTGAAATGGTCTATGACTCAAAGCCGGAAAGCGAAGGGAAGCTACCACATTATACATCTGAAGAAACTCAGCAGTCTTCTCGTTTAGGACAGAAACACTATGATAAACCGCGAGCGTGTCAAACGGTCTCTCAATATTTTGAAATTGTAAATAGTAGGCCTAGGTGTTAACGTCTTTCTCCGTAATCCCGTATATCCACGTGAGGAACGTAACCTGTGCGAGAGTCGGAAGCGGTTCTCGCGCTGCGTTGGTAACTTACGGGACGGGGTATGTGAGCTGGTCGCTCATAAAGCAATGGAAAACTACTCAGCGTAATCTTGCCAAAGAAATCAACAATCAGCTGAAAGATGTCGATGTTGACAGCGATGTCCTGTTAAGGATATGCGAAAAAAGATGGCCAGGAAAAACGCTTTCCAAGCTACATCTCAATATTAGAAATGAAAAAAAAACATACTCCAAGTTGGTACTTTAATACTATCATTTTCAATTTCGCAGATGCCAATGAATGGGTCCATTCTGCTGAGAACATTGCTGTGGAAATGTCCTAAGGAAGACCATTGAAGCACTTACGCAGGTATACGTGTGCGTAGCGAAAGTGGTCTTTTGCAAAACAGCCAACCAAGAATATGGCAAAATAAATGTATGCAACAGCTCTGTTTGCTAGAGTCGTAGTTGAGTTGAGTTGAGTTGAGTTAGAACCTTTTGGCTAAGATCAAAATGTATTTGCACATGATCTTGCAATGGCCACCAACAAAGGCGATCAACCGAATGAACACAGGGACTTGGGGACCTGATGGGGCGGCTCTGTCCCCTGGGGGAACCGCGAACCCTTCTTTAAACAAAATAAGAACCGCTATTACAGCACTCAGGACATTCCCACACTTTCTCTGTCCTCACCTTCAACAACCAGCGAAGAGCCCCAACACCATATTTATATGATTAAAAGTCTATCTGGCCTTTCCTCGGAGAACTGATAGAGCCGGAATAAAACACAAAATAAGACTGGGAAGTTCGGAGAACAGAAAAACACACACAGATAAATGCGAACGTTTCCACCAAAGTCCTTTTCAAAGAGCAGTTAAACAAAAACATCGCACACAAATAAGAAAACTTAACTAGGGATGTGAAAAGGAATCCGATCAACACAAAAACAAGGAACAGAAAACCTCGCTTTGAATGCTGAGACGTTGCAGAGGATCAGAAATACAACTTCGGAAGTAAAGAACTAAATGATATGACGAACAGAAAATGCAAAACAGATTTTGACAGGGTTAACATAGTGGATACTGTGACTTATGAGACTCACATTTTGTATTATCTTCTTCTTCTTCGGCGTTCCGAGCCATTGAGGTTCTTTGCTGCAAATACAATCCATTCGTCTCTCTGGTGGACCTTCTCTTGCCAGTCGTTGATTCCAAGTGCTTGTAGGTCTGTATGTATATTATCTCTCCACCGCCTTCTTGGTCTACCTCGGGGTCTACGGTCATTTATTTCCTGAGTGTAAGCGAGTTTTGTTTCCCTATTATCTTCCATTCTTTCTATATGCCCCAGCCATCGTAGTCTATTAGCCTTCATGATACCAGTGATTAGCGGGGACTTAAACAAATCATAAATGTCTTTGTTACTTCTTCTTTTCCACTCTCCACTTTGTGTATCCCTAATGGGTCCAAAGATGCGTCTTAAAATTTTGTTCTCAAAGGTTTGTAACAAGGCTTCGTCTCCTTTCGTTGTACTCCAGGTTTCAGAGCCATACAGCACAACTGGTCTGATCAGTGTTTTGTATATTGTGATTTTGGTGTTACGAGATAGCGCCTTTGATTTTAGTAGATGTTGTAGTGCATAGTACATTTTGTATTATGATATTTTTAATTAGTGTTTTTGTTATAATTTTAGTTATAATTAAAGTAAGTAACGAACCCGTGTTTGACCGGTGTCCTGTGTGAAGCAAAGAATTGTATTCTATCGTGCATGTCGTAAGAGGCGACTACGAAGGGTTGTACTTAGGGCAGGCACTCTCCTCGCGTAGAAACATTTAGTCACAAAATTTGACCAACCATGACAAAATCACGTAACGAAAATAGAATAACTTAACCAACCAAGAGAAAAGGATTGTGGGGTATTGCAGAAACAAAGGAACGAGTTATAGTCACAATCTCTAATTAGCACCAGGTATTGCAACTTGCAAAAGTTAGTAGACTAGGTGAGACTAGACTAGACACCGAAGACTTTGCATATCCTATTTACAGGACACTGCAGTCAACACCAGAATTTTTCAGCTGCTGTTGATATCTCGGCAAGTTTTACGTTCAGTAGTTTGCCATTGCTTTCTGAACGGCCGGCTCACGTGATGCGTTCCGCTGCCGAATCTCGCGGAGCTGTGTTTTGTACGTGGGTATACGGGATTACGAACAGCGTCCTTAACCACTTCGCCAGGGAGACTAGCACACCGATGACAAGACTGAAAATACACCCCAGTCTATCAGTGGAAGTGCATGTGAAATTGACTATACACCACACAGTCTCTCAACGAGTGTGTATGGGAAACTGACTATACATCACCAGTCTATCAATTAGATTGTTTAAGAAACTGACTATACACCACCCGGTCTATTAGTTAGCTTGTATGTAAAACTGACTATGAACCACCTAGTTATCAATGTGCGTCTATGAGAAACTGACTATGAACCATCAAGTTTATCAATGAGCATGCATGGGACAACGTCAGGAAAAGACATTTTTGACAACGTATGTCAAAGTTTAACCAACATGAACCTGCCTTGGGACAAACTCGTTGGACTGGCAATAGATGGAGTATCGGCGACGTATGGCGAAAACAGTGGGCTAGTTGGAAAGATGCGGTTAAAGATGCGGGAGAACTGTACTGGTGAATTTATAGCATATCACTGCATCATACACCAAGGATCGCTGTGTGGTAAAGTCTTCAACATGGAAGATGTAATGAGCACTGTAACACAAACCGTCAACTTTATCAGAGCCAAAGGTTTAAATCACGGCCAATTTCATTCTTTTTTGCAAGAAATAGAGTCGACGTTCAGTGACATGCCTTAATTATCATACAGAGAATGAATCACTGAAAAACGAGAAGTAGGTTGAGAGTTTTACCAAAGCACAACTACAAAAAACAATGGACGTTGCGGCCAAAGCCTTCGTCAGCACAGAACAAACAAACAAAAATAGATTAACTAATACACGATCGACACTACATGAATGTCTAAATATCAACTCATCTGCGTCAAAGCTTGAGACGGCTATCCAAGGCTGGAATGGAACGGATGTTGTGTAAAGGGGTCAACTGCCTAAAGGTCAGTACAGCCAGAAACTCGGTGATTGGTTAATTCAACCGGTGAGGGAAACCGCGCTAGGGGGATCAGGGTGCGCCCAGGAGAGCGAATAGAAAAATATGGATGTGTAACTCTGTTGCGATGTAACGGATGCAGTACGCAATTCCGCCAAGTTCACAAGTGACGGTAGTTAAGAACGCAATGAGAAACGACCCCATGCAAACCAAACAAGAAGTCACAGAAAGCAGAGATAATGCTAGTGGTGACTACCACGTCCTGCGAAGGACATGCAAATGGCTATGAAGTGGACTATAAGATGGCGGAGATGGAGGGGGGGGGGGTTGTGGATAAGGGGCGTGGGGGACTTAAATAAAACTGTGTTGGACATTGAGGCCGTGAGGGGAAAGTGAACCCAACTGGAAGATAAGACGGTTTTCCAATATCTTGCGATCGCGTTCGTGAGATGTGCACGATTTTATCGCCGTAACACGTATGTCGGCAACCCCACAGTGGTCGGAACTGTTGAAGTGTAGGGGTACCGGTTTCTTGGCACCACTGTCGATATCGGATAAATGTTGTCTAAATCTGTCCGCAAGACGAAGGCCCGTCTCTCCAAGATACCTCATGTCGCAACGTGTGCAGATGATCGCATAGATGACGTTGCGACTCGTACATGAGAAACCCTCTCGGATGTGGAAAGTAGTCTTAGGGAAAGTGAGACTTGTGGTTTGAAGGACATATGGACAAGTCTTACAACGAGATCGAAGACATGCAGTCGTGCCAGGAAGAGAATGATGGGATTGTGATAGAGTGCTATGAACCAGAACATCCCTCAGGTTACGATCCCGCCTGTATGCCACAAGTGGGGCTTCTGAGAAGACACCGTGAGTGGCCGGGTCTGCCTGGAGGATGGGTAGATGCCTCATGAGAATATTCTTGGCAGCAATATTATGAGGATGGTAGGTAAGTGAGAGAATAGGTCTACTATTGCGTGGTTTCGGCCTGGAAGAGAGAGCCTCGGCACGACTAATAGATTGGCAGCGGTGAAGAGCTGTAGACAGAACATTCTCCGGGTAGCCGCGAAGGCGGAAGAAATCCAACATTTCGTGGGCTTTTTGACGGAAGTCATTATTATCATGACAAAGCCGTCGGAGACGTAGCAGTTGTGAGAAAGGAATGGAATCCTTGCAAGAGGGAGGATGGGAGGAGGTGTAGAGCAGGAATGCATGTGAGTCAGTCGGTTTATAGTAAACCGTCGTGCATAGGCCAGCAGAACCTAAGGAAACTGTTATGTCTAGGAAATTAACAGCCGACGAGGAAATAGTGGAGGTGAGTCTGATGCTAGGATGAAAGTTAGAGAAAAAGGCAATGAAGTCCTGAAGATCAGACAATGACATGTCTGAAACACCAAAACAGTCATCGATATACCTCCTATAGAGCTCCGGGAGCCTACCAGTGTATTGACTCCATACCTGGTGTTCAAGATAGCCCATGAAAAGACAGGCATAACTCGGACCCATCTTAGTACCCATGGCCACCCCGCTGATCTGGTCAAAATAGTCCCCATTGAACTCAAATGAATTGAGGTTAAGGACTAACTCTGCCAGACGCAACAATGGTCCGGTGGCTATGGTGGGGCCGTGTCTTTTGTCTAAGAAAAATTCCAAGGCTTTAAGGCCGTCAGAGTGAGGAATAGATGTATAGAGTGAAGTCACATCTAAAGTAAAGATGTGGTGCTGAGAAGGGGTGGTGAAGCTGATGGAATCAAAGATGGAGATAGCGTGGTTGGTGTCTTTGATATATGAGGGGAGGCTAGCAACCAACGGCTGAAATATGCTGTCAAGGAACTCTGAAATCCGTTCAGTAGGACAAGAGCAGGCAGAGACGATGGGTCTGCCTGGGTTCCCTAGCTTGTGTGTCTTAGGAAGCATGTACAAGGTGGGTTTGCCCAAGCAACTATCATGAATGATCAGCGACGTGGCGGAGCTAGGCAGGAGGCCTTGTCTGATGATGGCATTCGTCACACTCTTGACTTCGGTGTTGTTAATGACCGTCCCGTCTTCTTTCCGTGGTTTGTAAAAAGTGGCATCATCAAGTTGTTTGTTGCCTTCCTGTATATACAAGTCCTTTCTCCAAACCACTAACGCTCCTCCCTTGTCAGCAGGCTTGATAACAATATCATCACGGCGTTTCAAATGTGTGAGCGCCTGTTGTTCCTCCGCTGTGAGGTTCGAGTGCCTTAGTGGCCTGAATTTCAGTTGTTCTATGTCGAAGAGCGTCTTCTCGATGTATAGATCTAAGGCCTTGGATGCTCCTGCAGGAGGGACCCACGTGGATCTGCGTTTAGAAAGGTGGGAGAAGTGATCGGTGGGATCCGAGGAGTTGTCCTTAGTAGGTTGATTACTGAAGTGATATTGCAACCTGAGAGTGCGATGGAAACGATGGACGTCCTGCAGTAGTGCATATCTGTCGGCAGAGGGACGCAGAGGTATGAAACGGAGGCCTTTACTAAGGACCGACTTCTCCGGTGCTGATAGGGGGAGATCAGGAGGTATGCACACAACTAAATTTTCGGAAACGATGGTGGGGTGAGCCAAGAGAGAAGAGGCGGAAGGAGTAGGGATAGAGGCACGAAGTTTGGTTAACTTATTTTTTTTAGCCGTGGAAAGACATTTATATAAGTGGTGATTAGTGCTATTGATGATACAGCGTATCACACAATACAGGAAATAATTATCTGAGCACTCATCTCAACGACTTGAACCTGCAGCTCCAGGGACAGGATGGGAGACACAAATGCACCAATGCAATCTGTCTCACTTTTCTTGTTGCCAGGCAATGTTAAATCAAGTCAACGCTATGGTGTTTCCCAATGCACACTTTGCTTAAAAACTTAGCTTACATCGCGCCGAGTTCACACGGCATTTTAGTGACTTTGAAGCACAGAAAAGTAATTTCGAGCTGTTTCGTAATCCATTTACCATAGATGTGAAAATTGCACCTGGAAATTTGCAGATGGAGTTAATAAAGCTGTAGTGTAATGGGACACTAGAGGCAAAGTGCGAGACTGTGGGGCCTGCACAGTTCACTAGTTTCATTCGTGAAGAGATGCCACGGCTTCGTCTACAAGCGGCTCGAATCTTGAGCATGTTTGGTAGCACATATCTGTGTGAGCAGCTGTTTTCTGTGATGAAGATTAACAAAACATCACACAGTAGTCGTCTCACTGATGAACACTTGCAGCCCATCATGAGAATCTCAATGACACAAAGCATTAATCTCAACACAAACGAACTTGTAGCTAAGAAAAGATGCCAAACATCGTCCTCTGACAAACTGACATAGGAGTGAAAATGTGTATACGAATGATGTTTTATTATTAAAACTTTTTTTCTGTTTTAATTTATATTAATGTTTAAAAAGGTTTTATTTTCAGCTTATTGAATGTTTATCCTGTCCGGCCCGCAACCTTACGTGTGATTTGAGTTTTGGCCCGCTGAGCGATTGAGTTTGACATTCCTGAGTAAGCCTGTTTAAGAAACTGATTATACACCACCCAGTCTATCAATTAGTCTGTTTAAGAAATTGACTATACACCACTCAGTCTATCAGTGAGATTGTATGCGAAACTGACTATGAACCACCTAGTTATTAATTAGCTTGCATGTGAAACTAACTATGAACCACCCAGTTTATTTATGAGCATGTATGTGAAATTGACTATGCACCACTCAGTCTATCAGTGAGATTGTATGCGAAACTGACTATGAACCACCTAGTTATCAATTATCTTGCATGTGAAACTAACTATGAACCACCCAGTTGATTTATGAGCATGTATGTGAAATTGACTATACACCACTCAGTCTATCAGTGAGATTGTATGTGAAACTGACTATGAACCACCTAGTTATCAATTATCTTGCATGTGAAACTAACTATGAACCACCCAGTTGATTTATGAGCATGTATGTGAAATTGACTATGCACCATACAGTCTATCAATAAGCCTGTATGTGAAACTGACTATACATCACCCAGTCTAGTTGTATGTGAACCTGACTATACACCACCCAGCCCAGCTTGTATGAGAAACTGACTATACACCGCCCAGTCTAACTTGTATGTAAAACTGAACATACACCACCCAGTCTAGCTTGTATGTGAAACTGAACATACACCACCCAGTCTAGCTTGTATGTGAAACTGAACATACACCACCCAGTCTAGCTTGTATGTGAAACTGAACATACACCACCCTGTCTAGCTTGTATGTGAAACTCACTATATACCACAAAGTCTAGCTTGTATGTGAAACTGAACATACACCACCCAGTCTAGCTTGTATGTGAAACTGAACATACACCACCAAGTCTAGCTTGTGTGTGAAACTGAACATACACCACCAAGTCTAGCTTGTATGTGAACTGAACAAACACCACCCAGTCTAGCTTGTATGTGAAACTGAACATACAC
Source organism: Cepaea nemoralis (assembly GCA_014155875.1). Taxonomy (NCBI): domain Eukaryota; kingdom Metazoa; phylum Mollusca; class Gastropoda; order Stylommatophora; family Helicidae; genus Cepaea; species Cepaea nemoralis. The sequence goes on along the minus strand of JACEFZ010023181.1, from coordinate 277,037 downwards.
CACCCAGACTAGCTTGTATGTGAAACTGAACATACACCACCCAGTCTAGCTTGTATGTGAAACTCACTATATACCACAAAGTCTAGCTTGTATGTGAAACTCACTATATACCACAAAGTCTAGCTTGTATGTGAAACTGACATACACCACCCAGTCTAGCTTGTATGTGAAACTGAACATACACCACCAAAGTCTAGCTAGTATGTGAAGTTCACTATATACCACAAAGTCTAGCTTGTATGTGAAACTGACATACACCACCAAGTCTAGCTTGTATGTGAAACTGAACATACACTACCAAGTCTAGCTTGTATGTGAAACTGACCATACACCACCCAGTCTAGCTTGTATGTGAAACTGAACATACACAACCCAGTCTAGCTTGTATGTGAAACTGAACATACACCACCAAGTCTAGCTTGTATGTGAAACTGAACATAGACCACCAAGTCTAGCTTGTATGTGAGAACTGACATAACACCGCCCAGTCTAGGTTGTATGTGAAACTGAACATACACCACCCAGTCTAGCTTGTATGTGAAACTGAACATACACCACCCAGTCAAGCTTGTATATGAAACTGACTATACACCACCAAGTCTAGCTTGTATGTGAAACTGAACATACACTACCCAGTCTAGCTTGTATGTGAAACTGAACATACACCACCCAGTCTAGCTTGTATGTGAAACTGAACATACACCGCCCAGTCTAGCTTGTATGTGAAACTGAACATACACTGCCCAGTCTAGCTTGTATGTGAAACTGAACATACACCACCCAGTCAAGCTTGTATATGAAACTGACTATATACCACCAAGTCTAGCTTGTATGTGAAACTAAACATACACCACCCAGTCTAGCTTGTATGTGAAACTGAACATACACCACCCAGTCTAGCTTGTATGTGAAACTGAACATACACCGCCCAGTCTAACTTGTATGTAAAACTGAACATACATCACCCAGTCTAGCTTGTATGTGAAACTGAACATACACCACCCAGTCTAGCTTGTATGTGAAACTGAACATACACCACCCAGTCTAGCTTGTATGTGAAACTGAACATACACCGCCCAGTCTAACTTGTATGTAAAACTGAACATACACCACCCAGTCTAGCTTGTATGTGAAACTGAACATACACCACCCAGTCTAGCTTGTATGTGAAACTGAACATACACCACCCAGTCTAGCTTGTATGTGAAACTGAACATACACCACCCAGTCTAGCTTGTATGTGAAACTCACTATATACCACAAAGTCTAGCTTGTATGTGAAACTGAACATACCACCTCCAGTCTAGCTTGTATGTGAAACTGAACATACACCACCAAGTCTAGCTTGTGTGTGAAACTGAACATACACCACCAAGTCTAGCTTGTATGTGAAACTGAACAAACACCACCCAGTCTAGCTTGTATGTGAAACTGAACATACACCACCCAGACTAGCTTGTATGTGAAACTGAACATACACACCCAGTCTAGCTTGTATGTGAAACTCACTATATACAACAAAGTCTAGCTTGTATGTGAAACTCACTATATAGCACAAAGTCTAGCTTGTATGTGAAACTGAACATACACCACCCAGTCTAGCTTGTATGTGAAACTGAACATACACCACCAAGTCTAGCTAGTATGTGAAGTTCACTATCTACCACAAAGTTCTAGCTTGTATGTGAAACTGAACATACACCACCAAGTCTAGCTTGTATGTGAAATGAACATACACCCCCCAAGTCTAGCTTGTATGTGAAACTGACCATACACCACCCAGTCTAGCTTGTATGTGAAACTGAACATACACAACCCAGTCTAGCTGTATGTGAAACTGAACATACACTACCAAGTCTAGCTTGTATGTGAAACTGAACATAGGACCACCAAGTCTAGCTGTATGTGAAATGAACATACACCGCCCAGTCTAGCTTGTATGTGAAACTGAACATACACCGCCCAGTCTAGCTTGTATGTGAAACTGAACATACACCGCCCAGTCTAGCTTGTATGTGAAACTGAACATACACCACCCAGTCTAGCTTGTATGTGAAACTGAACATACACCACCAAGTCTAGCTTGTATGTGAAACTGAACATACATCACCAAGTCTAGCTTGTGTGTGAAACTGAACTACACCACCAAGTCTAGCTTGTATGTGAAACTGAACAAAACACCACCCAGTCTAGCTTGTATGTGAAACTGAACATACACCACCCAGACTAGCTTGTATGTGACAACTGAACATACACCAACCCAGCTAGCTTGTATGTGGAAAACTCACTATATACCCACAAAGTCTAGCTTGTATGTGAAACTCACTATATACCACAAAGTCTAGCTTGTATGTGAAACTGAACATACACCACCCAGTCTAGCTTGTATGTGAAACTGAACATACACCACCAAGTCTAGCTAGTATGTGAAGTTCACTATATACCACAAAGTCTAGCTTGTATGTGAAACTGAACATACACCACCAAGTCTAGCTTGTATGTGAAACTGAACATACACCACCAAGTCTAGCTTGTATGTGAAACTGACCATACACCACCCAGTCTAGCTTGTATGTGAAACTGAACATACACAACCCAGTCTAGCTTGTATGTGAAACTGAACATACACCACCAAGTCTAGCTTGTATGTGAAACTGAACATAGACCACCAAGTCTAGCTTGTATGTGAAACTGAACATACACCGCCCAGTCTAGGTTGTATGTGAAACTGAACATACACCACCCAGTCTAGCTTGTATGTGAAACTGAACATACACCACCCAGTCAAGCTTGTATATGAAACTGACTATACACCACCAAGTCTAGCTTGTATGTGAAACTGAACATACACCACCCAGTCTAGCTTGTATGTGAAACTGAACATACACCACCCAGTCTAGCTTGTATGTGAAACTGAACATACACCGCCCAGTCTAGCTTGTATGTGAAACTGAACATACACTGCCCAGTCTAGCTTGTATGTGAAACTGAACATACACCACCCAGTCAAGCTTGTATATGAAACTGACTATATACCACCAAGTCTAGCTTGTATGTGAAACTAAACATACACCACCCAGTCTAGCTTGTATGTGAAACTGAACATACACCACCCAGTCTAGCTTGTATGTGAAACTGAACATACACCGCCCAGTCTAACTTGTATGTAAAACTGAACATACATCACCCAGTCTAGCTTGTATGTGAAACTGAACATACACCACCCAGTCTAGCTTGTATGTGAAACTGAACATACACCACCCAGTCTAGCTTGTATGTGAAACTGAACATACACCGCCCAGTCTAACTTGTATGTAAAACTGAACATACACCACCCAGTCTAGCTTGTATGTGAAACTGAACATACACCACCCAGTCTAGCTTGTATGTGAAACTGAACATACACCACCCAGTCTAGCTTGTATGTGAAACTGAACATACACCACCCAGTCTAGCTTGTATGTGAAACTCACTATATACCACAAAGTCTAGCTTGTATGTGAAACTGAACATACACCATCCAGTCTAGCTTGTATGTGAAACTGAACATACACCACCAAGTCTAGCTTGTGTGTGAAACTGAACATACACCACCAAGTCTAGCTTGTATGTGAAACTGAACAAACACCACCCAGTCTAGCTTGTATGTGAAACTGAACATACACCACCCAGACTAGCTTGTATGTGAAACTGAACATACACCACCCAGTCTAGCTTGTATGTGAAACTCACTATATACCACAAAGTCTAGCTTGTATGTGAAACTCACTATATAGCACAAAGTCTAGCTTGTATGTGAAACTGAACATACACCACCCAGTCTAGCTTGTATGTGAAACTGAACATACACCACCAAGTCTAGCTAGTATGTGAAGTTCACTATATACCACAAAGTCTAGCTTGTATGTGAAACTGAACATACACCACCAAGTCTAGCTTGTATGTGAAACTGAACATACACCACCAAGTCTAGCTTGTATGTGAAACTGACCATACACCACCCAGTCTAGCTTGTATGTGAAACTGAACATACACAACCCAGTCTAGCTTGTATGTGAAACTGAACATACACTACCAAGTCTAGCTTGTATGTGAAACTGAACATAGACCACCAAGTCTAGCTGTATGTGAAACTGAACATACACCGCCCAGTCTAGCTTGTATGTGAAACTGAACATACACCGCCCAGTCTAGCTTGTATGTGAAACTGAACATACACCGCCCAGTCTAGCTGTATGTGAAACTGAACATACACACCCAGTCTAGCTTGTATGTGAAACTGAACATACACCACCAAGTCTAGCTTGTATGTGAAACTGAACATACACCACCCAGTCTAGCTTGTATGTGAAACTGAACATATACCACCCAGTCTAGCTTGTATGTGAAACTGAACATACACCGCCCAGTCTAGCTTGTATGTGAAACTGAACATACACCACCCAGTCTAGCTTGTATGTGAAACTGAAATACACCACCCAGTCTAGCTTGTATGTGAAACTGAACATACACCACCCAGTCTAGCTTGTATGTGAAACTCACTATATACCACAAAGTCTAGCTTGTATGTGAAACTGAACATACACCACCCAGTCTAGCTTGTATGTAAAACTGAACATACACCACCCAGTCTAGCTAGTATGTGAAACTCACTATATACCACAAAGTCTAGCTTGTATGTGAAACTGAACATACACCACCCAGTCTAGCTTGTATGTGAAACTCACTATAAACCACAAAGTCTAGCTTGTATGTGAAACTGAACATACACCACCCAGTCTAGCTTGTATGTGAAACTGAACATACACCACCAAGTCTAGCTAGTATGTGAAACTCACTATATACCACCCAGTCTAACTTGTATGTGAACTGAACATACACAGCCCAGTCTAGCTTGTATGTGAAAACTGAACATACATCACCCAGTCTAGGTTGTATGTGAAACTGAACATACACCACCCAGTCTAGCTTGTATGTGAAACTGAACATACACCACCCAGTCTAGCTTGTATGTGAAATTGAACATACACCACCAAGTCTAGCTAGTATGTGAAACTCACTATATACCGCAAAGTCTAGCTTGTATGTGAAACTGAACATACACCACCCAGTCTAGCTTGTATGTGAAACTGAACATACACCACCCAGTCTAGCTTGTATGTGAAACTCACTATATACCACAAAGTCTAAGCTTGTATGTGAAACTGAACATACACCACCCAGTCTAGCTTGTATGTGAAACTGAACATACACCACCCAGTCAAGCTTGTATGTGAAACTGAACATAGACCACCAAGTCTAGCTTGTATGTGAAACTGAACATACACCGCCCAGTCCAGCTTGTATGTGAAACTGAACATACACCACCCAGTCTAGCTTGTATGTGAAACTGAACATACACCACCCAGTCAAGCTTGTATATGAAACTGACTATACACCACCAAGTCTAGCTTGTATGTGAAACTGAACATACACCACCCAGTCTAGCTTGTATGTGAAACTGATCATACACCACCCAGTCTAGCTTGTATGTGAAACTGAACATACACCGCCCAGTCTAGCTTGTATGTGAAACTGAACATACACTGCCCAGTCTAGCTTGTATGTGAAACTGAACATACACCACCCAGTCAAGCTTGTATATGAAACTGACTATATACCACCAAGTCTAGCTTGTATGTGAAACTAAACATACACCACCCAGTCTAGCTTGTATGTGAAACTGAACATACACCACCCAGTCTAGCTTGTATGTGAAACTGAACATACACCGCCCAGTCTAACTTGTATGTAAAACTGAACATACATCACCCAGTCTAGCGTGTATGTGAAACTGAACATACACCACCCAGTCTAGCTTGTATGTGAAACTGAACATACACCACCCAGTCTAGCTTGTATGTGAAACTGAACATACACCGCCCAGTCTAACTTGTATGTAAAACTGAACATACACCACCCAGTCTAGCTTGTATGTGAAACTGAACATACACCACCCAGTCTAGCTTGTATGTGAAACTGAACATACACCACCCAGTCTAGCTTGTATGTGAAACTGAACATACACCACCCTGTCTAGCTTGTATGTGAAACTCACTATATACCACAAAGTCTAGCTTGTATGTGAAACTGAACATACACCACCCAGTCTAGCTTGTATGTGAAACTGAACATACACCACCAAGTCTAGCTTGTGTGTGAAACTGAACATACACCACCAAGTCTAGCTTGTATGTGAAACTGAACAAACACCACCCAGTCTAGCTTGTATGTGAAACTGAACATACACCACCCAGTCTAGCTTGTATGTGAAACTCACTATATACCACAAAGTCTAGCTTGTATGTGAAACTCACTATATAGCACAAAGTCTAGCTTGTATGTGAAACTGAACATACACCACCCAGTCTAGCTTGTATGTGAAACTGAACATACACCACCAAGTCTAGCTAGTATGTGAAGTTCACTATATACCACAAAGTCTAGCTTGTATGTGAAACTGAACATACACCACCAAGTCTAGCTTGTATGTGAAACTGAACATACACCACCAAGTCTAGCTTGTATGTGAAACTGACCATACACCACCCAGTCTAGCTTGTATGTGAAACTGAACATACACAACCCAGTCTAGCTTGTATGTGAAACTGAACATACACTACCAAGTCTAGCTTGTATGTGAAACTGAACATAGACCACCAAGTCTAGCTGTATGTGAAACTGAACATACACCGCCCAGTCTAGCTTGTATGTGAAACTGAACATACACCGCCCAGTCTAGCTTGTATGTGAAACTGAACATACACCGCCCAGTCTAGCTTGTATGTGAAACTGAACATACACCACCCAGTGTAGCTTGTATGTGAAACTGAACATACACCACCAAGTCTAGCTTGTATGTGAAACTGAACATACACCACCCAGTCTAGCTTGTATGTGAAACTGAACATATACCACCCAGTCTAGCTTGTATGTGAAACTGAACATACACCGCCCAGTCTAGCTTGTATGTGAAACTGAACATACACCACCCAGTCTAGCTTGTATGTGAAACTGAACATACACCACCCAGTCTAGCTTGTATGTGAAACTGAACATACACCACCCAGTCTAGCTTGTATGTGAAACTCACTATATACCACAAAGTCTAGCTTGTATGTGAAACTGAACATACACCACCCAGTCTAGCTTGTATGTAAAACTGAACATACACCACCCAGTCTAGCTAGTATGTGAAACTCACTATATACCACAAAGTCTAGCTTGTATGTGAAACTGAACATACACCACCCAGTCTAGCTTGTATGTGAAACTCACTATAAACCACAAAGTCTAGCTTGTATGTGAAACTGAACATACACCACCCAGTCTAGCTTGTATGTGAAACTGAACATACACCACCAAGTCTAGCTAGTATGTGAAACTCACTATATACCACCCAGTCTAACTTGTATGTGAAACTGAACATACACAGCCCAGTCTAGCTTGTATGTGAAACTGAACATACATCACCCAGTCTAGGTTGTATGTGAAACTGAACATACACCACCCAGTCTAGCTTGTATGTGAAACTGAACATACACCACCCAGTCTAGCTTGTATGTGAAATTGAACATACACCACCAAGTCTAGCTAGTATGTGAAACTCACTATATACCGCAAAGTCTAGCTTGTATGTGAAACTGAACATACACCACCCAGTCTAGCTTGTATGTGAAACTGAACATACACCACCCAGTCTAGCTTGTATGTGAAACTCACTATATACCACAAAGTCTAGCTTGTATGTGAAACTGAACATACACCACCCAGTCTAGCTTGTATGTGAAACTGAACATACACCACCCAGTCAAGCTTGTATGTGAAACTGAACATACACCACCCAGTCTAGCTTGTATGTGAAACTGAACATACACCACCCAGTCTAGCTTGAATGTGAAACTGAACATACACCACTCAGTGTAACTTGTATGTGAAACTGAAGATACACCACCCAGTCTAGCTTGTATGTGAAACTGAACATACACCGCCCAGTCTAGCTTGTATGTGAAACTGAACATACACCACCCAGTCTAGCTTGTATGTGAAACTGAACATATACCACCCAGTCTAGCTTGTATGTGAAACTGAACATACACCACCCTGTCTAGCTTGTATGTGAAACTGAACATACACCGTCCAGTCTAGCTTGTATGTGAAACTGAACATACATTACCCTGTCTAGCTTGTATGTGAAACTGAACATACACCGTCCAGTCTAGCTTGTATGTGAAACTGAACATACACCGCCCAGTCTAGCTTGTATGTGAAACTGAACATACACCGCCCAGTCTAGCTTGTATGTGAAACTGAACATACATCACCCAGTCTAGCTTGTATGTGAAACTGAACATACACCGCCCAGTCTATCAATTAGCCTGCGTAAGAAACTAACTTCCCGCTCCGTGGCTAAGGAGTTACTGACGCGGTTCGTGATCCCACATACCCGCGTTCGAAACACAGCTGCGCGCCAGCAGACCGTGTTGCGTTGGTTTTTTTTTTTTTTACGAATTGGTATAGGTGCCGGCCGTTCAGAAAGCAATGGCAAACTTCTGAACGCAAACTTACCAAGAGATCACAACAGCAAAAAATGATGATATTGACTGCAATGTCCTGTAAAGGATATGCAACTAACTATTAACTAAAAAACTAACTATGCAACACACTAGACTTACCTACAAAAGGAAATTATAAATACCGAGTGCCCGCTTCGTGTTTCCTGCTCTTGAAAAATGTCCCAGAACTCCGTCACGGTGATAATTTCACTCGGAGATAACCCTGTCACTAAGAAGTCGACGTCTAAATGCCACTCTGGAGACAGATTGATGCTACTTTGTTCAAGGTCGTCTGGAGCCGTACAAATCTTATTTCCCATGTCACCGAGACTTCAAATCCAAATTCTCGACCGTCTTAACCGCGGGTAGGTATAAAAGATACGCACGATCAGTGAGACATATTTCTGCAATGTAAACGATCACGCGCTTATACAGGGTGTAATTTTAATGACTGTGCAGTTTTTGAAAATATTGCCGGTCCAAGTTTTGTATTCACCCTCTGTAAAGTTCATGCAACATAATAGGTAAATACAAAACTTGGAGCGGAAATATTCTCAAACACTGCACAGTCATTAAAAATAACCCTATATTAGGATAAGTCACTAAATTGTATGTGGGGGTGGGGGACAGAGAGAAAACATGAGATGCTAACTGGATAACCGTTTATTGTTGTATTCACATCTCGCGTTAATTCTCAATAGAGTCCTGGCAAACTTTGATGCACTTATCTCATCGCTTTATCAGCCCCTTCATTTTTTTTCCCCAAAGCCAGCAACACTGAAGTCTTTTGGGCTGCTGCTTTGTCTTATACGCACTTCACGCACATTGACAAGTCATCGTCCACCATTGTGTTAATCACTTTCTGGGACATACACCTGCCGCCATAGACAGGCAACATTTCCATTTAAATATCCTTGGCAGTAATACCTCGGAGTCATGAGTCGACTCGACGAGCTATCGAGATCAAGATGCCTTATCGGTTAACGCAGAGGATGCCTCGCGTTAAAAGTGCCGCGCAGAGACATGCGCTTTATGCAGCCGGGAAAAAGAAGGAGAGACGAAGAAGGCCGCTGCGACTGCTGTACTCGTCTCGTCAAACAGCAGCAGTCCTGCCCCGACATCAGCTGAAACCGTTCGCGTCGCAGAAACCATAACTACAGCCAGCAACAGCCGGGAAGTTATCAACACCAAGGAGATGCAGCCCAATATACCAGAGACCTCCACACAGGAGGAAACAACTACTACTATAGACTTCACCGGCAAGATATTACTGAAGCAGACAAGCGTGGGATAAGCTAAATTGTCGCCGCTACCAACGGACAAGATAATCAGTCTGTTGGAAAACGAGCTGGGAAGAAACAGCATCGGCCAGCTGCGCAAGACACCGGATGGAGTAGTGATCACCATCAACAAAAAACCAAAGACCACAGCACTTCTACAGCAAATATCACAAGAAGAGAAAGCCGTCATCCAGCTTCACCACGGCATACTACTGGAAGCCGCCCGGCACAACTCGATCAAAAGATGGGTCATCAAACGAGTCAAGACCCATCTCACCAACGACCAGATCAGGGAGATGCTAACAAGGGAGAACCGCAAGATCAAGATCACCAGTGCTGAGCGGATCATCGGGAAAAACAACATACCCTCCACAGTTGTCGTCGTAACATCGGAGGGCCGACTGATCCCTCAATACATTACATGGGACAAGAAAGACCAAGTACCAGAGCCCTACATACCGAGAGTGCTGCAGTGTTCCAAGTGCCAGAAGTTTTGGCACACCCGTGCCACCTGCAAGAGTGATGTGGAGGTGTGTAGGTACTGCTCTGGTCCCCATCAATATAGTCAGTGCCAGCATGCCAAGAACGACTCGGACTTCAGGAGGCCTAACACCAACAGAAAGTGCGCCAACTGCCTCGGCAACCACGGCGCCAGGTACCTCGGCTGCCCCTGCCACCAAGACAGCAAAGAAGCTATGAAAATCGCCATCAAGTCTAACCTGCCATATAAGGAGGCCAGGAGGCAGTACGAGGCGACCAACCGACTATCCAAAAGCGACAAAGCACAACTGGAAGGCCAACTGAAGGACCTGAGAACACAGTTCAAAAGCATGGAAGAAGATAAAGACAAGACGCAAGAAACCCAGATAACGGCCGTTCAGCGCATCCTGGACGAACTGAAGCAAGTCCAGCAGAAGATAGAGCAGGATGTCGCTCGAATGGCCGCCATAAAAGCTGAAACTGACGAAACTCTATCGAAAATTCAAGAAGAAAGAGCAAAAACAGAAGAAACGCTGAAACAAATCCAGGAAGAAAGAGACCAGATAGAACTACTCAAGTCACAGAAAGAACCAGAAGATGCAAAGATCCAAACAGAAGACGAAGCACCAGAAGAAGAAATTGAAATCGAACTGGATGAGAACGGCTACCCAGACCAAGAGCAATTCTGTAGGGCACTTGCGAATCGCTCCACACCAAGATCGAACCATCGAGACGACAGACGAACGGGAAGGTTCGAAGACAACCCAAGACGGGGAAGGAGGAGGAACTACAGGTGGAACGACGGCTGGTAGACTCCCTGAAGGAAACAGCACCATATGACGGGGTGGGTACACAATAACTCCAGGCCTCAACAAGTGCGAGACTCTGCCCAGACATGTAACACTCTATCAAGACAGGAACGAACAAAATCAGCCAACCAGAAACCAGGAAGCTGAAAACAAGCAGCCCGATCTACGAACGAACTGAAACAAGCCACACAATAAAGGACCCAACTACAACCAAGCTGGTATTGTAGGCGGTTGAACGGGACCATTCGTAACTAGGACGGAATCGGAATCGGAATACCTCGAATCCATAAATAAAAGTCTCTCAACAGCACGATGTTCTTCGGTGGCGCAGTCTTCGGGTAAACCTGGCATTCTCAGAACCAGCAGCATGAGAAACTTCGGATGCGGCAATTATTGTCTGCAACATAGACATCGAACTAATATGGATATGCCACATAATGACACCATTATAAACTATCAACAATCATTTCTCAACTGTCATATATTTTCTTACTTACTTGCTGACTACACCTTGTGCCAATGTTTTCTCCTACATAGAGAATGGTGTGCTTGTTCAACATAATATTTTAATTTACCATCATTTTATTGGCGCTGTAAGATGAAAATTATAACACAAAGAACTATTTGATTAGCGAGAAGAAAGAACCGTAATTTATACTTATAGGACAGTGTGAGTATAATTACCACTTGTCTTCTTCGACTGCAACCAGTTCCTTATACTTATATACCTAGCAGTCTGGTTTAATGATCTCATCGTTGAATACATAGCATTGTTCACTTTTTATTGGGCATGATTTATTAATATATGACGGCAGATAATTATTTAAACAAACTATAATAAACAATTTCATAATACGTAAAACAGATGCGTGACGTTCAACATACATACAAATTAAGTTTATCTGTGTTCAATTATGCTCACTTTGTCCCGAAAATAAAAATAGAGGATGCGCAATTTGTTATTTGTAAGAAAATTTAGAAGCGAAAAGTTGATCAATGAGTAATGATATGGTTACGGCTGGAGGAAGCCGAGATGTCATTTTGTAAAGAAGTTTTTGTTGTAGGTGAAGAAACCAACCACTGAAATACAGTACTACCTGGGTGTTCGTTGACTTCGGTTATCATCGGTATCGGTGTTCATCGATTTTTTTCCGCGAAAAAATTGTCTCGGTTTTCGTTAGTTGCTTCTGATTTCGTCGGCGTGCTCACGTGACATCGCTGCCAATTTTGTGAAAACAAAGGGACCCGCACTCTCCAGTGCGTTTGTGCTTTTTTCTTCTTCTTCTTCTTTCGTTCGCCTGAAATATGTTTATAACTGCAATGCTGTCTCTTGTATGAATCTAACCGTCTTTTTTAGTTCACTCAGCGGTCCATAGAGTTTATCTTCCACTGTTGTCTCTCTAGGCCAGAAGGTTCGCCTGGATATGTTGTAGTTTGGGCAATCCTGGAGTATGTGCTCTGCTGTCTGCGACGCCAAACCACATGTGTACATGGCTGAGTCACCAATCTTGAATTTTGTATACATGTGGTTGCATAATCTATTGTGTCCTGTTCTGAGTCGCAGAAGAATGACCTGTTCTAGTCTGTCCATAACGTGGTAGTCGTCTTGAGTACGGTTTGGTGGCCTTCTGACTGATTTGATCATTCTTTTCTTTTGGTGGTATGTAATGGGCCTCGGTCTCTGTCTAAGGGCTTGCGAACGCGGTTTGTGAGCCCGTATACCCGGGTTCGAAACACGGCGGTGCTGGTTTTTTCTACTACTGAACGTAACACTTGCCTAGTACATCAACAACAGCCGAAAATGCTGGTGTTGACTGCAACGTCCCGTAAGGGATACGCAACAAAATTAATTAATGGGCCTCACATCAGGTTGTTCTTCTTTTGCTCCTTCCTTAGCCAATCGATCAGCTCTGTCGTTTCCGGGGACTCCACAGACTTTAAAAAAAAAAAAATTGATTGTGAATGCTAATACTACAATTACATGTAAATGATTACAGTTTTCAGTGTAATGTGTTTATTTTGCGTTTTTCCGTTTCAAAATGTAGTAACGCACGTAAGATAAAATCACATGTGCTCATATCTCATTGTCCACCTGACCCTGCTGCAAATTTCATATTGTTTTTATTATCAAATACTATATTTATTCTCTATAAAATGTGTTTTTGGTGTGTATTTTGGAGTGTCTAAGACGAATTAATTGGACTTACATTGATTCATATGGAAATAATTTCCTCTGTTTTCATCGGTTTCGGATTTCGCCGAAATGATTCATCTGTTTCTAGCTCTCGTCAACATGATTGATTGATTGATCTAGGAACCGACATCACAGCATTCGGGGCATTCCCATAGTCCCCATCGTTAGCAGCCAGCGAAGAGTTCCAACACAAACAGTACCAGCAGCAATCTGATTATATGTCCGTCTCGCCTTTCCGCTGAGTGTCGAGCGTCGGCCAGATCCCCTCGTCACTCCTCGCTGTCTCATTCTTGCCAGACCATGATGATCCATTTGCTCCTCCGAGGTGTACAATTGCTCCCACAAGGCAACAACCACGTCTGCCCTGTCATGCATCAATACTCCATCAAGTTTTACAGAGCCAGCCAATCTGTCCGCCTTTTCATTCCCCAGCACACCGGCATGCCCCGGAGAAAAGATCCAGGCGATACTTGCCACCCGTGACCTCCGAAGCGAAGCAAGCCACCCTGCACGAAGCATGCCTGTCCTCACCTTCCTCAGCATGCTTTCTGAGTCAGTTACAATCACGATGTGTGTGTGTGTGTGTATCGTATTCTAGATCCAGCGGAAAGCTGCAGTGATCGCCCCCCACCTCCATTATTAAGCTAGTTGTTGTGGTATCATATGGCAGGCTCTCCTGCACCAAACGTCGACCATTAGCTTTTGCTATGAACCCCCAGGCACTTCTCTCACCTCTCGACACCTGACCCATCTGTGTAGATAATCACATCACCCGAGCGAGCATTATCCTGAATCAATTGCTGGATTGCAGGCACTCTGACCCACTCCTCTCCTCGCCTAATGTTCTCCAAGATGCACACATGTCTGTTCGTATCCTCCGCCTGAGCCATCCATGATTTCCTTCTAATCAGTCGCTGACCCTTAACTAGCATCCAGCGCCTCATGCAAAGGGTGATCTGTGTCTGCAGCTACTCTGAGGTATGCCTTCGCCTGCATCACCTTGAGCCTACCTGCAACAGTCGGCAAACCAAGGATGTAACGGCATACACACTACTGGGGTGTCTCTGGTGCATCCCAGAATGACCCGCAAAAGCTTCGTTCTGTATGCGCTCTAACTTCACCAGCTGATTCTTTGAGACAGTGAGCAGTCCTAGTCCATAATCAATCACTGAGAGGATCAAGTGCTGGTATAGTGTGAAAAGAATTCTCTGCTCTGTGTCCATTGCAGCCACAGTTTTAAGTGCATTGAGTCCCTTTTGAGATCTTGTCACAACCATCTCCACATGGTCCTTGAAGGACAGACTCCTGTGAAATGTGATTCCCAGATATTTCAGCTTGTTCTCTCTGTTGACGTTCTACCATCTATCGTGAGGCTTGGAACATCAGCTCTCACAATCCTGTTGTCCACAGAGCACCACAAAACAGCCGCCTTTTCCGGGTGGATGACAACACTCATTTCAGTGCACCAGTCAATCACTTTGTCTACTGTCGCCTGTAGTTACTGGGCAGTTTGTACCCTATCTCTCCCCTGCCTATATTCAAGAATATCATCTGCAAATGTTAGTATCCTTCCAACCCCTGGTGCTTCTAGGTTTGCAATCTTGCTCGTATACATGTTAAAGAGCACCGGTGAGATTGTAGATCCCTGTGGCAGTCCCGGGGTTAACATACGTGGCGCTGAGGTCCAATGCACCCAGACGGAGAGCAACCCGATGAGAATACAGGACGGCTGCTATCCAGTTCACCAACCAGGGATTGACCCGCTTCTCCATCGGTGCGGTCATCAAAATATATCTAACTCTATTGTATGCATCCTCGAGATCAAGCGCTACCGCCATCGTTTCCTGTCTACTCTGGAACCCCTCATAAACATCAAAGGCAAAAGTGGCTGCATTTGACCAGGTATCTTTTCCTGGCCTGAAGCTTCCCCCTTTCCAAAAACTCTTGCAGCTTGACAGCGTCAACATTGTATTGAGATCTTTTTTTTTTTTCGTTTGCCATGTGGTTTTCAGTGAAATGACTTAACTTTCCTGTTACACTAGTCTTCTCAATGTGTGTCTATCCAGCGCCAGCATTTTCTCCCTCACCTTTGATTCGCTGGGATCTCTCTGGTTTTCTCCCTAAGCTCCACATTGATTCTGTTAAGCTATTAGTTAGTCCTATTGTGCACAGGCAACTGTTAATAAATGTTTGTAGTTTATTTGTCGTTCTGTTCTTTATTCATACAGTACTACTTATTTATTGCTGAGGAGGGGATCCGAGCACTTATGGACTGAATGGTTTGATGTGCAACGAGGATGATCTGTCGACTAACTAACTAACTAACGTCAGAGTAAAATATTCTACATCAGGTACTAGTTTTATTTTACTACGGAAAATGGTGATTATTTCCCCCAAAACAATTAAGTAGATCAAACAAGTGAACAAACATGTGGTGATAAATAAACACACATGTATTGCATGGCGCTCAAAGAAGCAAAAGAAATCATGAGAAGTTTGAAGACGCATTAGTGCCATTAGACAACACTGGCTTAAACTTCTGTCTTCTACTTCTTTAATCACTGTAAAATACATGTCTTTATTTATGAATTGTCTTAGTGGCCGCAAAGGGTTCCTCAATTGTTATTTCAATGTGTGTTGAATTGAGTCAAGAACTGACATCACAGCATTCAGGACATTGCCATATCCGCTGTCTTCAACAACCAGAGAAGAGTTCCAATACTCATGCTAACATTTGCAATCTGGCACTTTCCTCTGAGCCCTGCGTGTCAACCAATCCCTCTTCCGTATATTCTCACAAGGCAATGATGGTGTATCTTATTTAGTTAGTCGAGGTTCCAACTTCACGGCAACGGGTCGTCCCCATTATGCTCCGTTCCTGTGCCAGTGAATATCACACAAATTGCTCCTCACTGCCCAATGCGAAAAGTGGAACAGACAGGAGTCTCGGCAATCCCACAGGTAAACTGTGCATAAATCCGCCGCCAGAATGCCAACACAAAAGTCATCCACGAAAATTCCAGTTCATCGTCGATGGAATTGGCAGTCACCAGAAAGACTTCATTGACCCGGGTATTCTCACATGGCTCGGTTCTCTTTCCGCAAGGCGACCCGCCGAAAGCGCCGTGCAAAGCACAAACTTTGTAGCTCCAGCGTTGACTCCCAGGAGTCTCCTGAAAATTCACTCGTGAACCGAAAAGGCAAATCAATCAATTCAGCAACAGCTGGTAGCCATTGTTCTGAACACTGATTGTTCACTGTACAAACAAAATCGGACAGATGTAAAAGCATTCCACGTGAATTTCACAGCTCACAGAGTCACGCCACGCACTCAGTAGCAGGGCGACAGAACCATCTGTACTTCCACACTATACACCTGATCAAAATATGCCTTTAACAAGCTCCAATACCCCACCCAGCCAATTTGTCCACCTGTTCATTTCCCAACATACCATCATGCCCTGAGGAGGGATCCAATAGATGCTCTCTTTGATTTGTTTAAAACAATGAAACATGCCACTCTGCATGAAGAATGCATATCCTCACTCTTCTCATTATGCTCTGTGAATCAAAGATTCTACTGAGAGTGGAGGTGGAGGCGGTCACTATAGCGTTCCACTGGCTGGAAGTCAAACAGCACACATATGTGATTGTAACAAATATATCAGAACAGACACCAAAACTTTCTTATCAAAGATTTTATTTTAACACCATTGTTAATACTCATATGTTTACACACCAACAATTTAACTATGACTGTCGTAGATATTTGGTACATTACTTTCTTCCTTTCCCCAATTAAAAAGTTTGTTGCATATCCTTTACAGGATGTCACTGTCAACCCTAGCATGTTTGCATGTTTTGGCTGGTGAGATATCTTGGCAATTTATGTTCAGTAGTTTGCCATTGTTTTCTGAACGACCGGCACTCATACCTTTGAAAGGGAAACCAACGCAAGGCAGTCTACTTCCAAATTGTTTGTAGCTGCGTTTCAAATGTGGAAGGGATTACAAATTGCATTCGTGACTCCTTTGCCAGAGCTGGCAAGACATCAAATGTCAGTGTCTTAGAAAGAACAGTACTGAAAGCCAGCATTCCTGAAAGACACGTCAGGGGCCATCCATCATGGTGCTTGACATAGAACATTTTGGGCATGAAAATACATAAAGCAAGGTAACTGGTGATAAACAGACTATTTTCCCCAAGTAGCTATTGTTTAATGTAGCAACCTATTGAACTGAAATATTACAGAGAATAAAAGATGTTATAGATCAAGATGAACAAAACAGACATTCTACAAAGTCTCAACATCAAAGAAAACTATCACACAAAAACAGCATCATATCTGAGAAACTGGTGCTCTACAATACATCAAAAGTCAAGAGTCTTCTTCAGAACAGTACTGGAAGCCAGGGTTCCAGAAAGACACGTCAGGGGCCATCCATCATGGTGCTTGACACAGAACATTTTGGGTATGAAAATACATAAAGCAAAGAGACTGGTGATGGATAGAGATTCTCTTCCCCAAGTAGCTGTAGTTTATTTAATACAGCAATCTTTTGAACTGAAAAATTACAGAAAATATAACATGCTGTAAATCTTCTTCTTCTTCATTCATCCGGAATATTGTTTTGGATATAACTACAATGTGCCTGTTTACAGCAGAGCTGCGATATTTGCACCTTTCGGCCAACACATCTGACTTTAGGCATTTGTTAACCATGTTAACCTTCCTGGCTGTAGATCAAAATGAATAACATAGACATTCTACAAAGTCTCAATATCGAATAAAACCATTCCACAAACAGCATCACATCTGAGAAACATGCACTACAACACATCAAATCTCAAGAGTCTTCGTTAGAACAGTACTGGAAGCAGGGGCCAACCATCACAAAGCTTGACACAGAGTACTCTGGACATGAAAATACATAAAGCAAGGGAATGGGTCAAGGACAGAGATTCGTTTCACTAGTCTGTGAAGAGACTGACATTCTGCAATTGTCTTGTTACATAACGGTGGCCACAAAAAGCCTTTACAAGGACATTAAACAATGATCAAATAAAATCATATTTCTGTGTTATTTCTATTCAGTGTCTGTATCCATATATAAATAAACACATTTTGTTTCCCGCACATCCATTACAGGACATCGCTGTCAACATCAGCATCTTTCAGCTGATTGTTGATTTCTTAGCAAGATTACACTCAGTAGTTTGTCATTGCTTTCTGAGCGACCAGCTCACATATCCCGTAAGTTACTGATGTGGAGAGAAGCACTACCAATTCTCGCACACATCACATTATTCACGAGAGTATACGGGATTACGAAGAAAGTTGTGTAACACCTGGACCAGGGAGACTGGCAAATAAACACATACAAACAGAAGAATGTGATGCTTTTAAAAGTTGCCTTATGTTAAGCTCACAGTGTAGGTCAGCATGGCCGAATGTGTTCTTAAACATCCGGTGTGCTGATGCCGAGGTACAGGGTTTAACCCCTACACTGGACAGTTGGACTAAAATGTTGACCTGTCGTCCCTGACTTGGGGACGTAAATTACAAGTACCTCTGAAGTCGGAAAGGGTTCGCCTGATGGTGAATCTCATCTCATCATATTCCTCTTGTACCTTGCAGTGTTGAGGTGAAGTATAAACAGCGGGAGAGTGCCCGTTTATGGGCTTCATGTATCAATATTCCCATGGACTCTTTTGTTCCCCGCGCCCATCGTTTACATGGTCCGCCTCTTTCTCTGCTTCCCTCTGGTCTGTACATCATTGCTTGTTGTGGTATACTGTTAGTTGGTAACCTACTTGCATGGTCAAACCATTTGACTTGCTGCCTTCTAATAAAATCTAGTGCAGCTATAACCCCATTTTAGTCCTGATTTCTTCATTTCTGATGGTGGAGGACACTGTTAATAGGTAAAGCTAGTCCACACGCAAAATTCAGTCCAGCGCTACTAGAAGTAATGTGTATGGACTAGCTTGAGCTCAAAGCAAGCAAGTATCAAAATAAAAACACCTCACAGTATGATCAGGAAGCTCAAAATTAGATTCAGTCTAATCAAAAAATGCAGTGCACTCCCTAGTAGTAGCAAATACTAGTAGTAGTAACACACATATGTAGACTACACTTGAGTTCAAAGTGAGCTAGCAAACAAAAGAGCTTCACAACTATCCACTACACTATTATCATCAGCACACAGAATATCTATACAACTGAAGGCAGTATTTCTATCTTCACAACTATCCACTACACTATTATCATTAGCACACAGAATATCTATACAACTGAAGGCAGTATTTTTATCTTCCATATGAAACACATCCAATAAACATTAGCACACAGAATATCTATACAACTGAAGGCAGTATTTCTATCTTCCATATGAAACACATAAAATAATTGAAGGTTTGTATTTCTTCCCTAACTTTGAAGGAGCTTCCCCAGTGTCAAACACAATGACAGTCAAATAAAAGAAATGTCAAATTCCAACTGAACACACAGCAATGAATATGCATGCAATTACAGATGTAATCACGAGGCAGGACAATCTAATATAGTTATCACTCCTCTGCAGATACAAAATAATCACAATTTTTAGATTGTTATCAACAACTGATTTTGCAAACCGCAACAACAAAATTAGACAATCGTTATCAACAACTGATTTTGCAAACTGCAACAACAAAATTTTACAAACTGAGAACTCTCTCCAGGGTTAACCTTCAGTTCTGCTCCCTCCTGTCATACCTGGCAGCAGCTTTTGCCCTAGAAGTTTGAAGCCTGTCAAAGGTCTTCCTTTGAGCCCTTCTCTCCTTTTCCTTAAAGTATTCATCTTTGTTCAGCTGCCACTGCATTGCTTCAGTTATATCTACTTGATCTGGGATCATAACATAGTGAATATTTCTCCCTTTAACATAAAACTTCGTGAAATAGCGAGTCTCCCCTACAGCATTTTTGAGAGTGACTTGTGTCATGTTCAAATTCATTGTGGACTCAGCATAATCCAGTTCTCCCTCCAACACCACATGATTTCTCAGCTCTAATTGTGACTTGCATCCCCTCCATAGCTTTCAGTAGACACACCATGGAGTTATAAAAGTAATGCTTTGAACGTGCACCTGTGAGCGCCATCACGGACAAGTAGTGGACACTTGGTTGACTTTAGGACAAAAAACCTAAATGTGAAAAGAAATTGAAAAACTGATTGGCAAAATCAGAGGAAAGATGTACTGAATCCAATAAATGTATCTAATAGACGCCTAGTCACAGGATCAAAGTTACATTTGAAATGTTTTTGCTGGCCCAATACAAATTATTCCTGCTTAAATATTTATGTCTCGTGCAGTTATTTTGTCTTTCTTAAACAGTTGCTACTTAAAGAAGTAAATGTGTGGTTATGAAGGAGTTTAAATAATAATGTTTACACAGAAGGAGTTAAAGTCAAAACTGGGTTCAGTAAAGTAAATGAGTCTCTAACATGCCTTGAGACATACTGGGTGTATGGAGCTAGCTGTGTATGTGTATGAACCAATCAATCATACTGTGTGTATGGTGCTAGCTGTGTATGTGTATGAACCAATCAGTCATACTGTGTGTATGGTGCTAGCTGTGTATGTGTATGAACCAATCAGTCATACTGTGTGTATGGTGCTAGCTGTGTATGTGTATGAACCAATCAGTCATACTGGGTGTATGGTGCTACCTGTGTATGTGTATGAACCAATCAGTCATACTGGGTGTATGGTGCTAGCTGTGTATGTGTATGAACCAATCAGTCATACTGGGTGTATGGTGCTACCTGTGTATGTGTATGAACCAATCAGTCATACTGGGTGTATGGTGCTAGCTGTGTATGTGTATGAACCAATCAGTCATACTGGGTGTATGGTGCTAGCTGTGTATGTGTATGAACCAATCAGTCATACTGGGTGTATGGTGCTAGCTGTGTATGTGTATGAACCAATCAGTCATACTGGGTGTATGGTGCTACCTGTGTATGTGTATGAACCAATCAGTCATACTGGGTGTATGGTGCTAGCTGTGTATGTGTATGAACCAATCAGTCATACTGGGTGTATGGTGCTACCTGTGTATGTGTATGAACCAATCAGTCATACTGGGTGTATGGTGCTAGCTGTGTATGTGTATGAACCAATCAGTCATACTGGGTGTATGGAGCTAGCTGTGTATGTGTATGAACCAATCAGTCATACTGGGTGTATGGTGCTAGCTGTGTATGTGTATGAACCAATCAGTCATACTGGGTGTATGGTGCTAGCTGTGTATGTGTATGAACCAATCAGTCATACTGGGTGTATGGTGCTAGCTGTGTATGTGTATGAACCAATCAGTCATACTGGGTGTATGGTGCTACCTGTGTATGTGTATGAACCAATCAGCACTCAACAAGTCATGTGGTCAGTATCTTACTGGCTGCCTTGACATCCCAGGACATTGCCTGGTAACCATTTTAGACTGGGTCGACCTGGGAGCCTGTCATTTTGTTAAAACAGCTGCCTCGATGAAGATCCAAACAAACACATGATCACCAGGCTGGCAGGGAAACATGTTATCCACTGTGCTATTGCAGCTCAACAGCTGGGGTAGGGAGGGTTAATGTCACAACTGGTTAGGCCAGGATTTTTCAGAAAAGGATACCATGTCTAGAGTATCCAAAAAATGTCACTGAGCCCAATTATTTCAATGTTTGAATACAAATTTCCTTTGTTGTATATCCACCTTGAAGTTGTAGATGGGTTTGTGAGTTCTAATGACCCCAAGAGCTTTGTTTACAAAAGCGCAGCTACTGGTAGGGCCTCCCATGTCAGTGTCAAGAAATAAGGACCTGATGAAGAGATACACACTGCTGCTGCCTAGTTGGAAGATTGAGTACAGTCAAATGCTTGGGAAAGCAAACTAAAAAAACATACTGAGCCACAGGCAAGATGAAACAGTGCAGAGTAACTCACTCATCGCATCTTGTTCCTCTTGCACCTTGCGGTGTCAAAGTGAAGCATAAACAGCGGGGGAGTGCCCGTTTATGGGATTCACATATTCTGATTCCCATGGATTCTGTTATTCCCTCTGTCCATTGTTTACATGGTCAGCCTCTTCTTGTTCTGTTTGGTCCGTAAACTCAACTCATTCAAAGTTACAAATTAAAAGAAAACAGAATGGTGCTAATAATTTATCTTGCCAAGCGGTGATAGTGCCAGGCCCAACAAGTCAAAGGGTCTGCAATGCAACTGTTAGTTACTTTCTCCTGTTCTGTGGAGTCAAGGCACAGAGGCATGTAACAGCTATTGACCACGCACCCTAGACACTCAGCATACTACAATGAAGCACAGAAAAAGTCCTTAACAAAAGACTCATAATAAATTTATGAAGACCAAATTTATGTGGCAAACATCCAAGAAACACTTGAATGTTTATAGAATTTAA
Source organism: Cepaea nemoralis (assembly GCA_014155875.1). NCBI lineage: Eukaryota > Metazoa > Mollusca > Gastropoda > Stylommatophora > Helicidae > Cepaea > Cepaea nemoralis. The sequence continues at coordinate 254,229 of JACEFZ010023181.1, read as the reverse complement.
GTCAGAGGATATTAGGCATATTTTTCAATCACGAAAGTCACAAGGGAGGCGCTCTATTATTTGTGCATTTACACAGACAAACACCATGCAGTAAATTATTGCCGTAAAACCAACCAGGAATGATAGGGGTTGAATATAATGATAAAGTAAGTGAAGATCAAAATTTATTATCTATGCAGCCCAGCAAGCAAAAATATCAAGCAGGAAAATAAAACGACACCAACTGCATCGAAGTCAGAGACTTTAACAGCCACTTAGAAAAATGGGAATACCCAGATACTGACAACAGAAGAGATGAAGCGTAGGACTGCAAAACATTGTAATCTCCATCTAATATAAAAATAGGATGACAAAGACAGCTTCTACTCTAGAAAATGGTTATCTCTTCTTGTTCCCTCTGCACATGAGAAACATCCTCCACAAAACTGATTGCCACATGCTAGACCAATAAGCAGTGACACAAAACACTAAAATATGAAATTAATATGGAGTATGTTTCACAGCAGCAAAAGTCATTGCCTCGCTGCAATTTCAAACAAGCTTACTGGGATAAATTTGCCATGCTAACAGACAAGTGCTATGAAAATATAAAAGCGTGATATGACAACATGAAAAAATGAAAAAAGTAATACTGCAGGCAACCGCTGAATCCATTTCAAGAGGGAAACATTTTAAACCATACTGGACTGAAAAACTACAAATTTTGGAGGACCAAATAGAAGATGCCAGGAAGACTGCAGAGACAACAAACAATTGATGTGAAAAAACTTGCTCAAAGCTTTCTTAGCAACTCAAAACAGTATTAAATAAAACAACACAGGCTTTTGTTTTAGAGAAATAACAGAAACCCAAACTTAGAAAAGGATGGAAATAAAACTTTAGAAACTAGCTAAAGCCATGAATAGTGAAGGACCCAGTAACAAACAAATAATTAAACAAGGAAACATCATGCTTACATGGGACAAAGCTGCCGATGCACTGATAGAACTTGTCTAGTGCAAACTACAGTGATGTCATAACGGAACAGAAAGCAGCAAACAAAGACGAAAAGACACGTCATAATAATACAAACATTTCCTGTTATATTATTTTTCTTGTTTGAATATATTTTTACATTTTCATGCAATCCTTTGCAGTTGTGGTTTTATTTCTAGATCCTCTATAACATTTTATCTGAATCCACACTTCTTTGGCAGCTTTGCACATGTGACATATTTCTCTGCCTATTATTTTATATTCTGACGTACTCATTGCTTTTTTTTTTTTTTAATAAAGTCATTTCGCTCATGATTTCATTGATTGTCCACAATGCTTTTCTTTCCCTCTTATTTTCCTTCACTAGTAAGTTGGTGCCGGTCTCTCTGGCCGAGGGGTTACAACACTTTCTCCGTAATCCCGTTTATCATGCAGAGTCTCGTAGCGGGGCGAGAGCTGGGAGCGGTTCGATCCCCGCTGGTGACTTGCGGGATAACTGAGCCTCAGAAAGCAATGGCAAACTACTGAGCGTAATCTTGCCAAGAAATCAACATACAGCTGAAAGATGCTGATGTTGACAGCGATGTCCTGTAAAGGATATGCAAAACATTTTATTTTTTATTTACTAAGTTGGTATTTGCCGTCTGTATGCTAATTTTTACAGTTTCCCATTTTATACAAATTTTCTCTTCAGCATTCCATGCCCGTATAGTGTCATGCTTATCATGTTTATTTTTTACTTCAACTAGACTTCTGTCTGGTTGTCTCAATGCTGATATATCAGATAACCTTGATGGCCGTATTCCTGATTTTAAAGTTTTATTTGTAATTTTATAACTACAGGTTTGTGGTCAGAGTTTATATCAGCATCAGGCTTTGTTTTGGCATTTGTAACAGTGTTTTTAAATCTCTAAACAAAAGGACAAAATCACATGAATAGTCTAATCGAAATGTGTAGGGAACATAACATGAAAATTAGCACAAGTAAAACAGAGGTAATGACTATAACTGAAGAAGAAAAAACAACAATTCACCTAAACGAATATCCCTTGAAACAAGTAAAGAGATTCAAGTACCTAGTAGGAAGTTTTTTGTTTTTTTTCCCCGCGTTTCCATCCTGTTTCAGGATATTGCGGTCAACACCAGCATCTTTCAGCTGTATGTTGATTCCTAGGCTAGATTACGCTCATCAGCACGCCACGACTTTCTGAGCGACCGGCTCCATTCTCTCATAAGTCACTGGCGCGACTTGAACCACTTCTAATTCTCGTGCGCTCACGTCAACCACGAGAGTATTCGGGGTTAACGGAGAAAGCTGCTAACCCCTCGGCCAGGGAGCCGGCACCTAGGAAGTATATCATCATCAAATGGCAAACCAGAAGATGAGATTAACAATAAGGTAAACCAACTCATTGGACAAATGGCACTAATACTAAAGAACAAACATGTATCAATAACTACTAAGAAAGCACTTGACAACACAATCTTCCTACCAACTCTTTGTTACCAATGCCAAACCTTGACAATGACAGAAAAAGAGAAAAGAAAATCACAACAACAGAAATGAGATTCCTGAGAAGAATACTCAATGTATCAAGAAGAGATAAGATCAGAAATGAAGAAATGAAGAAATCAGGACTAAAGTGGGGGTTATAGCTGCACTAGATTTTATTAGAAGGAAGCAAGTCAAATGGTCTGACCATGCAAGTACGAGGGTAAGTTAATAAGCAAGTCACAAATGGCTGTAGAAAAATAACTAAATATGATAACAACGTGAAACCAGGTTATTTTTATACATATATTGTCCCATTATTTCTCAACATAATTTCCACTAACATTGATGCACTTATCCTATCGTTTTATCAGTCCTATCAAATCGGCTGTATGGAACTGCATGCTCTGTTTTCAAAACCACGTTTTCACTTCACATTAAATTTCGGCGTCACTCGCGAAATGTCTCCCTCCAAGGTGGGTTTTCAGTGGACTTAGCCCCTATCGATTTCCCATAAAGTGGTGCATAGCTGGGTAGACAAACGTACGAGGACGAGTCAATAAGTAAATCACACAGTTCTGCTGGATGGCGGGTAAATGAAAACAAAGCACGCAGTTCTATGCAGCCGTTGTTTCAATGTGTGGTGTACTGCTAGACCGATCAATGAATGCAATAAATGTTTCTGGGCCAGGAGGGCCCTCACTGTCTTCGGAGTGTATATCCATATCTTGTGCTGCCTGTCAGAATCTCCCCACCAGATCTGCCGTGTCTTCATCATTGATGCCTGGCAATTACAGCCAGGTACACCTGTGAGCGGCATTAACTATGCAGTGAAGAGAATGGTCAGTTGTGGCATGCGTGGCGCACGGAGTCCACACAGTAAGGAAACACGATCAACGAGGACTCACTGCAGTTAGACGGCAGACGGCCTCGGACTGTGGTAGAGGACAGACATGGGAGATGTGTGCTCGTATTGCTTGTGTGAGTAGACGCTATTAGAGAGGACGCCTGTTTGAGTATAGAAGACTGTGCGCCTGGGACGTAGTGTTGTAAGTTATGAACTGATGCATTGAATGTATATATTTATTGTGTAATGGCATCGCCGTTATGGTTAAGCGAAGCCTATAATGTTTGTGGCGAGTGAGAAGTGCGAATAAAGTGGTTATAATTGTATTCGCCGTGTGTCACGTACAATCATTCTGTGACAGTGTTTGTCATCACAGACGACGACACACTCAAACGTAAGTGGCTGACAACACATCGCCCCGGAAATGACCTTAAGAGGCCCTATAAGGGATGCATTTTACACTAAATAATTTGGTGCCGTCGTTCGGAAGAGTGCCTACAGTTGTTGTTCATGCTAGTAATTTTGTTGACCGTGTACACAGTGACTTTCACACCCAAACAGACAGTATTTACAACTTTTGTGCCACAATTTCCACATATAACTGTGAAATATTATTGGTATGTATTTCCATTTTCTCAGTACTATATTTTTTCTTCTTCTTCTTTTTTGTTGTTGTTGCTTTCAACAGCATGAAATCAGTATTAACATCTAGAGAGATTAATAAAACAAAAAATATGTTTGCATATCCTTTACAGGACATCGCTGTCAACATCAGCATCTTTCAGCTGATTGTTGATTTCTTGGCAAGATTACGCTCAGTAGTTTGCCATTGATTTCTGAGCAGCTGGCTCACATACCCCGTAAGTTACCGATGCGATTCGAACCACTGCTGATTCTCACCGTCATCACGTTACTTACGAGAGTATACGAGATTAAGGAAAAAAGTTGCTAACCTCTAGGCCAGGAAGCCGGCAGAGAGATTAATACCGCATTAAAAATGAGAATTGTCAAATGCTTCGTGTATTCAATGCTACTGTATGGTGCGGAAGCCTGGACATTGAACAAGCAGCTAGAAAATCGCATAGAAGCCCTAGAGATGTGGATATACAGACGAATATGTTATTTTTCATGGAAACAAAAAACAATCAAATTCAGAGGTTCTTGAAAAACTGGGAATGAAGAGAGTTTATGGAAGAAATAAAGAGGCAAGTGAAATATTTCGGCCACGTTAAAAGACATGAGATACTCTTATAAAAACTATACTGGAGATCAAGGCTGAGGGCACGCGAGTAAGAGGTAGACAAGGATAGAAGTGGCAAGTGGGAAGATAACATTAAGAGACTGGACGAATATCAGCCTTGACAGAATGTACAACAGTCAGGGCAGGAGAGAAAGCAGTGTTGGCGTTGGAGATCCATTGCTGATTGCAGCCAACCTTCATTGTGGAGGCAACACCTAATTGATTGATTGAGTTCTGTATTTTAGTTCGTAGTGTTTAATATTTTTTATGATATCACATAATGAGGTCCTGTAAGGGATACTTTTAACACTAAATAATATTATTTTTAATATTAATAATAATAGCATGTTCCATCGTGCCATTACCCGAAGTAAAAACAAAAGTCAAGTACAGAGTCAGATCGCCATTGAAAATATAGTCCCGGAAAACGGTCTAATTTACCATGCATTCTTTCGACGTCATTCATTCATTCAAATCTCACGTGACAATAACACACGTCATCCGGGGTTTTCCAGGAAAGGTATGCCTAATATTCCGTGCACAGCGATTGGTTGAAATCATCGTGACCTTTTCTATAAATAAGAATATATTTCATACTTACCGTAATTAATTGTTTTTGGTGTTTTAAATCGTATTAATTGAATTATAGATGTATATTTTAATTCTGCATACAATTTTAAATATATCTGGAAAGTTTAATTCTACTTACTAGCTTTGAATTGTGGATGAAACAACTTTTCTACGAAGCTGCGTTTTTGTTCTTTGTGCATATTCATCGGACGTGCATGTGCACTTTGTAACACAATTCTGGCGTTCTCAATGGAAGTAAGATAATTATAAATGTATTTCTGAACTTTGCCTACAATTTTAAATATATCTGGAAAGTTTAATTCTACTTAATAGCTTTGAATTGTGGATGAAACAACATTTTCGGCGAAGCGTGCCTTTGTAAATGGGTAAACACATGCCATGTGCCATGGCCTCTGCGCATGCGCGTATCGATCGCTGTGGCATGTTACACTTTCGCTTTAAAACACTCAAAACGTACAATCTGACCTACAAAAGTTAAAGAGAACACAACTTTAAAGATTATTAATAATTTATTTTTATACTTGTACTATCTTTTAATCATTTAACATGACGGAACATATTTTTGAAGTCAGTTTTCATAATCCGCCTATGACCCGTTTGGTTGAGACCAACCTAGCACGCGGAGAAAAATGAAAACGGCACATTGGACCGTAACAACTCTTTTCTGACGCTTGCAATAGAAAACCATCAATTGTAGATGGGTCTTCGAATTCTGCATCAAATTTTTCAGAAATTTGGAAAGTTTCATCGCTAAACTTGCTTTAATTGTGGTTGAAAAACAGGCGAAAATGCTTACGATCATAAAACCCCAAACGGCGGCTTTACTATATAAATATCTTTGCAGAATCAAGCATTGTCTTCTCGCTAGCGTAAGTCGTAAGCAGCCCGCCTGTCACACAGGGAGTTCGGGGTTCACTTCCCGACTGGACATGTATTTTTTTTTTTATTAATTTTTCACAAAATTATTAGGTGATATAATAGAAACTATTAAACATTACGAAGTAAAATATTATATAGAACTAAGAAACTGGAAGTTTGTGAATAAAGTGTGCTCTATGGATCTGTGCGAGCTGCCGACTGCCGGGGAGCAAGCAGCGAAATTATCGCATATCGGAATCGATGCATCCAATAGATGTCTTTGTTTAATGTGAATTTTAATTGCCGTATAAAATATCGCCCCAGAATCAGCAAAGTTTCATCGCTAAACTTGCTCGAATTGTGGTTGAAAAACAGATTTTCTGCGAAGATGTGACTTTGTGAATTGGAAACCCACGGGTCATGACGGCCGAGCATATCGATTGCGCTAGCACTTTTCAACACATAAAACGTGCTGATTTGACCTACTAAAGTTAAATAGAACACAAGTTTAAAGATTATTAATAATTAATTTGTATACTTGTACTATTTTGTAATCATTTACATGACGGAACATATTGTTGAAGTCAGTTTTCATATGACAGTTTGAGACAATCTCGCACGCATAGACGCGCAGACACCAGCGGGTGTCGCTGATTGGAGGAAAGGGACACATTAGAGAGCTCTCTTACGGATGAATAGGATGAAAAATCGCAACTCGTCTCACCTTCACAAAGATGTGAATATCTTCACTTAGAAGTGACATACAGGCATCATTGAGGTACCATTAGATTTTGAATTTCAAGGCCTATCTACTGTGGTGGTCTCATGAGTAAATACTCAAATTTAAAATCGTGATAGTTCATGCTAAAATTAGCGTGTTCCATCGTGCCATTACCCGAAGTAAAAGCAAAAGTCCTGTACGGAGTCAGATCACCATTGAAAATCTCGTCCCGGAAAACACTGTCTAATATACCATGCATTCTTTCGACGTCATTCATTCATTCACATCTCACGTGACAAGAACACACGTCATCCGGGGTTTCCCGGGAAAGGTATGCCCAATATTCTGAGCGCAGCGATTGGTTGACATCATCCTGACCTTTTATATAAATAACATTATATTTCATACTTACCGTAATTAATTTTATTTTGGTGTTGCAGATAGAATTACATCAATTATAGATGTATTTTTGAATTCTGCATACAATTTAAAATATATCTGGAAAGTTTCATCGCTTTAATCGCTGCAGGGTGGATGTAAACAACATTTTCGGCGAAGATGTGTATTTTTTTGCTCTTTGCGCATATATATCGGAATGGCATGTGCACTTTGTAACACTATTCTGGTGTTGCAGATAGAATTACATCAATTATAGATGAATTTTTGAATTCTGCATACAATTTAAAATATATCTGGAAAGTTTCATCGCTTTAATCGCTGCAGGGTGGATGAAAACAACATTTTCGGCGAAGATGTGTTTTTTGCTCTTTGTGCCATATATATCGGATAATATCGGACCGGCATGTGCGCTTTGTAACACTCTTCTGTTGTTGCAGATAGAATTACATCAATGATAGATGTATTTTTGAATTCTGCATACAATTTAAAATATATCTGGAAAGTTTCATCGCTTTAATCGCTGCAGGGTGGATGAGAAACAATATAATATTGAATATTTTCTGCGAAGCGTTTCTTTGTGAATGACTCAATGAGTAAGCGCATGGCTATGTGCCACGATGATTGCGCATGCGCGTATCGATCGCTGTGGCATGTTACACTTTCACTTTAAAACACTCAAAACGTACAATCTGACCTACTAAAGTTAAAGAGAACACAAATTTAAAGATTATTAATAATTTATTTGTATACTTGTACTATTGTTTAATCATTTAACATGACGGAACATATTTTTGAAGTCAGTTTTCGTAATCCGCCTATGACCCGTTTGGTTACGACCAACCTCGCACGCGGAGAAAAATGAAAACGGCACATTGGACCGTAAATAACTTTTTTCTGTCGCTTTCAATAGAAAACCATCAATTGTAGATGGGTCTTCGAATTCTGCAACAAATTTTTCAGAAATTTGGAAAGATTCATCGCTAAACTTGCTTTAATTGTGGTTGAAAAACAGGTGAAAAGTGTTACGATCATAAAACCCAAAACGGCGGCTTTACTTTATAAATATCTTTGCAGAACAAGCATTGTCTTCTCGCTAGCGTAAGTCGTAAGCAGCCCGCCTGTCACACGGGAGTTCGGGGTTCAGTTCCCGACTGGACATGTATTTTTTTTTTTTTTTTTTAAATTTTTCACAAAATTATTAGGTGATATAATAGAAACTATTAAACATTACGAAGTAAAATATTATATAGAACTAAGAAACTGGAAGTTTGTGAATAAAGTGTGCTCTATGGATCTATGCGAGCTGCCGACTTCTGGGGAGCAAGCAGCGGAATGATCGCGTATCGGAATCTATGAATCCAATAGATGTCTTTGTTTAATGTGAATTTTAATTGCCGTATAAAATATCGCTCCTGAATCAGCAAAGTTTCATCGCTAAACTTGCTCGAATTGTGGTTGAAAAACAGATTTTCTGCGAAGATGTGACTTTGTGAATTGGAAACCCCACGGGTCATGACGGCCACCGCATATGATATCGATTGTGATTGCGCTAGACTTTTCAACACATAAAACGTGTGATTTGACCTACAAAAGTTAAATAGAACACAAGTTTAAAGATTATTAATAATTATTTTGTATACTTGTACTATTTTGTAATCATTTAACATGACGTAACATATTTTTGAAGTCAGTTTTCATATGACAGTTTGAGACAATCTCGCACGCATAGACGCGCAGACACCAGCGGGTGTCGCTGATTGGAGGAAAGGGACACATTAGAGAGTTCTCTTTACGGATGAATAGGATGAAAAATCACAACTCGTCTCACCTTCACAAAGATGTGAATATCTTCACTTATATATAATAAGTGACATACACGCATCATTGAGGTACCATTAGATTTTGAATTTCAAGGCCTATCTACTGTGGCAGTCTCATTTGTAAATACGAAAAATTAAATTGATGATAGGGCTGGCTAAAATTTGGGACCGTCGTTCGGAAGAGTGCCTCCTTCGGCAATGATCAGTTAAAATTTAATGAACTTAGTGAATGAAAGATTGCTTTTTAATAATTATTTATTGTTGCAACATTTCACGTATTAATTTATTAATACCTGATAGTCAACTTCTGCAGACGTTAAACTGCTGCGTCTAGTCCGTGTCTCCGCAAGACGTTTAAATGGTAAACCAACCGCTCCGTTCGTATCTCGTCCGTCTCTAGACTCTCAGTGGCTCCCCTGTCTCATCGGTTGTTTACTTTAGCCGTTAGCAATTTCTTTTTTTTTCACAGTTGTAAGCCAAAATATGCCAAGTAAGTTTATAGAAAAATAATTCAAAAAACATGCTGAGCTGTTGAGTTGTGTTACGCTAAGAACCGAAATAATTGCACTCTGGACATTCCCATACGCGCTCCGGTCCCTCGTTCAACAGCCAGCGAAGAGTCATAATACTAATCGTTCCCATCGCTATCTGTTTGAAAGTTATCCTGGTCTTCCCTCTCAGTTTTGAGATAATAAAATAAAAGACTTTCTTATGTTAGCAGCAAATTCCTTCCAGTTTACAGAAAATATGTATTTTATTGCTTAAAAATAATTAATAAATACGCCATATAAACTTTACTGGTAAACAAAAAGTATACACAATACAGCTGCAGCCTACCTTGTTCCTGACGTATTAATTACTCATTCCTCTGGATCAAACAAGGCAAGAACGAGAGAGGGAACATGTCGTTTGAGCACCACATGTTCCCTGAAGCTCTGCCCAGGCATTGTGATGGAATTTTGGCCAAATTCCAACTCGCATACAACATACATACACAATACAGATCTATAGACTTTTAAAAGCAATATGGCAAATTGCGACCCCGCCAACCTGGCAGGTTTTCCTACCCTGAGAGGTATTTTCAAAATTGAATTGTGTTTGTAGATCAGGAAAAGGCTTTCGATAGAGTAGACAGATACAAATTATGGATCATCCTTGAAGACTATGGGATGCAAGGGCAATTACTAGAAAACATCATAGCCATGTACCACTCGAGCCGAAGTGCAGTAAGAACACAAGAAGGCATATCAGATATGTTCACAGTCAATACAGGAGTGATGTGAGACAGGGATGTGTGCTCTCTACTCAGCTATTTAATATCTACATGGACAGAATATCCAAAGAAGCAAGTCTTAACAGAACAGATTCAGAGAATTTAGAACTCTTTGCTCCAGATGAAACAAGTGATTCACAGAATATAAATGAACTTCTATTTGCAGACGATCAGTGTCTGTTTTACAGCGATGAGGGCAGACAACAAAATCATATTAATAATCTGAGTTCAACATGCAGCAGATACAATATGAGTATAATTACAGCTAAAACCGAAGTAATACAAATTAGCAGGTCGCCGGGCCCATTAAGTATACAGATAAATAGCATAACTCTGAAACACGTTAAAGAATTCAAATATTTTGGAAGTATGATCACAGAAGATTGCAGACTTGACAGAGAAATCGAAATCAGATATCAAAAAGCTAGTGCACTTGCCTACCAACTATCACCCTTACTGAAACATCCAAATATACCCATGTCCGCAAAACGACAGATAATAAATAGCATTTTCACACCAACCCTATGCTACCAATCTCAAACCTCGACTTTATCCAAATCACACTTTCGCAAAACCAACACACGCAAGATGAGATGCCCGAGGAGAGCTGCCAACTTAACAATCCGAGACCGAGTAAGAAATGCTGTTATCAGACAGAGAGTGGGATCAACACTTTGTGCCACATTTATTGAAAGACAGAAGATCAAGTGGTTTGACCATATCGTTAGAATGCAACATCAGCAACTACCATCACAGGCCTTACATCAAAAATCATCTGCGACGAGACCAAGAGGACGTCCAAGAAGAAAATGGATTGACGACATCAAAGACATTATACAATCACACGGAATGACACTATCCAGTGCCGCCCACCGGGCGCTGTAACGCAAATTATTCCTCCCCACGCCGCTTGACCGCAGAAGTGGAAGATGATGATGATGATGATGATGATGATGATGATGATGATGATGATGAACTAATTTTGGCCTACACCTGCTTCCTTTGTGGACAAACTATGGAGAATGGCAACAAGCTTCAATTGGTGCTGATATTTTTTGCATTTTTTCATATTGACGTCTGACGGTGAACGAAGAATAAGAAAATTGAGTTTAATCTTCAAACCATCAGTTATTCTTATAGTCAATGCTCTATGGCTTTGATCATCGTGTCTTCCAGCGGAATTCTGTACGGTGTATTGCCAGTCTTTCTGATGTTTGATCATCGTGTCTTCCGGCGGCCTTCTGTACGGTGTATTGCCAGTCTTTCTGATGTTTGATCATCGTGTCTTCCAGCGGGCTTCTGTCTGGTGTATTGCCAGTCTTTCTGATGTTTGATCATCGTGTCTTCCAGCGGCCTTCTGTACGGTATATTGCCAGTCTTTCTGATGTTTGATCATCGTGTCTTCCAGCGGCCTTCTGCACGGTGTATTGGTCTTTCTGATGTTTGATCATCGTGTCTTCCAGCGGCCTTCTGTACGGTGTATTGCCAGTCTTTCTGGTGTTTGATCATCGTGTCTTCCAGCGGCCTTCTGTACGGTGTATTGCCAGTCTTTCTGATTTTTGGTCATCGTATCTTCCAGCTGCCTTCTGCACGGTGTATTGCCAGTCTTTCTGATGTTTGATCATCGTGTCTTCCAGCGGCCTTCTGTATGGTGTATTGCCAGTCTTTCTGACTTTCTGATATTTGATCATCGTGTCTTCCAGCGGCCTTCTGCACGGTGTATTGCCAGTCTTTCTGATGTTTGATCATCGTGTCTTCCAGCGGCCTTTTGTACGGTGTATTGCCAGTCTTTCTGATGTTTGATCAACGTGTCTTCCAGCGGCCTTCTGTATGGTGTATTGCCAGTCTTTCTGACTTTCTGATGTTTGATCATCGTGTATTCCAGCGGCCATCTGTACGGTGTATTGACAGTCTTTCTGATGTTTGGTCACCGTGTCTTCCAGCGGCCTTCTGTATGGTGTATTGGCAGTCTTTCTGATGTTTGATCATCGTGTCTTCCAGCGGCCTTCTGTATGGTGTATTGGCAGTCTTTCTGATGTTTGATCATCGTGTCTTCCAGCGGCCTTCTGTACGGTGTATTGCTAGTCTTTCTGATGTTTGATCATCGTGTCTTCCAGCGGCCTTATGCACGGTGTATTGCCAGTCTTTCTGATGTTTGATCATCGTGTCTTCCAGCGGCCTTCTGTACGGTGTATTGCCAGTCTTTCTGACTTTCTGATGTTTGATCATCGTGTCTTCCAGCGGCCTTCTGCCCGGTGTATTGCCAGTCTTTCTGATGTTTGATCATCGTGTCTTCCAGCGGCCTTCTGTATGGTGTATTGGCAGTCTTTCTGATGTTTGATCATCGTGTCTTCCAGCGAACTTCTGTATGGTGTATTGGCAGTCTTTCTGATGTTTGATTATCGTGTCTTCCAGCGGCCTTCTGTATGGTGTATTGCCAGTCTTTCTGATGTTTGATCATCGTGTCTTCCAGCGGCCTTCTGTACGGTGTATTGCCGGTCTTTCTGATGTTTGATCATCGTGTCTTCCAGCGGCCTTCTGCACGGTGTATTGCCAGTCTTTCTGATGTTTGATCATCGTGTCTTCCAGCGGCCTTCTGCACGGTGTATTGCCAGTCTTTCTGATGTTTGATCATCGTGTCTTCCAGCGGCCTTCTGTACGGTGTATTGCCAGTCTTTCTGATGATTGGTCATCGTGTCTTCCAGCGGCCTTCTGCACGGTGTATTGCCAGTCTTTCTGATGTTTGATCATCGTGTCTTCCAGCGGCCGTCTGTACGGTGTATTGCCAGTCTTTCTGATGTTTGATCATCGTGTCTTCCAGCGGCCTTCTGCACGGTGTATTGCCAGTCTTTCTGATGTTTGATCATCGTGTCTTCCAGCGGCCTTCTGTACGGTGTATTGCCAGTCTTTCTGATGTTTGGTCATCGTGTCTTCCAGCGGCCTTCTGCACGGTGTATTGCCAGTCTTTCTGATGTTTGATCATCGTGTCTTCCAGCGGCCGTCTGTACGGTGTATTGCCAGTCTTTCTGATGTTTGATCATCGTGTCTTCTAGCGGCCTTCTGTATGGTGTATTGCCAGTCTTTCTGATGTTTGATCATCGTGTCTTCCAGCGGCCGTCTGTACGGTGTATTGCCAGTCTTTCTGATGTTTGATCATCGTGTCTTCCAGTGGCCTTCTGTACGGTGTATTGCCAGTCTTTCTGGTGTTTGATCATCGTGTCTTCCAGCGGCCTTCTGCACGGTGTATTGGTCTTTCTGATGTTTGATCATCGTGTCTTCCAGCGGCCTTCTGTACGGTGTATTGCCAGTCTTTCTGGTGTTTGATCATCGTGTCTTCCAGCGGCCTTCTGTACGGTGTATTGCCAGTCTTTCTGATTTTTGGTCATCGTGTCTTCCAGCTGCCTTCTGCACGGTGTATTGCCAGTCTTTCTGATGTTTGATCATCGTGTCTTCCAGCGGCCTTCTGTATGGTGTATTGCCAGTCTTTCTGACTTTCTGATATTTGATCATCGTGTCTTCCAGCGGCCTTCTGCACGGTGTATTGCCAGTCTTTCTGATGTTTGATCATCGTGTCTTCCAGCGGCCTTTTGTACGGTGTATTGCCAGTCTTTCTGATGTTTGATCAACGTGTCTTCCAGCGGCCTTCTGTATGGTGTATTGCCAGTCTTTCTGACTTTCTGATGTTTGATCATCGTGTATTCCAGCGGCCATCTGTACGGTGTATTGCCAGTCTTTCTGATGTTTGGTCACCGTGTCTTCCAGCGGCCTTCTGTATGGTGTATTGGCAGTCTTTCTGATGTTTGATCATCGTGTCTTCCAGCGGCCTTCTGTATGGTGTATTGGCAGTCTTTCTGATGTTTGATCATCGTGTCTTCCAGCGAACTTCTGTATGGTGTATTGGCAGTCTTTCTGATGTTTGATTATCGTGTCTTCCAGCGGCCTTCTGTATGGTGTATTGCCAGTCTTTCTGATGTTTGATCATCGTGTCTTCCAGCGGCCTTCTGTACGGTGTATTGCCAGTCTTTCTGATGTTTGATCATCGTGTCTTCCAGCGGCCTTCTGCACGGTGTATTGCCAGTCTTTCTGATGTTTGATCATCGTGTCTTCCAGCGGCCTTCTGCACGGTGTATTGCCAGTCTTTCTGATGTTTGATCATCGTGTCTTCCAGCGGCTTTCTGCACGGTGTATTGCCAGTCTTTCTGATGTTTGGTCATCGTGTCTTCCAGCGGCCTTCTGTACGGTGTATTGCCAGTCTTTCTGATGTTGGTCATCGTGTCTTCCAGCGGCCTTCTGCACGGTGTATTGCCAGTCTCTGTGATGTTTGATCATCGTGTTTTCCAGCGGCCGTCTGTACGGTGTATTGTCAGTCTTTCTGATGTTTGATCATCGTGTCTTCTAGCGGCCTTCTGTATGGTGTATTGCCAGTCTTTCTGATGTTTGATCATCGTGTCTTCCAGCGGCCGTCTGTACGGTGTATTGCCAGTCTTTCTGATGTTTGATCATCGTGTCTTCCAGTGGCCTTCTGTACGGTGTATTGCCAGTCTTTCTGATGTTTGATCATCGTGTCTTCCAGCGGCCTTCTGTACGGTGTATTGCCAGTCTTTCTGATGTTTGATCATCGTGTCTTCCAGCGCCTTCTGGACGGTGTATTGCCAGTCTTTCTGATGTTTGATCATCGTGTCTTCCAGCGGCCTTCTGGACGGTGTATTGCCAGTCTTTTTGATGTTTGATCATCGTGTCTTCCAGCGGCCTTCTGCACGGTGTATTGCCAGTCTTTCTGATGTTTGATCATCGTGTCTTCCAGCGGCCTTCTGCACGGTGTATTGCCAGTCTTTCTGATGTTTGATCATCGTGTCTTCCAGCGGCCTTCTGCACGGTGTATTGCCAGTCTTTCTGATGTTTGATCATCGTGTCTTCCAGTGGCCTTCTGCACGGTGTATTGCCAGTTTTTCTGATGTTTGATCATCGTGTCTTCCAGCGGCCTTCTGTATGGTGTATTGCCAGTCTTTCTGATGTTTGATCATCGTGTCTTCCAGCGGCCTTCTGTACGGTGTATTGCCAGTCTTTCTGATGTTTGATCATCGTGTCTTCCAGCGGCCTTCTGTACGGTGTATTGCCAGTTTTTCTGATGTTTGATCATCGTGTCTTCCAGCGGCCTTCTGTATGGTGTATTGGCAGTCTTTCTGATGTTTGATCATCGTGTCTTCCAGCGGCCTTCTGTACGGTGTATTGCTAGTCTTTCTGATGTTTGATCATCGTGTCTTCCAGCGGCCTTATGCACGGTGTATTGCCAGTCTTTCTGATGTTTGATCATCGTGTCTTCCAGCGGCCTTCTGTACGGTGTATTGCCAGTCTTTCTGACTTTCTGATGTTTGATCATCGTGTCTTCCAGCGGCCTTCTGCCCGGTGTATTGCCAGTCTTTCTGATGTTTGATCATCGTGTCTTCCAGCGGCCTTCTGTATGGTGTATTGGCAGTCTTTCTGATGTTTGATCATCGTGTCTTCCAGCGAACTTCTGTATGGTGTATTGGCAGTCTTTCTGATGTTGATTATCGTGTCTTCCAGCGGCCTTCTGTATGGTGTATTGCCAGTCTTTCTGATGTTTGATCATCGTGTCTTCCAGCGGCCTTCTGTACGGTGTATTGCCGGTCTTTCTGATGTTTGATCATCGTGTCTTCCAGCGGCCTTCTGCACGGTGTATTGCCAGTCTTTCTGATGTTTGATCATCGTGTCTTCCAGCGGCCTTCTGCACGGTGTATTGCCAGTCTTTCTGATGTTTGATCATCGTGTCTTCCAGCGGCCTTCTGTACGGTGTATTGCCAGTCTTTCTGATGATTGGTCATCGTGTCTTCCAGCGGCCTTCTGCACGGTGTATTGCCAGTCTTTCTGATGTTTGATCATCGTGTCTTCCAGCGGCCGTCTGTACGGTGTATTGCCAGTCTTTCTGATGTTTGATCATCGTGTCTTCCAGCGGCCTTCTGCACGGTGTATTGCCAGTCTTTCTGATGTTTGATCATCGTGTCTTCCAGCGGCCTTCTGTACGGTGTATTGCCAGTCTTTCTGATGTTTGGTCATCGTGTCTTCCAGCGGCCTTCTGCACGGTGTATTGCCAGTCTTTCTGATGTTGATCATCGTGTCTTCCAGCGGCCGTCTGTACGGTGTATTGCCAGTCTTTCTGATGTTTGATCATCGTGTCTTCTAGCGGCCTTCTGTATGGTGTATTGCCAGTCTTTCTGATGTTTGATCATCGTGTCTTCCAGCGGCCGTCTGTACGGTGTATTGCCAGTCTTTCTGATGTTTGATCATCGTGTCTTCCAGTGGCCTTCTGTACGGTGTATTGCCAGTCTTTCTGGTGTTTGATCATCGTGTCTTCCAGCGGCCTTCTGCACGGTGTATTGGTCTTTCTGATGTTTGATCATCGTGTCTTCCAGCGGCCTTCTGTACGGTGTATTGCCAGTCTTTCTGGTGTTTGATCATCGTGTCTTCCAGCGGCCTTCTGTACGGTGTATTGCCAGTCTTTCTGATTTTTGGTCATCGTGTCTTCCAGCTGCCTTCTGCACGGTGTATTGCCAGTCTTTCTGATGTTTGATCATCGTGTCTTCCAGCGGCCTTCTGTATGGTGTATTGCCAGTCTTTCTGACTTTCTGATATTTGATCATCGTGTCTTCCAGCGGCCTTCTGCACGGTGTATTGCCAGTCTTTCTGATGTTTGATCATCGTGTCTTCCAGCGGCCTTTTGTACGGTGTATTGCCAGTCTTTCTGATGTTTGATCAACGTGTCTTCCAGCGGCCTTCTGTATGGTGTATTGCAGTCTTTCTGACTTTCTGATGTTTGATCATCGTGTATTCCAGCGGCCATCTGTACGGTGTATTGCCAGTCTTTCTGATGTTTGGTCACCGTGTCTTCCAGCGGCCTTCTGTATGGTGTATTGGCAGTCTTTCTGATGTTGATCATCGTGTCTTCCAGCGGCCTTCTGTATGGTGTATTGGCAGTCTTTCTGATGTTTGATCATCGTGTCTTCCAGCGAACTTCTGTATGGTGTATTGGCAGTCTTTCTGATGTTTGATTATCGTGTCTTCCAGCGGCCTTCTGTATGGTGTATTGCCAGTCTTTCTGATGTTTGATCATCGTGTCTTCCAGCGGCCTTCTGTACGGTGTATTGCCAGTCTTTCTGATGTTTGATCATCGTGTCTTCCAGCGGCCTTCTGCACGGTGTATTGCCAGTCTTTCTGATGTTTGATCATCGTGTCTTCCAGCGGCCTTCTGCACGGTGTATTGCCAGTCTTTCTGATGTTTGATCATCGTGTCTTCCAGCGGCTTTCTGCACGGTGTATTGCCAGTCTTTCTGATGTTTGGTCATCGTGTCTTCCAGCGGCCTTCTGTACGGTGTATTGCCAGTCTTTCTGATGTTTGGTCATCGTGTCTTCCAGCGGCCTTCTGCACGGTGTATTGCCAGTCTCTGTGATGTTTGATCATCGTGTTTTCCAGCGGCCGTCTGTACGGTGTATTGTCAGTCTTTCTGATGTTTGATCATCGTGTCTTCTAGCGGCCTTCTGTATGGTGTATTGCCAGTCTTTCTGATGTTTGATCATCGTGTCTTCCAGCGGCCGTCTGTACGGTGTATTGCCAGTCTTTCTGATGTTTGATCATCGTGTCTTCCAGTGGCCTTCTGTACGGTGTATTGCCAGTCTTTCTGATGTTTGATCATCGTGTCTTCCAGCGGCCTTCTGTACGGTGTATTGCCAGTCTTTCTGATGTTTGATCATCGTGTCTTCCAGCGGCCTTCTGGACGGTGTATTGCCAGTCTTTCTGATGTTTGATCATCGTGTCTTCCAGCGGCCTTCTGGACGGTGTATTGCCAGTCTTTTTGATGTTTGATCATCGTGTCTTCCAGCGGCCTTCTGCACGGTGTATTGCCAGTCTTTCTGATGTTTGATCATCGTGTCTTCCAGCGGCCTTCTGCACGTGTATTGCCAGTCTTTCTGATGTTTGATCATCGTGTCTTCCAGCGGCCTTCTGCACGGTGTATTGCCAGTCTTTCTGATGTTTGATCATCGTGTCTTCCAGTGGCCTTCTGCACGGTGTATTGCCAGTTTTTCTGAGTGTTTGATCATCGTGTCTTCCAGCGGCCTTCTGTATGGTGTATTGCCAGTCTTTCTGATGTTTGATCATCGTGTCTTCCAGCGGCCTTCTGTACGGTGTATTGCCAGTCTTTCTGATGTTTGATCATCGTGTCTTCCAGCGGCCTTCTGTACGGTGTATTGCCAGTTTTTCTGATGTTTGATCATCGTGTCTTCCAGCGGCCTTCTGTACGGTGTATTGCCAGTTTTTCTGATGTTTGATCATCGTGTCTTCCAGCGGCCTTCTGCACGGTGTATTGCCGGTCTTTCTGATGTTTGATCATCGTGTCTTCCAGCGGGCCTTCTGCACGGTGTATTGCCGGTCTTTCTGATGTTTGATCATCGTGTCTTCCAGCGGCCTTCTGCACGGTGTATTGCCGGTCTTTCTGATGTTTGATCATCGTGTCTTCCAGCGGCCTTCTGTACGGTGTATTGCCAGTTTTTCTGATGTTTGATCATCGTGGTCTTCCAGCGGCCTTCTGCACGGTGTATTGCCGGTCTTTCTGATGTTTGATCATCGTGTCTTCCAGCGGCCTTCTGCACGGTGTATTGCCGGTCTTTCTGATGTTTGATCATCGTGTCTTCCAGCGGCCTTCTGCACGGTGTATTGCCGGTCTTTCTGATGTTTGATCATCGTGTCTTCCAGCGGCCTTCTGCACGGTGTATTGCCGGTCTTTCTGATGTTTGATCATCGTGTCTTCCAGCGGCCTTCTGCACGGTGTATTGCCGGTCTTTCTGATGTTTGATCATCGTGTCTTCCAGCGGCCTTCTGCACGGTGTATTGCCGGTCTTTCTGATGTTTGATCATCGTGTCTTCCAGCGGCCTTCTGCACGGTGTATTGCCGGTCTTTCTGATGTTTGATCATCGTGTCTTCCAGCGGCCTTCTGCACGGTGTATTGCCGGTCTTTCTGATGTTTGATCATCGTGTCTTCCAGCGGCCTTCTGCACGGTGTATTGCCTGTCTTTCTGATGTTTGATCATCGTGTCTTCCAGCGGCCTTCTGTACGGTGTATTGCCAGTCTTTCTGATGTTTGATCACGTGTCTTCCAGCGGCCGTCTGTACTGGTGTATTGGCCAGTCTTTCTGATGTTTGATCATCGTGTCTTCCAGCGGCCTTCTGTATGGTGTATTGGCAGTCTTTCTGATGTTTGATCATCGTGTCTTCCAGCGAACTTCTGTATGGTGTATTGGCAGTCTTTCTGATGTTTGATTATCGTGTCTTCCAGCGGCCTTCTGTATGGTGTATTGCCAGTCTTTCTGATGTTTGATCATCGGGTCTTCCAGCGGCCTTCTGTACGGTGTATTGCCAGTCTTTCTGATGTTGATCATCGTGTCTTCCAGCGGCCTTCTGCACGGTGTATTGCCAGTCTTTCTGATGTTTGATCATCGTGTCTTCCAGCGGCCTTCTGCACGGTGTATTGCCAGTCTTTCTGGATGTTTGATCATCGTGTCTTCCAGCGGCGTTCTGCACGGTGTATTGCCAGTCTTTCTGATGTTTGGTCATCGTGTCTTCCAGCGGCCTTCTGTACGGGTATTGCCAGTCTTCTGTGATGTTTGATTCATCGTGTTTCCAGCGGCCTTCTGTACTGTGTATTGTCCAGTTCTTTCTGATGTTTGATCATCGTGTCTTCTAGCGGCCTTCTGTATGGTGTATTGCCAGTCTTTCTGATGTTTGATCATCGTGTCTTCCAGCGGCCGTCTGTACGGTTGTATTGCCAGTCTTTCTGATGTTTGATCATCGTGTCTTCCCAGTGGCCTTCTGTACGGTGTATTGCCAGTCTTTCTGATGTTTGATCATCGTGTCTTCAGCGGCCTTCTGTACGGTGTATTGCCAGTCTTTCTGATGTTTGATCATCGTGTCTTCCAGCGGCCTTCTGTACGGTGTATTGCCAGTCTTTCTGATGTTTGATCATCGTGTCTTTCCAGCGCCTTCTGGACGGTGTATTGCCAGTCTTTTGATGTTTGATCATCGTGTCTTCCAGCGGCCTTCTGCACGGTGGTATTGCCAGTCTTTCTGATGTTTGATTCATCGTGTCTTCCAGCGGCCTTCTGCACGGTGTATTGCCAGTCTTTCTGATGTTTGATCATGTGTCTTCCAGCGGTCCTCTGCACGGTGTATTGCCAGTCTTTCTGATGTTTGATTCATCGTGTCTTCCAGCTGGCCTTTCTGCACGGTGTATTGCCAGTTCTTTCTGATGTTTGATCATCGTGTCTTCCAGCGGCCTTCTGTAGGTGTATTGCCAGTCTTTCTGATGTTTGATCATCGTGTCTTCCAGCGGCCTTCTGTACGGGTGGTATTGCCAGTCTTTCTGATGGTTTGATCATCGTGTCTTCCAGCGGCCTTCTGTACGGTGTATTGCAGTTTTTTCTGATGTTTGATCATCGTGTCTTCCAGCGCCTTCTGTACGGTGTATTGCCAGTTTTTCTGATGTTTGATCATCGTGTCTTCCAGCGGCCTTCTGCACGGTGTATTGCCGGTCTTCTGATGTTGATCACTCGTGTCTTCCAGCGGCCTTCTGCACGGTGTATTGCCCGGTCTTTCTGATGTTTGATCATCGTGTCTTCCCAGCGGCCTTCTGCACGTGTGTATTGCCGGTCTTTCTGATGTTTGATCATCGTGTCTTCCAGCGGCCTTCTGCACGGTGTATTGCCAGGTCTTTCTGATGTTTGATCATCGTGTCTTCCAGCGCCTTCTGCACGGTGTATTGGCCGGTCTTTCTGATGTTTGATCATCGTGTCTTCCAGCGGCCTTCTGTACGGTGTATTGCCAGGTCTTTCTGATGTTTGATCATCGTGTCTTCCAGCGGCCTTCTGCACGGTGTATTGCCGGTCTTTCTGATGTTTGATCATCGTGTCTTCCAGCGGCCTTCTGGCACGGTGTATTGCCAGGTCTTCTGATGTTTGTCATCGTGTCTTCCAGCGGCCTTCTGCAACGGTGTATTGCCGTCTTTCTGATGTTTGATCATCGTGTCTTCCAGCGGCCTTCTGCACGTGTATTGCCTGTCTTTCTGATGTTTGATCATCGTGTCTTCCAGCGGCCTTCTGCACGTGTATTGCCAGGTCTTTCTGATGTTGGATCATCGTGTCTTCCAGCGGCCTTCTGTACGGTGTATTGCCGTGTTCTTTCTGATGTTTGATCATCGTGTCTTCCAGCGGCCTTTCTGCACGGTGTATTGCCGGTCTTTCTGATGTTTGATCATCGTGTCTTCCAGCGGCCTTCTGCACGGTGTATTGCCGGTCTTTCTGATGTTTGATCATCGTGTCTTCCAGCGGCCTTCTGCACGGTGTATTGCCGTCTTTCTGATGTTTGATCATCGTGTCTTCCAGCGGCCTTCTGCACGGTGTATTGCCAGTCTTTCTGATGTTTGATCATCGTGTCTTCCAGCGGCCTTCTGCACGGTGTATTGCCAGTCTTTCTGATGTTTGATCATCGTGTCTTCCAGCGGCCTTCTGCACGGTGTATTGCCAGTCTTTCTGATGTTTGATCATCGTGGTCTTCCAGCGGCCTTCTGCACGGTGTATTGCAGTCTTTCTGATGTTTGATCATCGTGTCTTCCAGCGGCCTTCTGTACGGTGTATTGCCAGTCTTTCTGATGTTTGATCATCGTGTCTTCAGCGGCCTTCTGCACGGTGTATTGCCAGTCTTTCTGATGTTTGATCATCGTGTCCTTCCAGCGGCCGTCTGCTACGGTGTATTGCCAGTCTTTCTGATGTTTGGATCATCGTGTCTTCCAGCGGCCTTCTGTACGGTGTATTGCCAGTCTTTCTGATGTTTGATCATCGTGTCTTCCAGCGGCCGTCTGTACGGTGTATTGCCAGTCTTTCTGATGTTGATCATCGTGTCTTCCAGCGGCATTCTGTACGGTGTATTGCCAGTCCTTTCTGATGTTTGATCATCGTGTCTTCCAGCGGCCTTCTGGTACGGTG
The DNA here is from genome assembly GCA_014155875.1 of Cepaea nemoralis. Classification (NCBI taxonomy): domain Eukaryota; kingdom Metazoa; phylum Mollusca; class Gastropoda; order Stylommatophora; family Helicidae; genus Cepaea; species Cepaea nemoralis. The sequence goes on along the minus strand of JACEFZ010023181.1, from coordinate 231,964 downwards.
TATTGCCAGTCTTTCTGATGTTTGATCATAGTGTCTTCCAGCGGCCTTCTGTACGGTGTATTGCCAGTCTTTCTGATGTTTGATCCATGTGTCTTCCAGCGGACCTTCTGTACGGTGTATTGCCAGTCTTTCTGATGTTTGATCATCTGTCTTCCAGCGGCCTTATGTACGGTGTATTGCCAGTCTTTCTGATGTTTGATCATCGTGTCTTCCAGCGGCCTTCTGTACGGTGTATTGCCAGTCTTTCTGATGTTTGATCATCGTGTCTTCCAGCGGCCTTCTGTACGGTGTATTGCCAGTCTTTCTGATGTTTGATCATCGTGTCTTCCAGCGGCCTTCTGTACGGTGTATTGCCAGTTTTCTGATGTTTGATCATCGTGTCTTCCAGCGGCCTTCTGCACGGGTGTATTGCCGGTCTTTCTGATGTTTGATCATCGTGTCTTCCAGCGGCCTTCTGTACGGTGTATTGCCGGTCTTTCTGATGTTTGATCATCGTGTCTTCCAGCGGCCTTCTGTAACGGTGTATTGCAGTCTTTCTGATGTTTGATCATCGTGTCTTCCAGCGGCCTTCTGTACGGTGTATTGCCAGTTTTCTGATGTTTGATCATCGTGTCTTCCAGCGGCCTTCTGCACGGTGTATTGCCAGGTCTTTCTGATGTTTGATCATCGTGTCTTCCAGCGGCCTTCTGCACGGTGTATTGCCGGTCTTTCTGATGTTTGATCATCGTGTCTTCCAGCGGCCTTCTGCACGGTGTATTGCCGGGTCTTTCTGATGTTTGATCATCGTGTCTTCCAGCGGCCTTCTGCACGGTGTATTGCCGGTCTTTCTGATGTTTGATCATCGTGTCTTCCAGCGCCTTCTGCACCGTGTATTGCCGGTCTTTCTGATGTTTGATCATCGTGTCTTCCAGCGGCCTTCTGCACGGTGTATTGCCGGTCTTTCTGATGTTTGATCATCGTGTCTTCCAGCGGCCTTCTGCACGGTGTATTGCCGGTCTTTCTGATGTTTGATCATCGTGTCTTCCAGCGGCCTTCTGCACGGTGTATTGCCGGTCTTTCTGATGTTTGATCATCGTGTCTTCCAGCGGCCTTCTGCACGGTGTATTGCCGGTCTTTCTGATGTTTGATCATCGTGTCTTCCAGCGGCCTTCTGCACGGTGTATTGCCTGTCTTTCTGATGTTTGATCATCGTGTCTTCCAGCGGCCTTCTGCACGGTGTATTGCAGTCTTTCTGATGTTTGATCATCGTGTCTTCCAGCGGCCTTCTGCACGGTGTATTGCCAGTCTTTCTGATGTTTGATCATCGTGTCTTCCAGCGGCCTTCTGCACGGTGTATTGCCAGTCTTTCTGATGTTTGATCATCGTGTCTTCCAGCGGCCTTCTGCACGGTGTATTGCCAGTCTTTCTGATGGTTGATCATCGTGTCTTCCAGCGGCCTTCTGCACGGTGTATTGCCAGTCTTTCTGATGTTTGATCATCGTGTCTTCCAGCGGCCTTCTGCACGGTGTATTGCCAGTCTTTCTGATGTTTGATCATCGTGTCTTCCAGCGGCCTTCTGCACGGTGTATTGCCAGTCTTTCTGATGTTTGATCATCGTGTCTTCCAGCGGCCTTCTGCACGGTGTATTGCCTGTCTTTCTGATGTTTGATCATCGTGTCTTCCAGCGGCCTTCTGCACGGTGTATTGCCAGTCTTTCTGATGTTTGATCATCGTGTCTTCCAGCGGCCTTCTGTACGGTTTATTGCCAGTCTTTCTGATGTTTGATCATCGTGTCTTCCAGCGGCCTTCTGTACGGTGTATTGCCTTTCTTTCTGATGTTTGATCATGGTGTCTTCTAGCGGCCTTCTGTACGGTGTATTGCCATTCTTTCTGATGTTTGATCATGGTGTCTTCCAACGGCCTTCTGTACGGTGTATTGCTAGTCTTTCTGATGTTTGATCATCGTGTCTTCCAGCGGCCTTTTGTACGGTGTATTGCCAGTCTTTCTGATGTTTGATTACCGTGTCTTCCAGCGGCCTTCTGTACGGTGTATTGCCAGTTTTTCTGATGTTTGATCATCGTGTCTTCCAGCGGCCTTCTGTACGGTGTATTGCCAGTCTTTCTGATGTTTGATCATCGTGTCTTCCAGCGGCCTTCTGTACGGTGTATTGCCAGTTTTTCTGATGTTTGATCATCGTGTCTTCCAGCGGCCTTCTGTACGGTGTATTGTCAGTCTTTCTGATGTTTGATCATCGTGTCTTCCAGCGGCCTTCTGTACGGTGTATTGTCAGTCTTTCTGATGTTTGATCATCGTGTCTTCCAGCGGCCTTCTGTATGGTGTATTGCCAGTCTTTCTGATGTTTGATCATCGTGTCTTCCAGCGGCCTTCTGTACGGTGTATTGCCAGTCTTTCTGATGTTTGATCATCGTGTCTTCCAGCGGCCTTCTATCTGGTGTATTGCCAGTTTTTCTGATGTTTGATTATCGTGTCTTCCAGCAGCCTTCTGTACGGTGTATTGCCAGTCTTTCTGATGTTTGATCATCGTGTCTTCCAGCAGCCTTCTGTACGGTGTATTGCCAGTCTTTCTGATGTTTGATCATCGTGTCTTCCAGCAGCCTTCTGTACGGTGTATTGCCAGTCTTTCTGATGTTTGATCATCGTGTCTTCCAGCAGCCTTCTGTGCGGTGTATTGTCAGTCTTTCTGATGTTTGATCATCGTGTCTTCCAGCGGCCTTCTGTACGGTGTATTGCCAGTCTTTCTGATGTTTGATCATCGTGTCTTCCAGCAGCCTTCTGTACGGTGTATTGTCAGTCTTTCTGATGTTTGATCATCGTGTCTTCCAGCGGCCTTCTGTACGGTGTATTGCCAGTCTTTCTGATGTTTGATCATCGTGTCTTTCAGCGGCCTTCTGCACGGTGTATTGCCAGTCTTTCTGATGTTTGATCATCGTGTCTTCCAGCGGCCTTCTGCACGGTGTATTGCCATTCTTTCTGATGTTTGATCATCGTGTCTTCCAGCGGCCTTCTGTACGGTGTATTGCCTTTCTTTCTGATGTTTGATCATGGTGTCTTCTAGCGGCCTTCTGTACGGTGTATTGCCATTCTTTCTGATGTTTGATCATGGTGTCTTCCAACGGCCTTCTGTACGGTGTATTGCCAGTCTTTCTGATGTTTGATCATCGTGTCTTCCAGCGGCCTTTTGTACGGTGTATTGCCAGTCTTTCTGATGTTTGATTACCGTGTCTTCCAGAGGCCTTCTGTACGGTGTATTGCCAGTTTTTCTGATGTTTGATCATCGTGTCTTCCAGCGGCCTTCTGTACGGTGTATTGCCAGTCTTTCTGATGTTTGATCATCGTGTCTTCCAGCGGCCTTCTGTACGGTGTATTGCCAGTATTTCTGATGTTTGATCATCGTGTCTTCCAGCGGCCTCTGTACGGTGTATTGTCAGTCTTTCTGATGTTTGATCATCGTGTCTTCCAGCGGCCTTCTGTACGGTGTATTGTCAGTCTTTCTGATGTTTGATCATCGTGTCTTCCAGCGGCCTTCTGTATGGTGTATTGCCAGTCTTTCTGATGTTTGATCATCGTGTCTTCCAGCGGCCTTCTGTACGGTGTATTGCCAGTCTTTCTGATGTTTGATCATCGTGTCTTCCAGCGGCCTTCTATCTGGTGTATTGCCAGTTTTTCTGATGTTTGATTATCGTGTCTTCCAGCAGCCTTCTGTACGGTGTATTGCCAGTCTTTCTGATGTTTGATCATCGTGTCTTCCAGCAGCCTTCTGTACGGTGTATTGCCAGTCTTTCTGATGTTTGATCATCGTGTCTTCCAGCAGCCTTCTGTACGGTGTATTGCCAGTCTTTCTGATGTTTGATCATCGTGTCTTCCAGCAGCCTTCTGTACGGTGTATTGTCAGTCTTTCTGATGTTTGATCATCGTGTCTTCCAGCGGCCTTCTGTACGGTGTATTGCCAGTCTTTCTGATGTTTGATCATCGTGTCTTCCAGCAGCCTTCTGTACGGTGTATTGTCAGTCTTTCTGATGTGTGATCATCGTGTCTTCCAGCGGCCTTCTGTACGGTGTATTGCCAGTCTTTCTGATGTTTGATCATCGTGTCTTTCAGCGGCCTTCTGCACGGTGTATTGCCAGTCTTTCTGATGTTTGATCATCGTGTCTTCCAGCGGCCTTCTGCACGGTGTATTGCCATTCTTTCTGATGTTTGATCATCGTGTCTTCCAGCGGCCTTCTATACGGTGTATTGCCAGTCTTTCTGATGTTTGATCATCGTGTCTTCCAGCGGCCTTCTGCACGGTGTATTGCCAGTCTTTCTGATGTTTGATCATCGTGTCTTCCAGCGGCCTTCTGCACGGTGTATTGCCAGTCTTTCTGATGTTTGATCATCGTGTCTTCCAGCGGCCTTCTGCACGGTGTATTGCCAGTTTTTCTGATGTTTGATCATCGTGTCTTCCAGCGGACTTCTGTACGGTGTATTGCCAGTTGTTCTGATGTTTGATCATCGTGTCTTCCAGCGGCCTTCTGTACGGTGTATTGCCAGTCTTTCTGATGTTTGATCATCGTGTCTTCCAGCGGCCTTCTGTACGGTGTATTGCCAGCCTTTCTGATGTTTGATCATCGTGTCTTCCAGCGGCCTTCTGTACGGTGTATTGCCAGTCTTTCTGATGTTTGATCACCGTGTCTTCCAGCGGACTTCTGTACGGTGTATTGCCAGTCTTTCTGATGTTTGATCACCGTGTCTTCCAGCGGACTTCTGTACGGTGTATTGCCAGTATTTCTGATGTTTGATCACCGTGTCTTCCAGCAGACTTCTGTACGGTGTATTGTCAGTTTTTCTGATGTTTGATCACCGTGTCTCCCAGCAGACTTCTGTACGGTGTATTGCCAGTTTTTCTGATGTTTGATCATCGTGTCTTCCAGCGGACTTCTGTACGGTGTATTGCCAGTCTTTCTGATGTTTGATCACCGTGTCTTCCAGCAGACTTCTGTACGGTGTATTGCCAGTTTTTCTGATCGGCTTGGAACCCGAGCCTAGTCCACAAACTTGCTACTACTTCTAGTGCATTGAACTTAATTTTGCGTGTGGATTAGCTTTCCCTGTTACCAGTGCCTCTCGCCATCAAGCGAACCCACTCCGCCTTTTGATGTTCTTGTAATGTGTGTCCCCAAGTTAAGAACGAGAAGTCAACATTTTAGTTCAGTTGACATGTATAGGGGTTGATCCCGCTACCTTGACATCAGCACACTGGAAGTTTAAGAGCGGACGCTCTTATCCATTCGACCATGCTCACATCCTTCCTGATCAGTGATACACACTGATGACATCATATCATATTGTCTAGCATCTTTACTTGAGCTACTCAAGGGAGACATTGAGGGCGATGGCAGCAACCGGGGTAGGACCGCAGAGCAGAGGGTGCTTTACAGGCTCTTTCAGTGGTTAATAATTTATGTCATTGAGTATGGTTTGGGTCTGCTGACAGTATCAAAGAGCCATCTTGAAAGGTTGGAGCGTATTAGTTAGTTAGTTAGTTAGTTTGTTAGTTAGTTAGTCGACAGATCATCCTTATTGCACATCTAACCATTCAGTCCATAAGTGCTCAGATCCCCTCCTCAGCAAATCCCGCTGCGTGTAGCGGCTAACGACACCAGTTCTGTGTTGGTTTATCAATCTTCTTTGGCTTCTTGCGTAGTGTTCTTGTTTGGCCACCCCTCTTTTAATTTGTAGTTCTAGCAGTCTGGCAATGGTTGTAGATTTACAGTCATCACTTGGTTCACGCAAAAGTCGAAGAAATCGTCGATTTTTGGAGCGTATACAGAATGCGGCCTTGCGATTGATCCTGGGGTCACAAAGTACACACCAATTATATGGCGGACAAGCATACGGTCGTTCAGGCCAAATAGTACCTGAGAGTTTCTGCAGATAGGGATCACCCCTAGGCTACACGTTAAAAGTTAGTTGCATATCCTTTACAGGACACCATCATTTTTTCGCTGTTGTGATTTCTTGGCAAGTTTACGTCCAGTAGTTTGCCATTGCTTTCCGAATGACCGTAACCCATACCATTTCGTAAAAAAAAATCAACGGAAGGCTGTCTACTGCCAAATCGCCCGCAGCTGTACCCCTGCATGAGACCATAGATTTAGTCAAGGGTCATAGGTTGAGATGGGACAGGTCCTGGACGACATAGGCAGACATATCTATACGCCAGGTGTGTGATTTAGGGACCATCAATCGTGAAACAGAGTGGGATAAAGTACCGTGAAACATGACGGACTGGCGCAATGTAGAGTTGAACGATGTATCTAGTTATTTTACTCTACGTTGTGTGACATCTGCATGCAGTATGTACCTGACGAGATGCAGCGAAATATGCTAGGCAATAAATCGTACATTCTATGGTTTGTGTCTTCATTATTCAAATTCATTACGTGAAAACATGGTTTTGATTTCAAAAATGACATTATTTGCAATATTACTCTTAGTAAGTATAAGCACTCACGGCATGCTACGTAAAACAGACACACATGCGATCAGCATGGTGTTCTAATCTCTTCAAGGCATCTCCCATCAGATGTTATGACTGTTCCGAGATAATTGTACTGATTCACTTGCTTAAGAATATGCCCATTTACTTGTATATTACATTGTGGTATTTCCTTCTTCCCAGGGACGACCATAATCTGTGTCTTCTAACCCTAGTTGTTCACTGTGTGCAACAACCGCACCTACTAAATGTTGCAGGTCCTGTTCATCATCTGCAAATCAAACGTTAATGATGTATCGTCTCCCAATGTTGATTCCTTCCATATCTTCTATATTTCTGAAAATATTTTCACTGTAAAGGGAAATAAGATCTGGAGACATTACACATCCCTGTCTCACACCTCTTTTAATAGCTGATATTGACCTACAACATACTCCAAGACTGCTTAAAATATAACATATCTAGGCAAACCATCTGGCCTAGAGAGACGACAGTGGAAGATAAACTCTATGGACCGCTGAGTGAACTAAAATAGACAGTTAAATTCATACAAGAGACAACATTGCAATTATAGACATATTTCAAGCTAACAAAAGAAGAATAATTGAACACATATTCCCATGCAGTGTTGTTTAGTCACAAAAATATGAACTTAGCACTACACCCTTAATATATTAAGAATAAATCAATTAACATGGAAAGAATCAGCTTTACAATTACAAATGACAGAATGAACGCTACAGCTTGAAAGTCTTCATCAGCACAGAAAAACAAGATATATGGAAACAGGATTGGTGTTGGGAAAGAAGCGATTAGGGCTGATGTGGGGATTGCAGTTATTAAGACTGTTGAGGGATTTGGGGTAAGGGTAATTATGGTTTTGATGGGAGTGGAGAATAGGTGTTAGGGACGGAAGAAACAGGGCTGTTGGGGTATTGATGTTGAAGAAGGAGCCATTACAAGTGAGGAGATATTGGTGTTTGGTGCAGATCCAGAAGGATTGGATGGAGAGCGACCAGGGATGTGGAACTAAGAGGGAGAGGGGAAGGAAGAGGAGAGAGAGAGGGAGAGAGAGAGAGAGAGAGAGAGAGAGAGAGAGAGAGAGAGAGAGAGAGAGAGAGAGAGAGAGAGAGAGAGGTGTGATTGGGGTTTATGGTTTTATGGTAGGGTTGAGAAGAGATTTGAGGGAAGGGATATTATTACCATTTGTTATGGTGTTTAACTGTAGATGGATCTTTAATATGCATAGTAAGTGGACGAGACTTTGATAATAAATAAATAAAAAGACACACACACAAATTAAGCCAAGTGAAAAGATTTCAGTAGCTGTATAAAATTTTAATATTATGTACAATATACAAATAGCAATTTATCACAAACTTTGATATAACTTTAACTAAAATAACCTTAACATAAATGGAGTCTCCCTGAACTATTTGATATTTTAAACTGCCTTATATTTCTTTCATTGCCTCAATGAAAACACCCACTGAAGCTGAGAATTCAGCAAGGGCTAAACGACATACAAACCGGCAGATACATCCATGCCGTAAGGATAACAAACTACAGAGACATATAAAATACTTGTACCGGGTGTAGTTTTAATAACTGTGCAGTGTTTGATAATATTGCCGGTCCAAGTTTTGTATTTACCTATTATGTTGCATAAACTTTACAGAGGGTGAATACAAATGGATGGTATAGATTATACAGGTGGAATCATATATACTAAGATAGTTAAATAAATAAACACACATAGTATTGTTTGGCGCTCACAAAAGGAGAAGAAGGAAGTAGACTAGCGAACGCACTTGACAACATAAAATTTGAAAGCTATAGTTACAAACAATACTATGTGTGTTTATTTATGTAACTGTCTCAGTGGCCTTTACAGTACCCCAATTGATTTTCTGTATATTAAGATTGCAGTGTATGCAAAGATGGTAAGTCACAACAATTAGGTATAGAAATTCATAGAGACAAGACCTACTTCTCCTTGGTGAAACTTCACTTCAAGAGGTTGAATCATGTGTATGTATATATATATATATATATATATATATATATATATATATATATATATATATATATATATATATATATATATATATATATATATATATATGTAGCAATGTATGCAAAGATGGGGGAAACAGAAATGGATTTTAAAATAATAATTTAAAAAAAAGGTAAGAAGAACTGTCTCAGCAATGGGAAATTTGTGGAAGTCAAAAGAAATTCAGTATTGCAGTAAACTTAGAATATCCAGCTGTTATGTAAATATTAGTATTGCTGTATGGATCAGAGAATAGCTGAAACAATTATGAATCAACTACAAACATTCATTAAGTGATGTCTGCACACACAAGGACTAACATGGTATGAGAGAATCACTCATGTAGAGAACAAACAATGAGTCAAGAGATGAGACAAAGATGCTAGCTCTGGACATGATAGACTATGAGAAATCCTGATAAGATATGACTAGAAAGTCCTTTCTCTGGAAAGACATTGAGAAAACCTGACAAGATATGACTAGAAAGTCCTTTCTCTGGAAAGACATTGAGAAAACCTGACAAGATATGACTAGAAAGTCCTTTCTCTGGAAAGACATTGAGAAAACCTGACAAGATATGACTAGAAAGTCCTTTCTCTGGAAAGACATTGAGAAAACCTGATAAGATATGACTAGAAAGTCCTTTCTCTGGAAAGACATTGAGAAAACCTGATAAGATATGACTAGAAAGTCCTTTCTCTGGAAAGACATTGAGAAAACCTGATAAGATATGACTAGAAAGTCCTTTCTCTGGAAAGACATTGAGAAAACCTGATAAGATATGACTAGAAAGTCCTTTCTCTGGAAAGACATTGAGAAAACCTGACAAGATATGACTAGAAAGTCCTTTCTCTGGAAAGACATTGAGAAAACCTGACAAGATATGACCATAAAGTCCTTTTTCTGGAAAGACATTGAGAAAACCTGACAAGATATGACTAGAAAGTCCTTTCTCTGGAAAGACATTGAGAAAACCTGACAAGATATGACTAGAAAGTCCTTTCTCTGGAAAGACATTGAGAAAACCTGATAAGATATGACTAGAAAGTCCTTTCTCTGGAAAGACATTGAGAAACCTGACAAGATATGGACTAGAAAGTCCTTTCTCTGGAAAGACATTGAGAAAACCTGACAAGATATGACCATAAAGTCCTTTTTCTGGAAAGACATTGAGAAAACCTGACAAGATATGACTAGAAAGTCCTTTCTCTGGAAAGACATTGAGAAAACCTGACAAGATATGACTAGAAAGTCCTTTCTCTGGAAAGACATTGAGAAAACCTGACAAGATATGACTAGAAAGTCCTTTCTCTGGAAAGACATTGAGAAAACCTGACAAGGTATGACCATAAAGTCCTTTCTCTGGAAAGACATTGAGAAAACCTGACAAGATATGACTAGAAAGTCCTTTCTCTGGAAAGACATTGAGAAAACCTGACAAGATATGACTAGAAAGTCCTTTCTCTGGAAAGACATTGAGAAAACCTGACAAGGTATGACTATAAAGTCCTTTCTCTGGAAAGACATTGAGAAAACCTGACAAGGTATGACTAGAAAGTCCTTTCTCTGGAAAGACATTGAGAAAACCTGACAAGGTATGACTAGAAAGTCCTTCCTCTGGAAAGACATTGAGAAAACCAGATTAGTCTCACTATAAAGTCCTTTTTCTAGATTAGATACGAGAACTAGATTAGATACTACTAGAAAGTCCTTTCTCTTGAAAGACATTAGAAAACTATATTAGATACTACTAGAAGTTCTTTCTCTGGAACCCACAGGGCAAAATAGATAGAGGGAGACCTAAAAACACACTAGAAGAGAATTAGAGACAAGGATAAATAATACAGAGACAACATGGAGGGTGTTGCAGGAGACAACAACAGATAGGAGTGCTTGACATGAGTTTACTGAAAGTCTACGGTCCATTGGGGATAACAAGCAGCCACAGAATAAGAAGCTATTGATTATGACTTATTCAAGCCAACTTGAGCCATGTTCATACAATAAGCCACGTTCATACAATACGTTAAAACTCTTCACGACAACTGTAATATCACTGAGAAGACAATACATGTCATGAAATAAATTAAGAGTGTATTCACAACATTCATTGTATTTATCTCATCATGTCACGCTGTCAGTAAACAATCCTGAATTACGGACAAGAACACATATGCTATCATGCTGAGGAAAAATAAGACAAGATCCTCTTTCATTAATAAACATGACACTAGACCACAGACAGATACTGCCAGAAGGGATGCTAACTTTTCCCATTTTCACATATATGAGGTGTAACAATATGGGAGCCACTAGCTCTATCATCTCACCTTTCGATCTCAGAAAAAAAATAAATTATTATGTAACAATATTTGTGCCTTGGTGGTATAGAGATTAGCACACTAGCCTGCCAAGACAGTGGTTCTAGTTCAATCTCTTCAATGAAGGGGTCTCCGTATCGGTATTTGGTCATGCCACCTGCCCTGTGCTATGAAGGTCAAGGGTTCATTTTTAGCTGTCCTTCGGTTAGCAAGTGCAATGTTTTGGATACCCCTGGAGGTCAGCAATGAAGCTATGGAGTTTGTGCCCATGTGATGCTTTTGGCAGGCCACTTTATGGAAATAACCTGGCACAATGAAGTAGATTCTCTTGCCTTTAACCAAGTTTTTTTTCTTCAAAAAAGCTAGTTGCATATCCTTTACAGGACATAGCAGTCAACTCCAGCATTTTTTGGCTGTTTGTGAATCCTGCCGGTTTCCATGGCGAAGGGGTTACGGAACGGTTCGTGATCCGGCATACCAATGTTCAAAACACAGCTGCATGCGATTTGGCAGCAGACCGTGTTGTGCTGGTTTTTTTTTTTACAAAATGGTATGGGTGCTGGTCGTTCAGAAAGCAATGGCAAACTACTGAACGTAAACTTGCCAAGACAACAGCAAAAAATGCTGGTCTTGACTACAAACGTCCTGTAAAGGATATGCAACTAACTTTTTGTGTGATTCCTGGGCAGTTGTATTTTTTCCCGACCAGCATGGTTCTGAGGTCAACCCAGCTCCATAAAAATGGGTACTGGACAATTTTCAGCACTTCTTGATATAAGGACAGACAGAAAAACCAATGAACAGGTCCTACAAGAAATAAATGAAAACCGTAAACTTATTAGAGAAAATAGACATAGCCAGTCACAATATTTGGACACATTATGAGAAGAAATAAATTGGAGAACTTGGTGACAAATGGCAAGATTGAGGAGAAAAGAACAAGGGGAGGTAGAGAAGTAAATATCTGGATGACCTGGCCAAGTGGTATGGTCGAGCCAAGAACACAGAGCTGATCAACGACTCTAGTGATCGTGTGAGATGGCAAAACATGACCGCCCACGCTTATCGGCATGGCACATGATGATGATAAAAGGTGGTGAGGAAGGGAACTGGCCACCCCAATCCATATGGTGCAGCCTGAATATTGAAGGCCTGGCACTTCACACCCCTAACAGGCAGTACCAGATGTGCGACAACCTCGAGCCTTTTATTCATTCATTCAGTAGTATGTCCTTTGCAGAACCTCGCTCCCATAACAACCTTCTGGAAATCCTCTCGATCATAAGCAAGACGTCCCGCGTCTGATACACCCATCTGGAGATCATCTGCCACCTCCTTGCACCCATCTTCTCTTTGGCCTTCCTCTTTCTCTCTTCCTAGGCATATACCCCTCCATTATTGTTCTCTCCAAACTTTCATGACGTTTCAAGTGACCAAAATATATCAATTTTCTTTGTTTTATCGTCTTTAATAGCCAACCCTCTTTAATATTCAACTCTTGAAGTATGGATACACTCGTTCTTTTCTTTATCCAACATATTCTTAGAACCCGTCTATAACATTTATGTTCAAAGGCATGTATGTGCTGTTCAGCTTGTTTAGTAAGTGTCCAGGTCTCACAGGCGTATGTTACAATGGGAAAGATGCATGCTTTTAAAAATCTAATTTTTTTAGTTCTATCTGTCGCACTCCACAATTTATTCAGGTGTTTTAGTTTTTGAAGAGAAATAGATATTTGTCTTTTAATTTATTTCATTGTATCACCATGATCTTCTACTGGTGAATGATATCCGGTCATGATCCTCAGCAGTAAAACAAAGGAGGCAGATACTGCTGTTGGCGGTGAGAATAGTTCAACCATCACATATTCTAGGCCAAGGCATATGAGGCAGGATGGCCAGTTCCCTTCACTGCCATATTGCTTGCTGAACAATTTCCAGAAAATCACCTGGTACCCATTTCATGAGGCCGGGCTGGCGCTGTATTCTGCTACAACTAGGCCCTGAGCTACAGATTACTGCCTTGGTAGCAAATGCACCAACCACCGTTACCTCAGCTCCTTCATTCAGATGTAAGAATGTCAAAAGCTAATAGTTCCAAATGCCCACATTTTCTTCCATTCTTTGCATCTTGATATAACAAACAATTATACAATCAATAACTCAGATCACATTAAGTTGCCATTTACCATGTCAAATGTAGGCTGTGCTAGATCTCCAGCACTCTCTGGACACAATGGTATAGTTTAACATCCCCCTTCTCATTCATCTTCGATGTTATCTCTCACTTATCTTTTTACTGGGCACTGGGCCTAAGAGTGTACTGAAAAATGAAATGTCTAAAACATGTGGAAGCAGCATTTACACCAATCAAGGCATAACTCCAACCCGTCTGTGCATGCGGTGTTGAAACATGACTTGGTTACATCCTAATATGCCCATCGGCAGATGTAAAGTTTCAATACTGGTCTTGCACACCTCACTGGTTCCAACACCACAGCAAAGGGTCATCCCCATTATGCTCCATTCCCGTGCCAGTGAATATCACATAAAATGTTCCTCACTGCCCCATGTAAAAAGTGGAAAAGACAGAAGTCTTGACAAACAACGGCCCGCTCAGGCACACGGTGCAAAATGCCACTGCCAGAATGTCACCACAAAAGTCCTCAACAAACAATACAGTTCACCCCTGATGGAATTGGCAGTCACTTTCCCAACCACATGTTCACCCACAAAGCAACACAGTTTGTGTGTGGAGACTTACTTTTGCAATAGGTCAGGAGGAAAATCTACACCAACCTCAACTCCGATAGATACAGCTCAAACGACCTGAATGTCATTGCACTGGGTGGTTCCAAATGTTGCTGTATGTAGCCAGGGTGCAGTGTTGGGGTGAGCGCCAAACACTGCTTAAATACCTCAATGGCTCGTGAATACATAACCTCTGCAGCAAAAGTTCACCTCCTGGCCTTCACGTGGCGGAACTGTTTTAACTAACAGGAGAAGGGGCAGCGAGTTTCTGGTGCCGAAAAATAACCAGTATGCTCTAGATGTGTATGGACGTGCAGACACGTGTATGCGCGCGTACAAATCTACACTCGAGTGAGACCACAGTCTGCTCTAGCAAAGAAAGGTGCTGAAGATAGAGGCAACAAGCCAGGAGGTGCACCACAGAAATCAGGATGGCACGCAATCACGCAAAGCGAACAAAAGAAGAAGAATTGCACTGGGTTTAAGGTGTAAAATACAATCTTGTAGAAGATGTATAACCAACAAACCACCTCCTACATTTATGTGTGTGTAAAATACAATCTTGTAGAAGATGCACAACCAACAAACCGCCCCCTACTTTATGTGTGTGTAAAATACAATCTTGTAGAAGATGCACAACCAACAAACCGCCTCCTACTTTATGTGTGTGTGTAAAATACAATCTTGTAGAAGATGCACAATCAACACACCATCTCTTACATTTATGTGTGTGTAAAATACAATCTTGTAGAAGATGCACAATCAACAAACCATCTCCTACATTTATGTGTGTGTAAAATACGATCTTGTAGAAGATGCACAACCAACAAACCGCCTCCTACTTTATGTGTGTGTAAAATACAATCTTGTAGATGATACACAACCAACAAACCATTTCCTACATTTATGTGTGTGTAAAATACAATCTTCTAGAAGATGCACAATCAACATACCATCTCCTACATTTATGTGTGTGTAAAATACAATCTTGTAGAAGATGCACAACCAACAAACCACCTCCTACATTTATGTGTGTGTAAAATACAATCTTCTAGAAGATGCACAATCAACACACCATCTCCTACATTTATGTGTGTGTAAAATACAATCTTCTAGAAGATGCACAATCAACACACCATCTCCTACATATATGTGTGTGTAAAATACAATCTTGTAGATGATGCACAACCAACAAACCGCCTCCTACATTTATGTGTGTGTAAAATACAATCTTGTAGAAGATGCACAATCAACACACCATCTCCTACATTTGTGTGTGTGTAAAATACAATCTTGTAGAAGATGCACAACCAACAAACCGCCTCCTACTTTATATGTGTGTAAAATACAATCTTGTAGAAGATGCACAACCAACAAACAACCATCTCCTACATTTATGTGTGTGTAAAATACAATCTTCTAGAAGATTCACAACCAACACACCATCTCCTACATTTATGTGTGTGTAAAATACAATCTTCTAGAACACGCACAACCAACACACCATCTCCTACATTTATGCGTGTGTAAAATACAATCTTCTAAAAGATGCACAATCAACACACTATCTCCTACATTTATGTGTGTGTAAAATACAATCTTCTAGAAGATTCACAACCAACAAACCACCTCCTACATTTATGTCAGGATATTGAACGCATGTAGCAGGGAATTATGTCTCTTCATATGTCCAAAATGTTTTACTTGCCAAACTTTGATCTTATTTAGTAATTCATGTTGCATTTCTTGTTTGCTAAAGACATTCTTAGTTGTCCAGTCTGGCATTTATACTGTGGTGGCCGACTAGTGTCTAGCAGTCTGCTAAATGGAGGCTACAAGAACAATTTCAGCTTCTAAAACACAAGAAATTCAAGATTACAACAGTACAGTCAGAAATAAAAAGAGGTATTCAAATAGGGAGTCACCAAAAGCCAAGAAAAATACAAATAAAATAAACTGAGGAGACGCCATGAGTTACGAAATATTTACACCACACAAGACAAGATCAACCATGCATTTTGTCTGATCTGATGCAAACAGGAACTATAAAAGTAGAAAGAAATAAAAACAAGTCACCAGTACTAGAAACCAGCAGACACAAAGTGACAAGCAGGAAGATACATACATACACACAGCCAGAACAGACAAACTCAATGAAGATCCATACTGTAACTACACAACTAGTATCCAACATTGAATATTGCCCAAAATGCTTCACAGTACTTGTTATCAGTTACCTAACATCTCTCCTCAAACTACTGCAAATATAGTTTACCATTACACGTTTGCTTTGCATGTGAAACCTGAACATCACAATAAAGCAACATAACATATCACCAGCTTTACACATGAACACAGTTCATTTACAGACTTGTGTTTTATAAAGGCCTTTCAACTGCTGTAAATATACGAACCACAACAATACTGCCACACACACACAAAATGAACACAACAATTTAAGATATTGTTTAAACTGACAGCCATCACAGACAATGCACATACAAAAACAGGACCAACATCAATCTTGGCTGGACGGTGCATCCTCTGGAAGTTAGTTGCACATCCTTTACAGGACATCGCAGTCAACCTCCACATTTTTGGCTGTTTCTAATTTCTTGGCAAGTTTACATTCAGTAATTTGCTAATGCTTTCTGAATGAACAGCAATCATACCAGTGTATGAAAACCAGGGCAAGGTGGTCTGCTTCCAAATCACCCTGGTAATCCCTTTGCAACAGCGCCGGCTCTGGAAGACAGTTTTAACCCTCAAGTCAAATGCATTGGCATTCAGGTCATCTGACACGTGAAAAGATCTTGCACTGATAGCTGTGAGGTTGCTGTAGAGATTTTCTTCCCAACCTGGTATCAAAGTAGTATCTCAAAGAGGATGGTGCTGTAGAGGTCACTTTCACCTCTCCAAGACCACAAACCAGTGTCACATATGTGGAGAAGCATATAAGAATGTAAAGAGGTCAATGTCCAGCACTGCACATACAGACAGGCTGGAATTAAGACATGTGATGGTATTGTTTCCACCACAGTTTTCGTTTATAAAAAGTCTTAAAAGTCAAGAGGATTGACTTCATTGCTCCGGGCTTTATCCCATAAGACTGTCTCTTTCTGCTGGACATCCTGCTGAAAGCATCACACAAAGCATGAACTCCATAGCTCTGGTGACGACTCCCAAGAGTCTCCGAGAAAAATGCACTCGTGAACCGAAAGACGTAGCCTGGAATCGAATCCACAACCTTCGAAGTGCAAGGCAGATGGCTTGACCACTTCACCATGGAGACCCCAGTTTTTTTAAGTTTTCATGTATAACAGACTGAACACCTACAGGAACAATCATAGTTAAATCTATAATAAGAATAGCAGAAAAGATCCCAGCTATGATGACAATACAAGGGTGTTAAGAATGGATACCAGAACTGTAGTATGACATGATGGTGTTTCCTTAAGACCCTCAGGTTATAGCATAACCTGTATTTTGGCTGGGATCCTGATCACTCAGAAAAGTTCACTGTTTCAGTTGCTCAAATAATAAATATACTATTAAAAAAGAGAAACGCAATATTATTGCAGTTTCAATTGCAAACGTGTACCAACATTTTATTGATAATGCTGATTCGCCCACGGCAGTTGGTTCTGGCGATGCCGGTCCATAAGAACAGGACCTCTGTAGGGTCTTCTAGCCCAAAGACCAGCGTCGTGCAACCGGTTCCTGACCGTTTGATGTGAAATTCGATGAGCTCCTGGCATTGACTGGACAGTGGAGGACACAGATGTAAATCGATTCCTAAGGTGACGCAGCTGTATGAAGCAGTCTTCGGCAGCAGTTGTGGTTCTGGGACTTTCACTGCATGGCCTGTCTGCCACTGAGCCAGTTTCTTGAAATCGCCTCAAAAGGCGACTAATGGTGCTTCAAACCACATTAAATTCTCTGGCTACTACACTTTGTGACTGTCCAGCCTGTAAACATCCAATGATGATGAGTTGTCATTCTGTAGTGAGATGAGCCATACTTACACACTGAATTTTCAACTGAACTTATTCAAGGAGCATAAATCTTTTATAGGAGTTCAATAATATGGTCAGAGAGTTTTGTGTTCAGTAAGTTTCATGGGATTATCATAAACCCGTCACAAATTATTGTCAAAAATGTTGTTTTGACCGTGACCTATGTCATGACCTCACGAAAATCAGGAGGTGAGTACAATTCAGGTAACCACGAGAAGTTAATGACCAGATGGACACAGTCAATAGGTTTAACTGATGTCCAATCAGCGAATATCTTCTATAAAAGTAACATCAAAAATGTTGCTTTTTTTTTTTTTTAAAACAGTATATGAACAATAAAGTGAAGGAAATAAACCCTGCTTTATATTTTTCCAATTGGTGTAATGATACATATGAACAAGACAGCGAAATATAGATAATTTACCTTACTTTATATTTTTCCAGTTGCTGTAATCATTCATATAAACAATAAAGTGTGGTGTAGATAAATAACATATTTTTCTAGTTGCTTGGATGATTTTTCTGGATTTTAAATGGCTTCAAAGCAGTTTCCTGCCATGAGTTGATGGCCAGTCGTTCCCTCACTTAGCAGACAACAAGCACAGATGTTGAACCCTTGTCCGACTGTGCTCATGACATTAGCTGCACAGCTCCCTATCAACTTTGCTAACATGTTCGCTACTGTAATGATACATGTGAACAAAAAACTAAGTAAAATGTAGATATATAACATAACTTTTATGTGTTTTCCAGTTGATACATTTAAACAAATAAGTGTAATGTAAATAATTACTCTTATTTTATATCTTTTTCCAGTCGCTGTAATGATAAATACGAGTAATGATTGTAATGTTGATCATGAATCTGAGTTTATTTTGCTACAGATGAGAACAAGTGAACTGAAAACACATTTTGAGGGATGAAAACCTGACTACAAAAATAAGGACAGAAACTGAAGGAAAATATCAGATTTGTCACAATTTTACAGCTGCGTGGGCAAAGAGGTAAACTGCACCCACATCATACTGTGATAAAGAGACTACAAAGCATTATGTCAGCAAGAATATCACAAACATGCTTAAAAGCCATCAAATAAAACCAAAAACATCATGGAGACACAGGTAACACATCAGTACATCATTAAAAATATATAAATCTTTATGAGACAGATATTACACGGCACAATGGAATAAAAAATAACTTGTTTTTGCTGTAATCAAGCAAGAAATATGTAGGCTAAGTAAATAGCATACACATAGCATTGTCATAAGGAGACTACAAAAATTATGTCAGCAAGAGTATCTTAACAACTTAGAGTACCCATCTACAAGTCAACAATACAATTTCCAAATACTTAAAAGTTTTACATCGCCTTATTGCTAGTATGATGTAAAATAGACGATGCAAACTTAATAACTGAAATGACCTCGCAAGCTTCACAAACAAACAAGTCGTAAACATGGTATAAAATGTAGACATAAAGGACCCCTATACACGCCATAAGGCGCTCTGGATGCTAGACCCACATTTTGTATAGACTAGTGGACATACATTGCTAGACCCACATTTTGTATAGACATACATGCAAACTGTCTTTACTTCCCAAGACATTTGGTGGGACTCATTTTAGACTGGGTCGACTTGGCCAGCCAAGTCAATAAAACAAACACATCTGGCCCAATGCAGATTTGAACCAGTGACCACCAAGCCGGCAGGCTAGCATCTAGCCACTGATATGGGAGATGGCTAATTCTTTAAATGAACATAGTGTAAAAACTGCTATTTCAGAACAGTTCGGTCAACATGGTGCTGTCACAGATAGAAGTATTATTATAAATAAATGAGTTTTTTGCAGAAAATGGTGTTTTCCCATACTCACAGCTTATACTCAGTCAATTCAAATAGATCTCGTCTGCATAGATTTCTGTTATAATCATTTGAGGAACACTTCATCATCAACTCATCCTTGGAGAAGTACAAACTTTGACCTACTGAGAACTGCCTATATGCCTTTAGTTCATGTTATCTATAGGATTTGTTAAAGTGAATACCTGGATGGCTCTGCCTCATGGCATCATTTGATTAAGAATGCAGACCTTATCCTAGACATAGATGATTGTGTGAGATGGCAAACCATGACCACCCAGGCAACCATTCTTGCAAAACAGTCCTTTCGTTTTGCCTGCTACTGCGATGGACTTAATGAAGCAAATGTCAGCAACTATAGATTTCAGTGTATCTCTAAATGGACAGGCCACTGAAAGAAGTGATAAATTAAAATATTTGTCTTATTGTTCCACCATTTGGCACTTTCAATTATGGCCTGGGTATTTTAACACTATTAGTTTCACAGTGTAAAAAAACAATCTAGAATGAAGGAATGGAAATTGTCTTGGGTTGTACACAAGATATCCCCATCAAAACAATAATACATGTTTGGAATTACACTGGTGAAGTCTGGACTTGCACCTGGCACAGGCCAAAGCCTACATGCGAATCACCAATGGCGACATACAGCCACTGTATGGTAACCTGAACAATCTCAAAGAGAGCTGAATAAAGCAAGAAAGGTCACGGATACCATAGGCAGAAGATGCCATCAGGCAAGTTACTAGAGCCAACCAGATACACTGGGGCACAAATGGATTGACAGCGGCAGACACAAAGAAAGCTCCCATCAAGTTATTATATTGGGAGGAATGTGTAGAGTGATGAGATGGAATAGCAGAATTGGAGCTCCAACAAATGGTGGATAAGAATGCCTGCAGAGACAACAATATGAGGGCTATTGCAAAATCAACAGCCGATTGGCTGGTAAAAATAAACCGGTTGCCATAGCGACACTGTTCATTGCTTGCATCCCTCAGTAGTCTTTCAGCTCACTACACATCAACCTACAGTCGCATTCGTTCAGTGTTTCACGAATCGCAAACAAATAAACATTGACACTGGTATTGCCTTTATAGCCACCTGTTAATTTCATGGTGTGATTCATTTTCTTCAAGCAGAAGGTCAAAATGCGCCAGAGATTCATCATCGGTTGAGTGACAGTTCTGTGAGGGATTGGTGCAGGAAAGTCAGAGATGGGGATAATGATGTGCATGATGAGGGTGGACAAGAACGACATTCATGTGTGACAGATGAGCTCAATCAAAAAGTCGACCAAGTCATAGTGGAAAAGAGCTGTTTCACAATTTCATATCTTTCTACAGAATTTCCACAAATTTCTCAGACTAGTCTGTTTTGAATTGTCACAGAGAGATTAGGTTAACACAAAGTCTGTTTATGGTGGGTACCAAAACAATTGACTGATGTGCACAAGGCTCAAAGAATGTTCTCAGCTTTGACGATCCTTCTGCGCTACTGGGAATAGCTGCATTTTGTTGACGGATTATCATCTCTTCAGCAAGCTGAAGGTCTGGCTGGCTACCCAGTGCTTCGACACTGTTGAGGAGCTCAAGGATAGAGTCAACAATTGGTCAAGTACCCTGGCGGTGCCGTTCCTTGATGAGGGGTTACAAAAAACTCATGCCATGGTACGACAAGTGCCTGAATTTAGGTGGTGACTATGTGAAAAAGTAATGCAGTGATGTATTAACTTTTGTATGTATTTAGATGTTACTGTCAATTTGTTTAAATTGTTACCAGCCAATCAGAGCTTTCCGGTCTCCCTGGCCTAGGGAGTAACGTCTTTTTCCGCAATCCCGTATATTCTCATGAGTAAAGTAACCTGCGTGAGAATCGGTAGCGGTTCTCGCCACATTGGAACTTAGGGGTATGTGAGCCGGTCGCTCAGAAAGCAATGGCAAACTACTAAGCGTAATCTTGCCAAGTATATCAACAGCAGCTGAAAAATGCTGGTGTTTATTGCAGTGTCCTGTAAGGGATATGCAAAAAAAAATAAAAATCAGAGCTTGATTTTGGAATAGCCCTCGCAGTATACATCAATGGTCCTATGCACTGTAGGGAGGAATCTCCTTGGGGATTCTCAGCTAGAGTCAGGGGGAAGAGCAAGGTTAAGCCTATAGATTAACAACCTCAGTATGAAGATAGAAGTGACTGCTACCACTGCAGCTTTGAGGTGGCCAGCGGGTACTAGAATCACCATTGCAATCATTGTGTCTGATTCTCAGTCAAGTATTGTGTCAAGTTTACAATGGACATTTGTGGCACAGACACTTCTCTCTTACAAAGGCTTACATAAATATAATGTGTGGGTTATGCTGGAGTGTCAGGCAATGTGTGGATCTTCAAGAGAGCCAGAAGTTGTAATATGATCAATAAGGGAGGCATTTCGAAAACTATAAACAACTGGTAGTTGAAGATAAATGAAGATGAAACACCATATTTAATGTTACTGGCATCTGGTCATCTTGAAAGATGATAGTTTGTTACACTGTGCTTTAAAAAAAGGCATAATTACAACCCATGGTGGGGACCATGAATATTGAAGAAGGTTGGCTACTAAAGATGATAAAACAAAAGAAAATTGAAATATTTTGGTCCCCTGAAACATCATGAAAGTTTGGAGAGAACAATAATGGAGGGGTACATGCCCGGAAAGAGAGGAAGAGGAAGACCAAAGAGAAGATGGGTGCAAGATGTGGCAGATGATCTCCAGATGGGTGTATCGCCATATGGGACATCTAGCATATGACAGAGAAGTTTTCCGGAAGGTTGTTGTGGGAGTGAAGTTCTGCAAAGGACATGCTACTGAATGAATGAATGAATGAATGAATGGTGGGGACCAGGGATAGAGTTATACATCTCCATAGCAAAAAGTCCGAGTTTATTGTAGAGACCATGTTTTACCCATGAAGCATGATCCCTCTCTCAGCCGGCCTAGTTTACTCCAGAGGAAAGGTAACACCAATACATCTGGAACAAGACAAGCTGCAGAAGATGACAGATCAGCAAAGCAATGCTCTGTCCGCCTGTTGGAGCTTCAATCCAAGACTAGTTGCCAACAAAGGCCTTGGGCCTGGTCTGCCCTGCCTTGACATTTAGTCTTTAGGTTGCATTTCCTCACTCTAGGATGAGGCTAGTACCCTCCCAATTGCACTCCTCTGTATATTTAATAATGCTTGCACTAAATTAATGTACGACTGCAGCAAGGAGGGGCACAGGAAAAATCTAATGTGTTTACAACCAGTTAGTATGTTTCTGAAACAAGGCCAGTTCCTGGAATGTGAACAGGACTGCAGCGGTTCTACATGAATGTAAAGCTGCTCATTGTATGGGCTCTTGGAATTCTAACCTTGCACAGCTGAACAAGGGCTACCAGAGTGACATGCCATTTTGCTGGTGCTTTTCAACATATACACAAGCAAGATGTTGATGATAGAAACAGTAGGTACTGACACTCACTGATGACGCAGGGAAGAAGTGGGTTGGAAACATCAAGAGAAATGCAGGCTGCAGTGGATAAAGTGAGTGAATTGTATACGGAAATGGATTCTGTCATCAAGCCTGATAAAGCAGCTGTCTTATGATGTTTTTAAGATACCATAATTGTTAGTGATTAAGAGAGAGAAAACACAATTAAAAGACTTGGAATAACATCTGACAGGGAGAGGTAGTGCCAAGGGTTTTAGGGAGGAATTCAATGCACTGAAGGTGATGGCCATGGAGATATGAAACAGATTGTTTTAAATATGCGCTCTACCTACAATTAATTATTTCAGAAACTGAGTATGATCTGGAGATGCTCACAGTATCATACAGCCAGCTGGAGAAGCTGAAACGCATGAAAAATTAGACCAAGAAAGAAATATTAGGCTGCACAAGGGACATGCCCATTACATACTTTCTTTGCCATCTATGTATCAGATAAAGTTAAAGTTAGTTGCAGATCCTTTACAGGACAACGCAGTCAACCCCAGCATTTGTTTGCTGTCTGTGATCTCCTGGCAAGTTTTCGTTCAGTACTTTGCCATTGCTTTCTGAATAACCGGCAACATACCATTACGTAAAAAACCAACGCAAGGTGCTCTGCTGCCAAATCGCCCGCAGCTATGTTGTGAACACGGTAAGCAGGATTATGAACTGCGCCCATAACCCCTTCGCCACGATAGATAGGCACAAGTAATCCAGGCAGAAATTTACCCTAGGGTTGCAGTGGATAAGAGCAGCCTCTGCATGAGACTGGGTGACAGCAGGGGAGACAGGCTGAAGAGAATCAGTTCTTGAATGGCATAGGCTAAATATATGATCAGGCATGTTTGTCAAACTGCTACAACAGTGGAGGGAGAGAAATGGGTCACAATGCTGCCCAACGAGCTATCTTTACAGAGTGATAGACACAAGGAACAGACAGTGCCAGGAATGGAAAACGGGTGTGTAACGATGGTAGTCAGTTTTAATAACTTGTGTAAGGTTGACTGGTGATCCGAGTGAAATGGCAAATCATGACCGTCCATGCTTATCGGCATGACACATGAGGGATGGAAGGTTGACTTCCTCTAGATAGATTCCTAACCAAGGTGCCAGAGCAACAGTTGATAAGTGACAACTCACACTCCAGCAATGTGATAATATACACAAATGAAGCTGTAGTCAGAATAAAATGCAGAAAGTGGGGGCTACACTAATGCAGAAAGTGGGGCTTCACTGCAAAAGGCTGAGGGAGACTGTATAAAAGGGAGAGTCTGGGGTATGACATCACTACTTCCAGCATGAGAATGGTGGAGGCTGTAACTGCAGCATTCTGATTGATGGAGAGTAGTACAGCCTGACATGTAGTAGTTGATTCTTAAACTCATACCGGACCAATCAGCCTCTACACATTACAACAATGACTGAGGTAGACATAGCATCTAAATATGTGTGGCAAAGTGGTTCAGCCACCTGCCCCTCATTCTGAAGGTCATTTTTAAACTGTCATTAGATTCACGTGTGCAATTTTTTCAGAAACCCCTTGGATCAACACTGGAACTACCAAGTTTGTGCTCTGATAGATTCATCAGGGCACGGTATAAAACCTGGTGCAATGAAGTTGATCTTATTTTCTTTAAACACCTGTTAAACCTTGCTCAGGGACAGAAAACAACGTCAGCATCATCACCACTGCCAACCAAATGTCCAGTGTGTGATGATGGCTGTCCATTTGAATAATTTGGGTAAGTTGTACTTCCTCTAGACAAGATTCCTAACCAAGGCTCCACCATACGTGTGTAAGTGTTTTTGCAAGGGCAGGGCTTATGACTTATTCTTTGTAATCTCAAATTGCCATGAGATTTTGAAGGCAATTAACTTGTGGACGAGACCTCGTGATTTATGAACATTATCAGAGAGGACTCGATTTCCTACTATATATATGAATGAAATGGTTACATGGCTTTTATAATCAGCTGATGACTAGATGTTGCAGTAAATTAGAACTAATGAAGAAAATAACACAACAGCCAATACAACAGGAAAATGAAACACATTAAGCACAGATAGCAACTGGATGATCAGGAAATAAGACAATTGTATAATTAGGCTGCATTACAGAGGGGATAAAGATGAGATGATTAAGACATTAAGCACTTCGGACATCACAAAAATAATGTTAAGGCGGTTAGAATGTAAACATGCAGGAACAAAATCAATGCAGCTTCAGTGAAACATAGACAAACAGGAATGGAGAAACATGACAGATCTCATGAAAAGCAAGACTGACTTAATGAAAATACTCAGTCACATCAAAATTTGGTTTGTAGAAAAAAAATTACCAAAATCAGTTTCAAGTTGCAATCTTCTAGCTTGTATGTGGATAAAATAAGAATATGTCTTCTTGGCAATGGAAATAGCTGTTTTGAATACTATACACAAGTGAACATAAACATTTTAAATCAAAGAACATACATATATATATTATTTACTCTGTCATTATAATATACTAAGTCCTACAATAAATGTCAATAACACTCCAGCACATCGAGTGAAATAACAAATCATGACCGCCCACGCCTATTGGCATGGCACATGATGGATCGATGGACAAAGAGACTACAAAGATGAAGCTATTCACCCTCCGCTTGCAATTCCTCTGGATCATATGATGGGAGCTTGATTGTACAATATCCAACCCCAGTTAGGCTGCGAGGAAGAGCACCCACAGTTTCCCATATTCCAGTGAACACATCATATTTACTCACCAATTTCTGTCCCGTCTTAGTCTGCACATTATAACCCCCAAGCACATAAATATTGTCCCGGTACACTACACATGATGCTTCCTTGTGAGAGATGGAGAGTGGGGCCACAATTGTCCATTGATCTGTTGATGGATCATAACATTCGGACTGCATAACTGGTTGCGCCTGTTGGTTTACGTTCAGGTTACAACCACCAAAGACAAATAGTTTGTCGCGACTCGCACACATGACATGCCATCCACGAGGCGTCAGCATTGGTGCCATGTCTTCCCAAGCATTAGTACTCGGATCATACCTTTGCATGTCTGGCGTGAAATGATTGCCAGAGTATCCCCCCGAGATATAAATATGATTTGCGTATGTGGCACCGGCGTGTGCATGATATGACATTGGCATTGAAGCTATGAGCTCCCAAGTGTTTTCTGCAGGATCATAGCACTCTGCAGTAGCCAAGCTTCCATCTTTGAACTTACCGCCCACGGAATAAATTTTACTGTTCAATGCACCTGCAAAAAAGTATGCTCGTTTGTTCAGCATAGGGCACACCTGAAACCAAGTGTCAAAACGAGGGTCGTATCGAAGAACTGAATTGACTGCAGATTCACCATGTGCGCACTGAGTTGTGCAACCCCCTAAAACGTACAGAAAATTATTAAAAACAAGCACTTGCATATGGCTTAGTGCACTTGGCAAGGTGGCTATCTCTTGGCGATTCAGCAAACTGCTGGAGTTGATCTTAGAGTCAAAAACCAAGAGCTCATCGTGCAGACAGGGGTTAGGATGTATCTCCCGGCCACCTACACTGACAAGTCTCTCAACAAAAGAACGTAATCGTGTGGAAGGTGTTGTTAGCAAAGGTTGTGAATGCGGCACAACATGATAGTTCAGTGCAGTCAGAACAATTTGACGCAACTCTGGATTAGACATCATGAGATCGACTGCCTGCACCTGGTGGACTAAATCAGCAGGATTGATCAGAGGGAAACGAATCAGCTTCATCAAGGATGGAGCATGACATAAACGCCTTGAGTCCATTCTTAACCATTCCCAGGTAATATGAAAGATGTCCATCTCACGAAAACACAACTTGTCACTGCTTAAACAGCTGACCATCTGGTCATAAGTCAGCAGGTTTAAGGTGTTTTCCTTAGCTATCTGCATTAAATTCCTAGCAATGAATACGTCGATCTGTTTTAAGGCATTATGCATGCTGTACAGCTTTGCTGTGTTTATGAAGTCATAGAAATTACTGGTGTTCATTCCACTGAGAAAATTCCGTTCACAAAACTCTATCACGGGCGTTACTTGTAGGTGTGTAGCTGCTGCGATGACATCAAAGATATCATCACCTTCTAAAGTTGTGGTTGACGTATAGACCACCTCAATCACCTTCTCTAAACCCTTGGCAGTGATGCCTTTCAGTTCAATTTCCTTCTGGTTGCATTCCCGCATGCCACTTGTGAACATTGACAGGAAGTAGTCTGAGCAGGAGACCAAGATGGCACGATGACAGTTAAACCTGATACCTGTCAACAGAATGTTTTGGATTAAAATAAAATATACCCCTCTCAATGTTATGGTTTCATGTAAAGGCAAAGATATACCAGATAGATCAACATTACACTTAGGTTCATTAAAGGTGTTTGCCTACCAAGACAGTTATCGGAGGTCAACGCCCAGAGACTGCAGCATTCTGTGTTTCCAATCAGCCCTTGGATCAACCCAGCCTTACAAAATGGGTTCCAGGTGATTTTCTGTGAAAGGCGTGAGGAAACATTCTTGCCACCTCACATGTTATATCTAGAATGAAGGCCTAACATTTCAAATCACACCACATTTAGATACTCAGCTCTAATTGGTGTATCGGCATTTGCGCACTGTGCTGGGATGTCCCTTATCTATGGGAGGAGACTGGAGCACTTATGGAGATATCTGTGTGCAATGAAAGTGATCCGTAACCATATTCTAATCACAATGGCAGTTGTCTGCCACCTTTAACGATGTTTCAGACTGACAGCTTTGGTGAGCACCCTCATGGTAGCATCTGTACTAAATAACCAGACCGCTCCAAACTGTCCATATAACCTGTTGGATACTCGATTAGACTGTCACTATTCAGTCTCTGTGTGTTATGGGAATAGACAACTAGCTCTACAGAAAAGAATCCTGTATATGTACTTCTGACCAGCAGTATTATATTGTTCTGAAAAGTGGACAATCAATAAACTTGACTATTTGAGTCAAGTACTTGAGACGCGTTGTTATTAAACAAATGACCACCTTTTTTCTTTTTTTGTTGTTGCTCACTCACTTTGAACTCAAGCACAGTGCACGTGCTACAACTTCTAGTGCACTAGACTGATTTTTTTGCATGTAGAGTAGCTTTCCTTATTATCAGTGTCCCTCACCATCAGGTGAATCCCCTCCGACTTCAGAGGTAATTGTAATTTATGTTCCCAAATCAACATTTTAGTCCAAGTGACTGGTGTAGGGGTTGAACTCACTCGCTACCTTGGCATGAGCACGCCGGATGTTTAAGAGCATGCACACTTATCCATTCAGCCGTGGTGACCACCATAAGACCAGCTCAATTGAACAATTGGCAAATGAAAAAGTTTTGGAAAATATGACAGAATAAAGGAAGACTTTTTATGCAAATAAAATATGACAGAATAAAGAAAGACTTTATAGAAATAAAATATGAAGAATACAGGAAGACTTATTATAGAAACAAAATATGTTAAACCAAAGTGACTGTTTTTGTAGTTTTTAAATGAGGTTGTATCAGCATATTTTTTTGCTCGTGAGGACCGATGAATGCTTTCGAACAGCAATGTCCATTCTGTCACTTGTGATTGAGCTATTGTAAAGCTGAGAAGTTTTACTTTCCATGTTTAATTGATTTACTCATTGTATTAGTGTTCACATACTGCGTGCCAATGTATGGCATTTAATGTGTATGTGTTGTTTTTATAGTAGTTCTATGATGAATGGCTTGTGTATGTCTATGTGAGGTATTTAGTGCATGTCGATGTGTTGTTGTTATAGTAGTTCTATGATGAATGGTTAGTGTATGTCTGTGAGGTATTTAGTGCATGTCGATGTGTTGTTTTTATAGTAGTTCTATGATGAATGGTTAGTGTATGTCTGTGAGGTATTTAGTGCATGTCGATGTGTTGTTTTTATAGTAGTTCTATGATGAATGGTTAGTGTGTCTGTGAGGTATTTAGTGCATCTCGATGGTGATGGCTTATGTGCATTAGCGTGTGGTGTCCAGTCCATGTTTATGTGCAGTTTTTGTGCATGTCTATGTGTGGTTATTTTGTGCATGTCTCTGTTTTGTTTCAGTGCACATCTATGCCTGGTTCATGTCTATATGGAGTATTAAGTGCATTTATATGTGTTATGCTTAGAATGTATTGGACAGAAATGGAATAAGCCTGCAAACAAAGCTGAAAGTCTAGAACGCAGTTGTATTATCCACACTGCTATATGCTTGTGAAACCTGGACTGTTTATCAGCGACACGCTAGGAAATTAAACCACTTCCACAGTCTGCCTTCGGAAGCCATTGAAGATAAATGGCAAGACAAGATCCCAGACACTGAAGTCCTAGAAAGAGCGTCCATGCCCAGTATCCACACATTACTAATGAAGAATCAGATTCGCTGGGCTCGTCACTTAACTCACATGCCAGATCACAGGCTCCCTAAACAAATTTTTTACGGTGAGCTGTGTTGTGGTAAACGCTCCCAAGGCAGCCAGAGGAAATGTTTTAAAGACACTGAAAGTCTCACTGAAAGCTTTTAGAATTCATCATGATACTTGGGAGACTGCTGCCAAAGACCGAAATTCATGGCGTACATTATTAATAAAACAGTTAACATAATTATGCACACGCTTCATAGCCTCTATAGTTATTTCTCAGTTACTGTCTTTGCGGCTGGCCAAGTGGCTAGAATGCTGGGGTCTCCTTCAGAAAACCTGGGTTCAAATCCTCAGTATGGTGTGGATTTTTTTCTGTCGGGGGAAAAAAAGAAAACCCTAACCTGCAGTTTGTGGTGTCTGCACTAGCCAGGCGGCCTTAATTCCTCAGGCTCAATTACAAAGTACTAGAGGCAGTAGACAACAAAGTTTGACAGAGATAGCTTTTGTCATTTTGGTTTTGAACGTTTAACAGACATTGTTTAACAATTCTTTCATATTTTCCAGCTTCTTTCCTATTCTAGATTTGTTTGTTATATTATTATTGTTGAGCTTTAGTTACTAATCGCAACACAACATATTCCACATCCTCGCCTTCTGCCTTTCATCTGTAAATGAAATAAAGGCCCTCAACCAACTCACACCAAGTACGGTGTAGACTTGTGCATGATTTCTTGCATTTTGCAGTTACAGTTATCTAAGCAATGAGGTAGCCAGTGTAATGCCACTCTCCCTTGTTGCCTCTTATGACATGCTTGGTACTTTATAGTGTTACTATTCTTTGCTTCCATTACAGCGCCCGGTAGCACTCAAATATGGACTTACTGTACTTGCTCAACATTAATGTTTAGAATACTGCCAAAGAATAAAGTTCATGAAAGCAAAAGAACCATTAGGAAAATAACAGAATATAAAAGAATGTCCTTAAATCATATACAAGAAAATTTGGAGGTCAGCAAAGCTGAATGGACACGAACATGTGTTCTTAAACATCCGGTGTGCTGATGCCGAGGTAAGGGGTTCAACCCCTACATTGGATAGTTGAACTAAAATGTTGACCTCTTGTCCTTGACTTGGAGACGTAAATTACAAGTACCTCTGAAGTCAGAAATGGGTTCACCTGATGGTGAGGAACACTGTTAATAGGGAAAGCTAATCCACACACAAAATTCAGTCCAGCACTACTTGAAGTAGTGTACATGGACTGCTTGGACTATGCTCGAGTTCAAAACGAGCAAGCTAAAAAAATACATAAGCAAATTTAAGGCAAAATGAATAAACAAATCACCTTCTGCAATAAGTGTGACATCACACAAAACACCACCCTGTCGGAGCTTATTCAGTCCCTGCAACACTTTCATCCCATGTTCCGGTCTCTCCTCCATTCGAAAAACATCGTTGGTTGATCCCCCGGACATTTCTCCGCCCTCTGCCATAGTAGTGTATGTCCTGAGCTTCTTCCTCAAATGGTGCACGGCAAGTTTACCTGGCATCTAACATCTCTGCATAATTAAAAAGAAAAAAATTAATAAACTTTAACATAATTTG
This sequence comes from Cepaea nemoralis, assembly GCA_014155875.1. Lineage (NCBI taxonomy): Eukaryota > Metazoa > Mollusca > Gastropoda > Stylommatophora > Helicidae > Cepaea > Cepaea nemoralis. Next base: position 200,949 of record JACEFZ010023181.1, on the reverse strand, counting down.
ATATGAATATTTCAGAAACATTTACAGTGGAGTCTGGATAAGTAGAAGTCACAGGGGCCAAAGAAATTTGTTCTACTTATCCAGACTGCACACATTTACACTAATACCATGCAGTAGCATTGAGTAAAATGATTGTACCACTTAGGAAACACAGTTAGTGAACAAATGAATAGCAATACAATATCAGAAATGTTGAAATGTTTAATTTTGAAAATTTCCAAATTAATTAAAGAAAGAGTCTGTGATTTTGCTTTGCTTCTTGACTTGTGAAAAATATCTTTCCATTGCCTGTTTAAAGGCACACAATGATGAGACTGCATCATCTGAACATCCAGTCTGCATCATGTAAATGTCAATCCATGCCAAAATATCTGACTGCGATACAGGTTGTGCTTGCAGCCCGCAGTCATCTTCATCAGCAGAATTATATTTAGCTAAAGCAGGTCTGAGCATGTTTTCTATCCATGAGTGAGTCGTTGCTTCATCGACTGACTGTTTCTCTCCACACATTCTTGTACGTGATGCAATGTCATTTTTTGAATCAAACAAGCCAGTACTACAATTCCACTCTGTCTGACCTCCAAGACGTGCAAATTCTTCTGCTTTCGCAATAAGGCCCATTTACTGGTACAATTGCCGATCTAATCACAGTGAACCATTTTAAAAGGGCAGTATCAACAAAATCACACGCTGCAGTTCTAGCTCACAGTCTGTCACTGTCGATTTGACAATCGAAAAACAATTTTGTAGCGGTCTTTATGCTTTAAAATGTCGAAAAGTGTCGATGTTGGAATACCAAATTCTCCAGCTATATTCACTTTCTTCTTCCAACTATGTTCAACCTCTTCCAACAGCTCAATCTTTCTTTTTAAAGCTAAAGTAGCTAGCTTTCGTCCACAAGCCACCATTTTTGACATGTAGCGAGATATCGTATGTGCCGTATCGATTGTTGTTCTCCGGGCTGACTAAAAATAATTCTTTCGCAAAACAATATTTTTTTTCGGGTGTGAAATGAAGTTTGACTTAAACGTGAACACTTATATTGTCGGTATTCATTTTTATGTTCGACTAATCCGAAAATTCGAGTTAACCGAATTCGACTTATCTGGACTTTTTATACAATGACTAGCTGACCCGGCCCGGCTTCGCCCAGGCCCTGGAGGGCATCTATCTATCTATCAGTCTGTATGGCTGACCCGGCCCGGCTTCACCCAGTCCCTGGTGGGGAGCATCTCATTTAATTCATATACGTAGTCATATAAGCTCTCCCGTTCCCGACTATCTGTTTGTCTATCTGTCTGTCTGTCCCGGCCCGGCTTCACCCAGTCCCTGGTGGGGAGCATCTAATTTAATTCATATACGTAGTCATATAAGCTCTCCCGTTCCCGACTGTCTGTCTGTCTATCTGTCTGTCTGACCCGGCTTCACCCAGCCCCTGGTGGGGAGCATGTCATCTAATTCATATAAGTAGTCAAATAAGCTTCCGTTCCCGACTATCTGTCTATCTATCTGACCCGGCGTGGTTTCGCTCAGCTCCTGGCGCAAATTAACTTAAAAGAATGTCCTTCCACACACCATTCAATGAAAACTGTAGAAAAAGATGGGTTACAATGTTATGCATTATGCATTATTTTTATGAAAACTTTGAAAATGCCTTAAAGATTATATCATTATTTATTATAACTCATATGCCTGAAAATAACTATAGACAAAGAGTTTAACAATAGTGCAAGTAAGTCCAACAATATGACTATAAAGTATATAGAAATGTTATTAAAAGTTATGCCCCTTGAAATAACTTTTCTAGAGTGAAGTCCCCCTGCTATATAGACATTATATAATGAAAATGGAAAAGTAAATGTTATTAAATAAGTAGATTTTACATTAAGAAATTATTATAGTCGGTTGCACAGGAATGAAAGGAAGACGTGTAGAAAATTTCATCTCAATCGGATGTACCGTTATCGAACGCATCCAATACATAAATCCCCACAAACAAACAAACATACACTCTGTTTTATAGATATAGATAAAGAAGGATAATGGCCGGGACCAAGCCAGTAACGTCGACTTAAGCGAAATTCTACTTATCCGAGTTCGACTTAAGTGGACTCACTTGTATTAACCTTTCACCTATTATATGAAGGGCTTCAAATGAAAACCATAAAAGTGTGATGGAAATTACAATAACCATGACTTTGCCTTGCAACCTGTCAATATTGTTGTTAAGGATGTCAAGAATGTTAAGCATGTGACATCACAGAGCAGATGAACACAGTGACATTAAAGGACAGCTTAAAGATGGCCACCCCACTATTGACATACACCAAAGAGGAGCAGCGTTCTGTTAACCATTTAAAAAAAAAAACCCAGTGAAGTGGTGAAACCTGTAGAAATTCATCAGCGAGTGAAGGTCCAGTATGATGATGCATGCCTGTCAGTCCAGCAAGTGTATGAGTGGAGTAGGAAGTTTCAAAACAGAGTGACTTCTGTGACAGACTGTTCACAACTGGGTCAGTCCCACCGAGTAGTGACCCCAGATAATTTTTTTCTACAGTAATCCAAGCACTTTATCGGTAGTGGAGGACGTGCAATGAATGCAATGGTGACTACATCGAATGATACATTTGTTCTTTATCTTTTCCCCCAAAATTTATTCAGCAAAATAAAAACATTATAAATTGTCATTTTAATCCCCCACGTACATATATGCATGCATAAAAATAGCAAATATAACCCTACTACATATACTGCCATTTGGCTTTCATTTATATGTCATGGCATATTCTTCAGTATTCAGGTTGTTAAAGATGCACCTCTTGGAATGTACTGACTATATAGTGCCAGTAGCCTTTACTTCCCAAGAACTTTTTATAGCTCAATTTAGATTAGATTGACCTTGGATCAGAATTGATAACGATGTAGGTCAACATCAGCCTATTAAGAGAGGTGTGAGACAGGGATGTGTAATGCCTCCAGATCTTTTTTCCCTGTATAGTGAAAATATTTTCAGAAATATAGGAGATATGGAAGGAATCAACATTGGGGGATGATACATCCATAACATTAGATATGCAGATGATACAGTCTTGGTTGTAGACAATGAACAGGGCCTGCAGAATTTAGTAGATGCGCTTGTTGCACACAGTGAACAACTAGGGTTAGAACTGAATAGTAAGAAGACACAGATTATGGTCGTCACTGGGAAGAAGGAAATACCACAGTGTGATATATGAGTAAATGGGCATTTTCTTAAGCAAGTGAATCGATACAGTTATCTCAGCACAGTCATAACATCTGATGGGAGATGCCTTGAAGAGATTAGAACAAGAATTGCCATTGTGAAGGTAGCCTTTTGCAAGATGAAAAACATACTGACCAATAAAAAGATATTAACTGAAACGAGAAAAAAGAGTGTTGAAGTGCTACATAGAACCTATACTTTTGTATGGATGTGAAGCGTGGACAATAAGCAGTCAAGCTGAAAAACAGCTGATGGCTGTGGAAATGCGGTTTCTGAGGAAAATGCAAAGAATACCATGGACAGACAGAAAAGCCAATGAACAAGTCCTTCAAGAAACAAATGAAGATCGTAAACTGATCAGAGTCATTAGGAGTAGACAGTCAAAATTGTTTGGGCATGTTATAAGAAGAAAGGACTTGGAGAACTTGATGACGACTGGCAAGATCGAAGGGAAGAGACCAAGGGGACGACCAAGAAGTAAATACCTGGAGGCTTGGCCACAAGGCATGGTCGAGACAGGAATAAGGAGCTGATCCACGACTCTGGCGATTGAGTGAGATGGCAGAACATGACCGCCCACGCTTATCGGCATGGACATGAGGATGATGATGATGACCTTGGATCCAAGGTCAAGAGTAATTTTTCACATGACCACCGACCGACAGGCAAGCACAGTAACTAATGAATTACCGTATAACTCCCATTAATGTTGTTGGTCATGTTATTTATTAGGGACTTCATTTGAAACCCGTTCCAATGGCTTTATTACAAAAGCATGAAAGAAACATTAACAGGTGTGGTAGAATTAAACAAAGCATTCATTTTGAATGAATTATACACCATGGGTTGGTCAGAAGAAATCGCCGTAGGCATTCAGGCAAGCATCCAATTGCTTAGGTAGGTGGCGAATACCGTCCGCAAAAAAAGGATTCTGGTTGCTCACTGAACCAAGTGTTTACCGCGTTCATTATGTCCGCATCGGTGTGAAATCATTGCCCCATGAGAGCTTTTTTTAGAGGTCGGAACAAATGAAAATCACATGGTGACAAATCAGGACTACAGACTGGATGTTGCAGAATTTCCCACTTCTTCCTTGCTAATGCTTCCTGCACAATCTTTGCGACATGCGGACGAGCATTATTGTGCAAAAAAATTACACATGAGAAAGCATGCTGGGTCGTTTATACTTGATGGCTTTTTGCAGCTTGTCTACTAGTATTTGCAAGTAGTGGGTAGAGTTGATGTTGACACCAGGTTCTTTAAAGTCGGCCAACAATAGCCCTTCATGGTAAAAAAATGCGCTCAGCATAACCTTACCAGCGGAAACCTGTAACTTGAATTTTTTTGGCTTTTGGTGATCCAGCATGCTTCCATTGCATGCTCTCTCATTTGCTGCTCGGCTCAAAGTGGTGACACCATGATTCATCGCCTGCCACTATGCGGAAGAGAAAGAATCACCCTCCACTCTGTAACGCAGCAAGTGGTTCAAACACCATCCCGTGCATTCCTCTTTTTGGTGGTCGGTCAACATCCATGGTACCCACTGTGAACACACCTTCCCATATTGCAGTTTCTTACGAACAACCTTTTGAATTGTCCCAATTGACATATCAAATTCTTTCGCTAGTGAACGTATGCTTCGACAACGGTACATCAGTAATGCTGCATCAATTTTTTTCAATGCTACATTAGATTTTTTTCTGCAACAATATGCGCTTGACTCAGCCTTTGAAGATCTGTCGTGAACTGACGTCCTTTCCGAAACATTCTTGCCAGTCTGTCAATGTTGTCTCCAACACACATTTGTTACCACACGCTGCCTGCATTCTTCGATGAATGTCCACTGGTCGACATTCTTCAAATAAAAGAAACTGAATCACCGCTCTTTGAGCTTCTTTGGACGGATTTTGGATCAACACAGCCATTTTCTCAATGGTCAGAAACAGAACCTATGCATCATGGGACGATAAGCACTTGCTCGTTTATTCATTGGTCAGTACATATCACATGACTGTGACATGATCATGTTCAACATACGCAATTACGCACGGTGCGGCACGAACGGATTTCAAATTAACGCCCCTTATATGCTGCTAAGGTGAAGTCCACCGTCTTCTTCAGGTCAATGGAGAACAGATCCTGCCAAAGGGATCAATATTATTCATTGGATCAAATTTCTTTCAATCAAATGCCATCTCCACAACAAAGATAAGCTCTCCAAAACTGTCAGCCACTTGTTTCCATTGTACACTCTGACAAACAGTTATTTGCCCATCTCTTGATATTTATCTTCCCACTTTTATCATTGCTTACAAAACTGTGTAGTCAATCACAAAAAGCCAAAAGTGGCTGGAGTTGAATAGAACATCCAGCAAAGAACATGCAATTGCTTTTGTTTAACCTTTTATTCATCTGCATTCAACTTTCTCATCCAGTATTGTCTTTACAACCATGTCCTGTTTTTAATATGGCCAAATGTTTTACATGTGTCCTGTTGTGTTCTTTCAGCTTTCTTCCTATTCTCAGCTTCTCTATCACATGAATATTTGTTTGATTATGTTTCTATGAAATGCAACCTATTCTTTTATATATCCATGCCTACAGGGCTTACGGGCTAAGAAAATGATTGAAAGTTCAGGCACCAAGTAAAAATGTCCAGGCGCCAAGTAACCAGGAGCCATGGATATTTCTACCCCTGGGGCTGACACATAGCTAACCCGCTCACAACAATGAAAGTCAGCGTCCATGCACGTTTGACTTCTGCTGGGATAGATCAAGCACTTATAGATTTGTCCCAAGTGCAGAGACATTGGTCTTATCATAAATCATAGAACAACATTTCATGAGACACAATGTTCTCATTGCTTGTTGACTGCCCACACTTTTGCAGTTTGAATTTATGTAATAGTAAATAACTCTTATTTTACATTTATTCTTTATTTCTTTGGTTATTTCTCTAGTGGGTTAACATCTTTTGATGGTATTGAAAGTATTTTTGACCATGCCTATTCCAAATTTTTATTGATGTTTCACTTTGCCTTAATGGTACATGTGCTAGACAGAATAACGATTCAATATCTCTATATTTAAAGTACTTGAATTGCACTTAAAGTACTTGTACTAACTGATTTCATTAACTGAATATGTAAGTTTAAAAGCCAGAACACTTGACACTAAACAGCAATAGTGCTAACACAAAACACTGGTAATTTATCTATTAGTACATTCTTCAACTATGTAGGATTAGGCTATGCCTTAGAGATTAGATACTAGAACTAGAACAAGGAGCCATTTTGAAGACCACCAGCAAAGGATGTAATCTAAGGAAAATTGAAAACAAGTTAATTTTAGCAAACATGGCTTGTATGTGCCTTCCCTTTGTGTGAAAAATACATACATAAACACATACAATAAAATAAAACTACTGTAATATGAAATCATTAATCAACATCATGATTCTTCACTCTGTGGACATTCCCACATATGCACAGTCTCGTTCTTCAATCAATCAACCAACTCCCCTGGCAAGATGGTGGAAATCCTTTTCGTCCGTTAGGACGAAGAGTGTTTTTTGTTCGATAGGAGGATATTCATCAACAGTTTCAAGTTATCAACGACTTTCGGTTCACAGTCGGAAGTTGTGGCTCAAGTTCTGTCGCGGAGTGCTGTATCAGAGCTCAGATCAAAAGGTAATGTTGCTTAGTAAGTATAACTCAGAGATTCTCAGCTAGTTATCGCGAGCTACAGTTCTCAAGCCAAGCATTCCCATAGTAACAATGACAATCGCATGTTGGTTTCAGTGATCAGTTGCTGTCAACTGCTGTTTAGTACAGACAAGGATCACCAATAGTCTACTGATTCACAAAACGTGTCGTCTGTGGATCAATTATACAAGGGAACCGAAGCTTACGGTGCTGCATAAGTCTCACCAACAAATGTTTATGAAGTGCTAGACGATCTGTGACTCAAGAAGATGTGATTCTTTCCAGGGGGACTATAGAGTCGGCACCAAAATTCCAGAGTTTTCATAGAACGCCCACCTTATACACTTTGGTCGGTCAGTTGCGGCCAAACGTTTGCCAACCTGCGTGAAACAAGTCGTTAAAGCTACAACACATTCACGACGAGCTGCTAGACTCCCCACGAGTTCATGGGTCTCCTCAATTACGTTTTGAACAATTATATATCGAAATTTGGTCACATCACCACATCTGTGAAAAGTTTCCCCTTAAATAACTATCAAAAGCTCTCAAGCTGACGCTAGGCGCATATCCACAACATGCCTTCTGCGAGAATCCCTAAGCCAGACCCTGACGAGAGCAAATACTCGAACTATCCTGGCACACGGATCTCGGCTCCAGAACCTTGAGGCAGCGTACATGTGGATTTACCACCCTTGAGACACTCTACCCCAGAAAGTAGCTCGATATATGGGAACTTGAGTGGCTCTGTACTGGCCAATGAAAACGCATACTCCTTGAACTTCTCCAGGCTCTGGACAAAAGTGGTGACGAACAATTTGTCTATGATAAACAGTTACGCCCAGGGCAACAATCAATTCTAGGTTACTCAACTCTAGAAGATAAAGATCCGGTCCTATCCTATGATGTTTTCTTTGACGGTCAGAAAGTGTTTGGGCTGGACGATGATAACTTTCATACCCTGGTCAAATATATAAGGATTTGGCAATGATTATGTTTTACGATCCACTCAACCCCCAAACTGACGCACCCTAAGCCAATATTTAAAAAAGCGGCAAGACATCAAGACAGCAATCAATTTGTAGCAGTGGACTGCCAGCGATATTCAGATCTATGTAAGAGCCTGGTTTTAATAAAAAATCCCACCAATGTTCGGAATCCACTCTTTTGGGAAAGTCCTGGGCACCATCCGAGAGACGGGCATGTTCGATGACAAGTCCTTGATACAACAACTGGACATTCTGAATGAAACTCTGGTTACAACTTCCAAGCGAACCTCCAATGCACCCAAGCTGCCGTTTACAGAATCTACATGCACTGTGGCTAGAATATGTGGCTTAAAAAACACAAAGCTAATTCATAAATCCCACCTCATCTATTGACATACGGCAGAAGTCATGTGGCTTGTACTGGTTGGCAGTGTGTATTATGGTCACATGTCGTACTGCAGAGCTCAACGTATATAGTTTAGAGTACTGATTACCAGATTACTGTTGTCGTCACTGCTTCGTTTGGTGACGAGAGATAGGTGTCCATGGTGTGGTGACTTTCTCTGTGTACTTACAATTTGTTAGATTTTTTATTACATTGGTTTTGTTTCCTGTATACGTGTATATACAGTGTTCGCCAGGAATGAGGTGCTGGAATCTCTTGCCCCCGGGTAGTTTGGGCCCGTTAGCTAATAAAGCGGCCAATCTAGGAGATGGAAAACTCCGATTATAAACCCCTAAGTTTAAGGTGGACCGACGTGCCAAGGACTGAATGGCCACGGGTGAGTTGGTCGTGAACGTGGAACGTCTGGTATGCGGGCGGGGCGGCGCCAGGCGTATGGACTCCTGAGGGACATCCCCTGCCCCTTCCCTAGTAAGCAGGCAATGCTAGGGTGACCGTTCATTTTTCCTGCAATATCAAAAATTTGCTTATGGAGTTAAACACGGGAATCGTCGCCGGAGCTACGGAGCTCGTGCTCTGCGCTTGACACATCATTCAGCGGCTAGCGAAGAGACAGTGAGGAGGAGAAGGCGAGGAAATGGTGTGAGAAGAAGGCATAGAAATAGGAGGGCAGGCGCCAGGAGAACAAGACGAAAAGTGGAGAGACTAGGTTTCAACCATGTAAGAGTGGGATACTGGAACTGTCGTAGTGCCAGGCAGAGAGGTCCTGTATTGGAGAGGCTAATATATGATTTTGATGTCCTCATGCTCCAGGAGTTAAATACTGATAAATACCATTGCCCTGGGTACGTCAGTTATATAAACCCCACTGGGCAGAAGAGACATGGGCAAGGTCTGCTGGTGAAGAAAGGAGTAAAGCATGTGGCACTTGACTTGAGCCAGTGGAATCACAGTGCAAGAGAGGTCCAGGGTATACAAATGGAGATTGGCGGCCTAAGTTGGAACATCATAAATGTATATGCCACAGTGGACTGTTTTGTCAGAAAGGAACAATGGGACTGGCTTAAGGAATTAGAGGACTTACCAGGTGATAGGCTACTCATATGTGGAGACTTCAATGCGAGAAACAGAGATTGGGACTGTAGTGGAGAAAATCGACAAGGAATAGCACTTGCGGATGCCATGGTGGACTCCGATGTGGTCTGCATAAATGATGGTAGGCCGACTAGATTGGCAATGAGGCCTGGCGATGCAGATACTGCTATTGATTTGGCACTTGTCTCCCAGTCATCAGTCCTTGATGTAAAGTGGACTGTTTTGAATGACCATGGGAGAGATCACATGCCATGCTCAGTCCTGATCTCTAAGTCCAGGAAAGTTAAGGCTGGGAGAGCGCGCAAGACCTTCCGGTATGAGCGGACCGAAAGCCTTCTTGGACGCCTCAGACATGGGGCATGCAACAGGACTGTTAAAACTCCTTTTTTGCAGCCCCCATGGTGGACCCCAGAAGTAGACAATGCGTGGAAAGCAAAGAGAGCTGCAGTGAAGCAGCTAAGGAAATTGCGACAGACACCCCGAAGCTCACGAGAGGAAGTGGACAGAGCGGAAAATGACAAGAAAGACAAGGTGGAGGCTTTCAAGCGATGTGCTGCAGAGGCCAAGAAAGTAAAATGGGAATGTTTTATGAAGGAGATTGGAGGTGATAAAACACTGCATAAATTCTGGAAACTGTACAGACAAATGCAAAGAAAAGATCGGCCGATGACAGTGGGAACAATTTATAAAGAGGATGGGGTACGCGTGACAACAGACAAGGAGAAAGGGGAGGCGTTTCTCCAGAGATTTTTAGAGCAGACCAATCATAATGATACGGATACCAGGGATGCAGTTAGAGTGGAATTATCTGGCACAATAGAGAATATGCCCTATGAAGACATCATACGGGTTGAAGATGTTAAACATATTTTGCAAAAGGCAAAAGACACGGCACCAGGGCCTGATGGTGTCAGGTATGGCCACATGAAGACTTTGAGAGCGATGTAGACCTGAAGGAGATGGCCGGCTGCTTTAATCAGAGCATTAGGACAGCATCAGTACCGCAGGATTGGTTGCATAGCTATCTCATCCCTCTCCCAAAACCATTCAAGGATCATTCAAAACTTAGCGGCTTTAGGATCATCACCCTTCAAAATACATTCGGGAAGGTTTTAGAGAAGATAGTCGTTGTTAAGCTGCAGGATTTTTTGGAAAGGGGGAAGCTTCTTCCAAGAGGCCTGGGGAGCTACAGGCCAGGAAAAGATACCTGGTCAAATGCAGCCACCTTTGCCTTTGACGTTTATGAGGGGTTCCAGAGTAGACAGGAAACGATGGCGGCAGCGCTTGATCTCGAGGATGCGTACAATAGAGTTCGCTATGATATTTTGATGACTGCACTTATGGAGAAGGGGGTCAATCCCTGGTTGGTGAACTGGATAGCAGCCGTCCTTCATTCTCGTCAGGTTGCTCTCCGTCTGGGCGCATGGACCTCAGAGCCACATATTTTAACCCCGGGACTGCCACAGGGATCTGCAATCTCACCGGTGCTCTTTAATGTGTATACGAGCAAGATTGCATACCTAGAAGCACCAGGGGTTGGAAGGATTCTAACATTTGCAGATGATATTCTTGCATACAGGCAGGGGAGAAATAGGGATCAAACAGCCCAGGAGCTACAGGTGACAGTAGACAAAGTGATTGACTGGTGCACTGAAATGAGTGCTGTTATCAACCCGGAAAAGGCGGCTGTGTTATGGTGCTCTCTGGACAACAGGATTGTGAGAGATGATGCCCCAAGCCTCATGATAGATGGCAGAAGCGTCAACAGAGAGAACAAACTGAAGTATCTGGGAATCACATTTGACAGGAGTCTGTCCTTCAAGGACCATGTGGAGACGGTTGTGACAAGATCTCAAAAGGGACTCAATGCACTTAAAACTATGGCTGCAATGGACACAGAGCAGAGAATGCTCTTCACACTATACCAGCACTTGATCCTCTCAGTGATTGATTATGGACTAGGACTGCTCACTGTATCAAAGAGTCAGCTGGTGAAATTAGAGCGCATACAGAATGAAGCTATGCGGGTCATTCTGGGATGCACCAGAGACACTCCAGTAGTGTGTATGCGTTACATCCTTGGTCTGCCTACTGTTGCTGGTAGGCACAAGGTGATGCAAGCGAAGGCATACCTCAGAGTAGCTGCAGACACAGATCACCCGTTGCATGAGGCGCTGGACGTAGTTAAGGGTCAGAGACTGATAAGAGGGAAATCATGGATGGCTCAGGCGGAGGATACGATCAGACAGGTGTTCCCCTTGGAGAACATCAGGCGAGGAGAGGAGTGGGTCAGAGTGCCAGCCGAGCAGTCAGACTTGTGCAGGGTTATAATCACATTGAGCCGGGAGTGCAGGGAGTGGCCAGCAGGGGCCACGGAAGTGGAAATTCAGCAAATAATTCAGGAAAATTCTCGCCCGGGTGATGTGATTATCTACACGGATGGGTCGGTGTTGAGAGGTAGGAGAAATGCCTGGGGGTTCTTGGCAAAGACTAATGGTCGACGTTTGGTGCAGGAGAGCCTGGCGTATGATCATACTACATCTAGCTTAAGAATGGAGGTGGAGGCGGTCAGTGCAGCTTTCCGCTGGATAGAGAACACGATACATACACACATTGTGATTGTTACTGACTCAGAAAGCATGCTGAGGAGGGTGAGAACAGGCAAGCTTCGTGCAGAGTGGCTTGCTTCGCTTCGGAGGTCACGTGTAGCAAGCATCACCTGGATCTTTTCTCCTGGGCATGCCGGTGTGCTGGAGAATGAACAAGCGGACAGATTGGCTGGCTCGGCAAAACTTGGTGGAGTATTGATGTATGACAAAACAGATGTGGTTGCGGCCTTGTGGGAGCACGTGCACACCTCGGAGGAGCAAATGGATCACCATAGTCTGATAAGAATGAGACAGCGAGGTGTGACGAGGCGATCTGGCCGATGCTCAACGCTCAGAGGAAAGGCGAGACGGACATATAATCAGATTGCTACTGGAACTATTAGTGTTGGAACTCTTCGCTGGCTGCTGAGGATGGGGACGGAGCGCTTATGGGATGCTGTGATGTCGGTTCCTAAATCAATCAATCAATCACCAGGTGCCATCTCCACAATGAAGGTTGGCTACAAAGGATCTGTCCCTCACATTGCTTGTACATTCTGTCAGACTGATGTTTGTCCATCTTTTGATGTTATCTTCCTATTTGTATCATCATCTACCTCTTGCCTTCAATCTTAATCTCTTTTAACGTGTCCAAAATACTTCACTTGCCTCTATTTTATTTCTTTCATCAACTCCCCTTTCATTCCCTGTTTTTCTAGAACCTCTGCATTTGACTGCTTTTGTTCCCATGAAATACAACATATTTCTATGTATATCCACATCTCCAGGGTCTCTATTTGATTTTCTAATTGCTTGTTCAATGTCAAGGCTTCCACGCTATATTGCTGTGTTGAATATACATAACATTTAACAATTCTCATTTTAATGCGCTTTTAATATCTCTAGATGTTAATATTGATGTCAGTTGTTGAAAAATTTGTTGGCCACTCCTTTTCTCTTTTTGATTTCTGCTTCACTTCTGCCATCATCTGTTGCTACGTGTCCAAGATAGAAGAAACTTGCTACTTGTTCTAGTATCTCCCTTCTACTGTGATGTTCGCTGATAGAATCTCCTTTCCACTGCTAGTCCTCTTCTCCAGCAGCAACAAAGAGTTCCCATGCTGATGGCAAAGGTATCAACCTGATGGAATGTCCGCCTGTTTTTCCTCTATGTGCCAAGTGTCATCCAATCCCCCTCCCCCACTGAATCAGCCCCTCAAAGAATGGATTCTATGTTTTTGTTGTGCTTTCCACTTGATCCCAGAGAGCCTTCACCATATCATTCATTCCTTCAGTAGCATGTCCCTTGCTCCCATAACAACTTTCCGCGTCCGATATACCCATCTGGAGATCATCTGCCACATCCTGCACCCATCTTCTCTTTGGCCTTCCCCTCCCTCTCTTCCCAGGCATATACCGCTCCAATATTGTTCTCTCCAAACTTTCATGACATTTCAAGTGACCAAAATATTTTAATTTTCTTTGTTTTATCGTTTTTTAATAGCGAACCTTCTTCAATATTCAGCTCTTCATATGGATGCATTTGTTCTTTTCTGTATCCCGATATTCTTAGAACCTGTCTATAACATTTATATTTAAAGGCATTTATGCGCTGTTCAGCTTGTTTAATAAGTGTCCATGTCTCACAGGCATATGTTGCAATGAGAAAGATGCATGCTCCTAAAAATCTAAATTTTGTAGTTCTATCTGTCCCCCATAATTTATTCAGTTGATTTAGTTTTTGAAGAGTAATAGATATTTATCTCTTAATTCACCATATTAGTCTTGTCAGAATCTAGCTTGCCACCTAAAGGAGCAAGCAGCCAGTCTATCAGTCTGTGTATTTTCTACACTGGGCAACAAATTAATGATATGCTCTTGATCTTCATCTTTTTGAGTGACATAACCCACTCTACATGGTACATGTCAGTTTTTATTTTACGCAGAATGAAACTATTATTACAGCACTTAATACCATTACCAGAGAATGCCAGGAAGTTCTGATGAGAGTGTAGGATAATAATGGTCACCTTCATTAGGCAGTATTTATGTTTAGCTGATGTCACCTATAATAAATAATTTCTTGCCTGACCAGTGACTAGAACCATGGTCAAGTGATGGATGAGACTGATGTTGTAACTGACCAGGCTCTAAACCTTGGCAGGTAACTGGTCCAGGATAGAAGCTCTGACAGGCGGGCGGACAGAGCACTGCTTTGCTGATCTGGCAGCTTCTGCGACTTATTTTGTTCCAGATGTACTGGTGTTACCTTTCCTCTCGAGTTAACTAAGCAGGCCGAGAGAGGGATCATGCTGCATGGGCAATTCATGGTCTCTAAATTCAGCCAAGGCTGTGTGCTATGGAGAGGTACAACTATTTTACAAATTATCATCTGTCAAGATGGCAAAGTACCAATCATCAATTACTAAATCTCACTTTCAATCATTCAATATTCCAATAATCTGGTGTAGAAAACCGAAAGCAAAAATAACTTTTAACTGTACGTAATTTATGGAAGTCATGACTTAACAGTATTCAAAGTTTTCTACACAGTAAGCAGTTCATCCTCAGCTGTGTATAATCATGACTGGTGACATACTAATATGCCTCTCTACATATGTGAAGTTCTGGTACTGGACACAGCCCAGGTTTCTCAGCTTGGAGAGGGACAGGAGAGCTCTTCAATACAATCATGACTGGTGACATACTAATATGCCTCTCTACAGATGTGAAGTTCTGGTACTGGATACAGCCCAGGTTTCTCAGCTTGGAGAGGGACAGGAGAACTCTTCAATACAATCATGACTGGTGACATACTAATATGCCTCTCTACAGATGTGAAGTTCTGGTACTGGATACAGCCCAGGTTTCTCAGCTTGGAGAGGGACAGGAGAACTCTTCAATACAATCATGACTGGTGACATACTAATATGCCTCTCCACAGATGTGAAGTTCTGGTACTGGACACAGCCCAGGTTTCTCAGCTTGGAGAGGGACAGGAGAGCTCTTCAATACGGTACCAGGACGCGAGGAAAGTCTCGACACCAAAATCACTCAGATGAAAGCCCTTTTCAGGGCTCAGATGACCTGAATGTCAATGCTCCCAATTTAAGAGTTAAAACCCAGTCTTCCAGAGAAATCACATCCAACCAACCATCCCCAGAATCAATGGTTTATATTTGTGACCACCACTGACCGGCAGTTGAGTATGTTGAGGAAAATTATGCTACTGTATGTAATGATGGTTCTGTGCAGTGTCACTGAGTGTGCAAAGAAATCTGGCCATTGATTCTTGAGAGAGAGGCAAAGTCACATCAGAGCAAGCAGGACACAGGAGGAGAGAATCACTTCAAGTATATGAATGAAGATGGAGGTAGTCACTGCATCTCAGTGATGGCTTTCAAAACTACAAAAGGAAGACCAGTTGCTGTCTGAGTCTGATTCTGACTGCTTATTGTCCATGTTTTTCAAGCGTAAACAAAATAGGTCCAATATGGAACTCTAACACTCATTTTCTCATACCAATTGACAGCTTTTTATTGCAGTTTTTCATACTGCAAAAGCCTATTTTTGAAATGGCAATTTTTGCTGTCATCTCTACAAAGGCATCCTCCACTAGATGTTATGACCGTTCTAAGATAGTTGTGCCGGCTCCGTGGCCAAAGGCTTGCACACGCAGTTCGTGAGCCGGGTACCAGGTGTTCGAATCTCAGCCGGGACCGATTTGAGCAGCAGATGGTGTCGTGTTGTGTTATAACGTGCTGGTATGGGAGCCGGTCATTCAGAAAGCAATGGCAAACTACTGAACGTAAAAATTGCCTAGAACATCAACAGCAGCTGAAAAACGCTGGTGTTCTCTGCAACCTCCTGCAAGGGATATGCAACATAAAAAAAAAAGATAGTTGTAGTGATTCACTCGTTCAAAGAATGTTTTTCATTTACTTGCATGTTACATTGTGGTGTTTCTTTCTTCTATGAGATCATCAAGTTTGTTGTTATTCATTATTTGTCATGTCACATAGTCCCGTATCCTGCCAACAGGTGTAAGCGTGCATATCTCTCTACAGGTTTCAGTCTCTGGTGTTCCAGACCAACTCTGTTGATACTAAATTATTCCATGCCATCATCTCAGCCCATCCCGCATACTTCCTCTCAGTTTGCCTCTGCTCACACCACTGATCTTTCCAAAGCCATATAATTAATTGTTTGTAAATTGTTTTCCGTCATCACATAATTCCGGCCACAGGGTGAAAAGGTGAAATATATATTACACTGTGTTTATTAATATTATTACCATAAATGTGTAATTCTGAATCATGTCTGATGTGTTTGAAATGTTTGCAACAGACATTACTACTATTTTTAGTAGCAGTATTACTACTAATATATTATTACTAATATATTAGTAATCTCTAATAATAGTAATATACTCAAATTAAAAAAAAAAAAATACTGTAATTTTAATATAATTACTAATTTAAACAATAATATTGTAATAGTGTTAATTTAGTAACAATATGTAATAATAATTAATAATATTTAATCAAGATTAAGACAGAACAGGACTGAACTGGGTGAAAATGAAATGTTTAATGTTATTATGTTGTATGTAATGAATGCCTGTCTTTTTTTACATATCAATAACGACATATTCACATTCAGTGACACTGCAACATATAATATAATAATAAACATTATTTTTTTATTTATTATTAATATTCCACAATTGAAAAAATAGCAAAATTGTCACAAATGTAAATTAAATTTTTTAATAACTCTTATAAAGTAACTAAACTTACCAAAACTACAGCAGAACTTATTTGAATAACCGATGCATAAAAAGGACATATCATGTACTATTTAAGCCATATTTAAAACTAGATCTGTCAAATATAAAACTGAAACTATTCCAGGCAGGCTAAAGCTAAATACATGGGGAAGAGACCCTAGTTCTCTGTCAATTAAATATGATGGAATCTCACAGTCCCACAAAGATGCCCAAATAGTAAACACCGGAAATACACATGAATAATTCACAGATCATGCGCAGCACATATCTTCTTGAAAGATGGCGTTCGTCATTTGTTGAATAATTTAATTATGAAACGTACTGTAGCCAGGTCGCCTTCGTTGGTGTAATGGTTAGGATGGTGCCTTGACAATGACAAGCTTGCTTTTGGGCAGGGTTCGATTCCTGCAGTCGCCGCTCGCTAAGAGAGGGAAAAACTGGCCACTTCTGTTCACTCAGGCCAGACCTATACAAATGTAACCTAACAGTAGCACTCCTAACACTTCACATAACAACAATAGGTGAGGTCAGCAAGGTCAAGTGAATAAAGCGCTCGTTCTTAGATATCCGGTGTGCTAATGCCGATGTAGGGGGTTCAATACCTATACCGGTCAGTTGGACTAGAATGTTGACGACACATCTTGACTTCATTCATTCATTCGGTAGCATGTCCTTTGCAGAACCTCGCTCCCATAACAAATTTTGTTGCGTATCCCTTACGGGACGTTGCAGTCAACACCAGCATTTTCAGCTGCTGTTGATGTACTAGGCAAGTGTTACGTTCAGTAGTTTGCCATTGCTTTCTGAACGACCGGCCCCTATACCTTTTTCGAAAAACCAGCACCGGGTATACGGGCTCACAAACCGCGTTCGCAAGCAAGGTGTCCTGCGTCCGATACATCCCTCTGGAGATCATTCGCCACATCCTACACCCGTCTTCTCTTTGGCCTTCCCCTTCTTCCCTTCCCCTCCTTTATTGTTCTCTCCAAACTTTCGTGACTTTTCACATGACCACAATTTCAATTTTCTTTGTTTTATCGTCTTTAATAGCCAACCCTCTTAAATATTCAGCTCTTGAAGTATGGATGCATTTCTTTGTTCTTTTCTTTACACAAGATATTCTTAGAACTCGTCTATAACATTTATATTCAAAGGCATTTATGCGCTGTCCAGGCCTCGCAGGCATACGTTGCAATGGGAAAGATGCAATCTCTTAAAAATCAAATTTTTTGTAGTTCTATCTGTCCCACTTCATAATTTATTCAGTTGTTTTAGTCTTTGAAGAGAAATTATTAGTCTCATTTAATTTCTTTCATTGTGTCACCGTTGTTGGTAATCAATGACCCAATTGGGAGTCTTGGGAGTATCAGCGGCGAAGTGGTCAAGCCGTTTGACTCGGGCTCCGAAGGTTGTGGGTTTGATTCCGGGTCGCGTCCTTTGTGGGTCGTCGCTAAAGCTACGGAGCTCGTGCTTTTTGCGACGCTTTTCCGCGCTGCGGAAAGAGACCGAGCCATATGGGATAAAATCCAGTGCAATGAAGTTGACCCTGTCGACTTATTTTGGGGATCGGCAGGGGTTCTGGAAGAATCTCAAAACTGAGAGGGAAGACCGGGAGAACTTTTAATCAGATAGCGGTGGGGACGATTAGTAGTATGACTCTTCGCTGGCTGTTAAACGAGGGGACTGAACACGTATGGGTAATAACTAATATCCCGAGTGCAGTGATGTCGGTTCTTAACTCAACTCAACTCAACTCAACTTGGGTCAATGACCCAAGATATTCAAAATTTTCCGCCACTCCAATTTTTCGTCATTAACATATATTTCTTTCTCCATGGTAGTTTTATCTTTATGCATCATTTTTATCTTTATTTAGGGGTGAAAATCTACAGTAGATTCTTGTTACTGGACACGTGTGTGTGTGTGTGTGTGTGTGTGTGTGTGTGTGTGTGTGTGTGGGTGGGTGGGTGGGTGGGTGTGTGTGTGTGTGTGTGTGTGTGTGGTATAGAACGCTTACGATAGCCACGGTAGCACAGTGGCTAGTAATCCTACCTTAGTGGTAATGTTTAAAAAAAAACACTTTTATTTTTTTATTTTTAGTTTTAATGTGTTCGAATTCCCTTCGATGATTTTTGTGTGTATGTTTTGTTGAAATACTTACCAACAAAAAGTTTTCAATTGCTGTGAGAAAAAGAGTGGTGAAGTGCTATATAGAACCCATATTGTTGTGAAACATGGACAATTAACAGTCAAATGAGAAACATCTAATGGCGGTGGAATGTTGGTGTTTGAGAAAAATGCAAAGAATACCATGGATGTACAGAAAATCAGATGAGACGGTTCTTTAAGAGACAAATGAAAAATAGAGATTGATCGAAGAAATTAGACGTGGGCAGTCACTACTTTTTGGACACGTTATGGGGAGAAATAGACTGAAAATTTAGTGACAATTGCAAGCTTGTAAGGGAGCAAGATGGTATGGGAGCAAGAGGAAGGCAAAAGGGATAAATACCTTGATGGTTTGGTAGCATGGCATGGTCGGGACAAGAACACAGACCTGATTCGAGACTGGTGACCGTGTGAGACCGCCCACGCCTTGAGCTTGGCACTTGATGATAATGTTTTGTTGTAAAAACTGACCAGGGCTCTCCGATCTGCTCAGCTTAAAATTGGTGCCAGGAAATGTTCTTGGAAGTAAAAGGCTGCCGGCGTGATTTTGATCACATGACTTCACGAGTTGTGGGTGGATGGATGGGCGGTTGGGTAGGTGGATGAATGGAATGATAGATGAATGAGTGGATCGATGGATATCAACGAATGGATGGGCGGATGGGTGGATGAATGGATGGTTGGATAGAAGGATATGTGGAAAGATGGATGGATGTATGTGGGTGCTGGATGGATGAAAAGGGAGACAAATGAATAAATAAACAGACAATTAGGTTGATCGTTGGACGGGCAGACACAGTGTTGTGAAATCAAACTGAAACATCTATAACTGGACAGTTGGAGTTTCATCTCATCTCATCATGTTCCTCTTGTACCTTGCGATGTCAAGGTGAAGTATAAACATCGTGAGAGTGCCCGATTATGGGCTTCATATATCGATATTCCCATGGACTCTGCTATTCCCTCCGTCCAACGTTTACGTGGTCGGCCTTTTCCTCTGTTTCCATCTGGTCTGTACATCATTGCTTGTTGTGGTATGCGGTTGACTGGTAACCTACTTGCATGGCCAAACTATTTGACTTGCTGCCTTCTAATAAAATCTAGTGCTGCTTTAACTCCCACTTTAGTCCTGATTTCTCAATTTCTGATCTTATCTCTTCTTGATACGTTGAGTATTCTTCTCAGGAACCTCATTTCTGTTGTTGTGATTTTTCTTTTCTCTTTTTGTGTCATTGTCCAGGTTTGGCATTGGTAGCATAGAGTTGGTAGGAAGATTGTGTTGTAAAGTGCTTTCTTAGTAGTTATTGATACATGTTTGTTCTTTAGTATTGGTGCCATTTGTCCAATTAGTTGATTTGCCTTATTGCATCTATTTTCGATCTCGTCTTCTGATCTGCCATTGGAGTCCCCGAATCTAATCAGAAACAAGACCAGAATGCAAATATTTAGGGGCACTGATGACGTCAGATGGAAGTTGCACCAATCGAAGAAAATAAACTAAAAACTACCATTTGTACATGGAAGGTAAGGGGAAACCACCATATTGTCGTCCC
This sequence comes from Cepaea nemoralis, assembly GCA_014155875.1. Lineage (NCBI taxonomy): Eukaryota > Metazoa > Mollusca > Gastropoda > Stylommatophora > Helicidae > Cepaea > Cepaea nemoralis. Next base: position 180,418 of record JACEFZ010023181.1, on the reverse strand, counting down.
ACGTATTCGCACACAGACACATTTCAAAGCCAGAGAACAACGTTACTAGCTGTCCCGGGACATTCGCATCCTATTGGAGATCGAGAATAAAAGTGACCGAGATTTGTGGAGGTACGTGAAAGTCTTCATAATTCCGGAGGGCACATAATGATGATGACAGCATACCTATTTATCATTGTACATAAGCATCATGGCCAAAAAAGTCTTATAATTAAAATCAGTAATTGTTTGCTGTTGCTGTTTATTCGCATTGTGGAAGAGCACTGTGCTATCAGCGGTTGGGCACTCAGCGATTTTAGATGTGGATATTAGACCTAACCGAGCCTGGAAGCGTTTGTTCAATGAGAGCAGAGGGGAGATGACATAAGATCAGGTGGAGATAACAACTCGATGGTTGATTTTCGCTCTGTAGCAACTGTGTTGCTTCCCTTGATTCGCAATATGTGTATTCGTAGTTAGTTAGTTAGTTAGTTAGTTAGTTAGTTAGTTAGTCGTTGTTCCAACTTCACGGCAACGGGTCGTCCCCATATTGCTCCGATCCAGTGCCAGTGAATATCACACAAAATGCTCCTCACTACCCAATGTGAACAATTGAATAGACAAGAGTATCGGCAAGCCAACGGCCCGCACATGTACACTGTGCATAATGCCGACGACAGAATGCCAACACAAAAGTCCTCCACACAAAAAAAAATGTTCATCGTCGATGGAAACGGCAGTCACCAGAAAGACTTCATTGACCCGGGTTTTATCCCATATGGCTCGGTCTCTTTCCGCAGGACGACCCGCCGAAAGCGTCGCACGAAGAACGAATTCCGTAGCTCCAACGGCGACTCCCAGCAGTCTCCTGAAAAATGAACTCGTGAGCCGAAATGGCAAACCAGTCAATCCAACAACAGCCGGCCGCCATCGTTCCGAACATGCAGTTCACGCTACAAACAACCACGGACAGATGTAAAAGCATTCCACTCGAAACTCACAGCTCACAGTGTCGCGCCACGCACTTACTCAGTAGCAGGGCGACGGAACCATATCCTCCTTAGTCGCCTCTTACGACGTGCATGGTAGGCAACAGTGTTACTATTCTTTGCTCCCTCGTATGGGCCCCGGCAACACACGGGCTGTGTGTTCGTAACAAGCACTTGGTCGTTGTCACACGTCGTTCTTGATGATAATATCAATGTTCTTGATGATCTTTGCTTGATATTGTCGTGCGATGGTCGTTGTCTAGGTAACGATGTTCATGGTGTGTCAATTGAGATATATAACTGTCTCTTAATCCAACTCACCCCAGAAGTGCACCTTCACCAGTCATGAAACAAGATTGAGTTGGCGCACATAATCATTTATTCCAGAAATAAGACAGACAGACGGAACATATATATATATATATATATATATATATATATATATATATATATATATATATATATATATATATATATATATATATATATATATATATATATATATATCCAGAAACAATGTAATCCATAGAATATAAATATCCTCCTCACAATTTAACCAGCACACATCAATGCCTTCTCACGGCCTGCTTCTAATCTCAATCCACAAGACAGGTAATCCAGCTACTATCCACGGCTGGATCTCCCACAATACAACCCACACATTGGGTCGGAGCCACTGCTCAACTATAGAACCCACTCTGGTTCAGGCCTGTCTTCACAACTCGGAGCATAACACAACCCCGTTGTCCGTGGACTACCGACTACCTCGGTATCTCAAACTCAACTCTCTCGAAACGACCTGACCCGCAGTCGGTCTCTTCTCTCACTGACTTTCAGTCTCCTGACTTCACACAACACACAACTGTCTTTCGACCCATCCCCCTAGGGGCCTTTCCACTCATATCCGCCCCATTATTTCTGAGGGTTGATTGTTTTCCTCGTAGCCAGGTCACTCACCTTACTGTCTCCCACTTTCATCTCCATTCTTTCTCATGCCCGGTCACTCAACTCAATGTCAATGACCCAGGCTTATGTCATCACCCCCCTCTTAAAAGAAAACTTCGTTTTCAAATATTGGGCGACTAAAACTTACTAAACATGTGACCCAGACATATTGCCTGGGTAGCCCTAAGTATGGCTCCATCCCACTTTAGCTACCACCCTAAATAATACATCAAATGCTCATAGTACACTCCCATATTCCCCACACATAAATACAACAACCATCTTTCTATCTTGTGTACCAATGCATAAACTCATACATCGCATAATAATAATACATCATAGGAAAGCATTATACTTATGTACCCACAGGTCTCTTACTACTTCACGACCCCACAATACTATTTGTGTACCGACCCTATATCAGGTGGTTCTGTTCTTGCATTAACCCACCTCTGATTCCTGTCGATGCTGTGTCTACCTTTCATGTACCCATGACTCATGGTACCTCTACAATTACAACATCTGTTTGCTATCCCTAGCCCTGGGTCAGTAATGTCGCGAACACTCTTTTGACCTGACTCAACTTTCCTATCTGCATATTGCACCGTTACACTTGAGTCTCTGTTTAGTCTGAACTCTTTATTCAATCTTGGCCCATATATCTGGCACCTTGCTTTCTGCTGCATACGCCTTATGCCTATGTGCCCTGCACATGCACTATCCTGAGCTGTTCTAGTATATCGGTCTCTATGTGCTAAAGGTACTGCTCCTTGCCCACGTGCAGTTCTGCTATCTGAAAACCTGCGAGTGAGAACATTGTTCTTCCTCTCGAAGCACCATCTACCTTTCTTTGACTGCCTATGTTCTACTCTCCTACACCCTTGGGAACATTTGTTCAGAGTAGTATCTTGTCTCTGGGAGCCACTAGCACTATATTTGGGATCCATTCTCATCTGCTCAGCTGTACTATCCTTGTCCTGAGTTCCTGTGTCTACTTCAAGTGCCTCTTCTACCTCAGCTATACTCTCTAATTTAGGTTCTCTTGTGGTAACTACCTCATTACTGCTTACACTATATTTTTGGTCCCAATAAACTACTTCCTCTTCTGTACAATCTTTAACTCCTATAACATTTCCTATGATCAAATCAGCCACTGGTGAGTCCAAAACACACGCTGTCACTCTTCCAGTGATATATGGTGTTTTTACTGTTATTATGGCTACTGGGTAGAACTCTACTGTGCCGTTGAATGTTATGCATCTAATCTTTTTCCCTGTATAATCCGAGGGATCTATTAAACTTCTCCTCACTCCGATAGACGTACATCCGGAATCCCTAATTGTTAACGCTGGTCTATCATTGACAAATCCCTGATGCAGCTTCAGACTTCCTCCTTCATGCACTGCTGATCCTGCTTTCACTGTATGACCACATATTAGGACTGGCTGACTGTCTTTTTCAAAAAGAGGTTTGCACCCACTACAATCTTCATTGTTCAGCGTCTCAATTACTTGCGCTGCATTTGAGTGCTCTGTTTCTCTCATCCTACATTGATGGCTGATATGCCCATTCTTTCCACATTTGAAACAAGTAATCTCCCTTTTAGTGTTGTTCGTTGGTCCATCTGATGGTTGTGCATCACACTGTGCTGCCTTGTGTCTCCAGCTCCCACAATTCCAACATCCGGCATAATTTGGACGTCTCTGGAAGTTCCCTCTTCTATATGGGTACCGTCCTACTCTACCAACATTGTTTCCTCGGAAACCATTATCTTGAAGTTCTTGCTGCTCACCTTTCTGTGCGGAATCCACACTTTTCGCCCTTGGTCTGATGACTGGATTCTGGTCCTGTTTAGTGTACGCTGCACAGACTATTTCCTCACTCATTAGTTTCCCAATAGATACGTTAGGATGTGCAGTCATGTAGTTTTGCCCTAACTGAGACATTGTGTCTATGTCCTTTGGCTTCCGTTCCTCAAAGAACGCCACTAAATTAGAATTGCATGCAGATACTACCTTGTCTCTTAACATTAGATCTACTAATTTATTAAAATCTTTCCCTACTTCTGCAAGCTCCATCCATTTGTTAAATGTATTCTTTACAGTGTTAACAAAATTTGTGAAATCTTGATTTGTCTCTGACACTAACTGTCTAAACTTTGTTCTATATCCATGTTCAGTTAGTTGGAACTTTGTCAGCAAACGTTGACGTAAGATAGTGTAGTTGTTTCGTTCTTCTACAGGTAAATTGAACATGGTGTCTAGTGCCTTACCCGTAAGAAACTCGCCAAGTCTCATCGCATACTCCTTCTCTGGAATACCTAACGCTTTGGCTGATGCTTCGAACCTGGACAAATAATTTTCAAGTTGGTCCCGGTCTGTAAAATATGGCAGTTTTAATCTCTGTGACGACTGCGAAGGTCTTCTGCTTTCCTCATTTTGACCCTTCGAAGATAGTTCTAGTTTTTTCAACTCAATTTCAGTTTGCATCTGACACTTAATCTTCTCTCTCTCTCTCGATTTCCACCGCATTTGTGTGTTTTAACTTTTCAAGTTCCATTTGTGTCTCTCTCTCTTCCTGTAGACGCGTGTTCTCTATTTCGGCTAACTTTATTTGTGTCTCTTTCTCTTCCTGTAGACGCTTGTTTTCTATTTCAGCTAACTTCACTTCCTGTAGACGCTTGTCTTCAGCTACCTTTTCTTCCTGTCTCTGTTCTCTTTCAGCTTGTCTTTGGTCTCTTTCAATCTGTTTCTGTTCTTTTGCTTCAGCATACTCCTGTAACTCTTTACCTTTCAGGCCTATTCGTTCACCTGCTTCAATATAGTCCATTAAAGTAGGCATCTTGTACTTGTGGACACGTTGCTGTCTGTCAGCCAACTATCAATGTGACGACTCTGCTGTTAGTCTTTGTGTCACTTCCCTAAGTACACCCACACTCCCTGTGTACGTCAATTCGTAGTGCTAAAATATCACTCTGTACTCACCCAGTCACTCTATAAGCACTAGGTAGTGAGGGGGGAAGTATCACCTATACTCCCTTCTATCTATATATCTATGACCAAAAGTTCATAAAGTCCCTGGAAATATTGTTAAACATACATATAAATACATATACAAACAAATAGATGATAACACTAAGTGATGACTATCCAACGCTAGACTTCACAAGCTGAGTACACGGAGACGATGATCACACAGAAATAAACCACAGTAACACCCACAAGCTTGTGTAGGGACACCCACAGTGCGCGTACCATATAAACTTAAACTGACAAAGACCACTAGACAGCAGAAATGACGAAAGATCACCATAAAACATATATCCGAACACAACAAATATCATATGTAAATTTAACGAAAAGAAAGAGAGAAAGAAAAGGAATATATACTGAAAATATTTACAGATTTGACGTTAGACCCAAACGGCACGGCATATAATCTAGGACCACCCTGCTTCACTGCAGAATCAAACAAACCGACCTTACGATTTACTTCCCAGAAAACACATGGTGCACAGTAAGAAAATAAATTTTCGCCCCGCCTCCCGGCCTTCGAGAAGCAACACAAAAATCCCCTACTCTTGACAAACACTGGACCACATACAAATAATTGCGTAACACCCGACAACAATAAATATGACGATGGGAGCAAAACAATAAAAAATAATAATGTGTAACTGGTTGGCCGACAAATATGGGCCTATTAATCCGTCGCCAAAAGTTCTTATTTTGCTGTTAATAGTTTTTCACAATATGCTGGAAATGTCTGTGTTAAATTCTCCGAAATGTTTACGACGCTAGATTTCAAAGCGACTTGTTGTTTTGTTGAGTGGTTCGTGAATTCACGTGGTGATCACCAGTTCCAACTGTCGACAAAAGTTGAAGATGATAGTGATATCCAAACTGTTCTGTCTCGACACAGTCCGTAACGTTATTGTACTTTCTCTGTACGTGGTGGTACCACAGTAATAATCCAAAGTGTTCTCTCGATATGTTGTTACTTTCGTTGCGGAGATGGCGCTTCGCTGTATCATTAATGTTATGGATTTCCGTTACCCGACAAGATTCACCAAAAAGAAAAGGAGAATGGCAGCCAATGTTCAGCGCTTTAAATTTTGGGTATATAAATCCTTATTGGCAAAGCAATACAACCATGGTTGCGATGATGAGACGTTAAAACTGTTTGCTCATAACCGAATAATGATGACAATAATAGAACAGTTCAACAAAGGCGAAACATAAAATCTGGCTTTCTTTCAAAACAACCTTGTTTTGTTCATTCACAATGAGTCATCTTGACCACACTAGGCCGTGGAAATTTTCCTGAGTACCTTTCCTCCTTCCACCCCCAACTCACAATGTCACCTCAATTTCTCTTTATCACTCTCAGTGAAAAATTCCTCCGTAAAACAGTTTTCACACAAACTTGACAGCCCCACCCGGCTGCTATATTAACTCCGTGGAAAATCACACTTTCCACTGCTGCCCTAGCACGGCTGTGGTAGGGGTTAACGTAACTTTCCCCTCGTACCTGGACGCTGGTGTCTCCACCCGTCCTATTTACTGCGTCGAAAAATCTTGACCAGTCAACTTGCGACAACACGGTGCGCTTGCCTCGCACACACACACACCTGTCAATTATCTTTGGTTCCCAATCCTGTCATTATCACCGACAGCGGATGTCCTACACACACACACACGCTGCCCTCGCCACTCTGGATTCAACACTGGTCTTTCATTGCCGCGTCTGCTAGTTTCAGCACTACTGCCTGGTATCAAATTTACCTGTCACCGTAATGGACTCTCCCGGTTAGTCTGTATGGCGTGTCTTTATCACCCCCTCTCGCTTCAGCGATATGGTTGGTTCCAATTCACCTGTAGTGGACTTGACGTGAACTGCTGTAGCCAGTTCCCGCACGGAGAAAAACTCAGTGTTTATACGGTGGACACACTCCGCTGTCCACCCTCTCTCCGCGAAGAGCCCACAAATATCTCAGAATGACAACACTGTCTATAATATTCTTGACCGTATGTAGCCTTCCAGATACTCCTTACTAAGCGACGAGCGCCCAGATGTTCTTGATCGGACGAGCTCACAGATTGTCACACGTCGTTCTTGATGATAATATCAATGTTCTTGATGATCTTTGCTTGATATTTTCGTGTGATGGTCGTTGTCTAGGTAACGATGTTCATGGTGTGTCAATGGAGATATCTAACTGATCTCTTAATCCAACTCACCCCCGCAGTGCATATTCACCAGTCATGAAACAAGATTGAGTTGGCGCACATAATCATTTATTCCAGAAATAAGACGGACAGACGGAAGATATATATATATATATATCCAGAAACAATGTAATCCATAGAATAGTAAATATCCTCCTCACAATTTAACCAGCACACATCAATGCCTTCTCACAGCCTGCTTCTAATCTCAATCCACAAGACAGGTAATCCAGCTACTATCCACGGCTGGATCTCCCACAATACAACCCACACATTGGGTTGGAGCCACTGCTCAACTATAGAACCCACTCTGGTTCAGGCCTGTCTTCACAACTCGGAGCATAACACAACCCCGTTGTCCGTGGACTACCGACTACCTCGGTATCTCAAACTCAACTCTCTGAAACGACCTGCCCCGCAGTCAGTCTCTTCTCTCACTGACTTTCAGTCTCCTGACTTCACACAACACACAACTGTCTTTTGCCCCATCCGCCTTAGGGGTTTTTTCCCTCTACCCTCACTATTTTATTTCTCAGGACTGGCTGTTTTCTCATAGCCAGGTCAGTCACTTTACTGTCTCCCACTCTCATCTCCATTCTTCCTCATGCCCGGTCACTCACCTCAATGTCAATGACCCAGGCCTATGTCAGTCGTAAAAAAAAGCTTGTTACAAGAGAGAGAGAGAGAGAGAGAGAGAGAGAGAGAGAGAGAGAGAGAGAGAGAGAGAGAGAGAGAGAGAGAGAGAGAGAGAGAGAGAGAGAGAGAGAGAGAGAGAAGCCTTTTTGGCCACAATGAGATAAAACTAAATATAAGCTAACTTTACGTAACCAAAAATAAAAATATAAACATATTTGTTGCACTTTACAATTTGCTACACACATGAGGTTACAGTATTAAACACCAGCAAGCAAGTTAAAGTTAATGAAAACATGCATTTTTCCTCTGTAAGTCATGGACCATGTTGCAATCACTGTCAAAACTCATCTACTGCCTATGGTACCTTGTGTAGGACATGGGGGACTTGAGCCTTAGGAACTGACGCCGCCTGGCTATTGCAGTCGCCGCGAACTGCGCAGATTACGGTTTTATTTTTGCCCCCGACAAAAAAGAATATCCACACCGTACCGAGGATTCGACCAGGGTCTCCCGAAGGAGAACCCAGCGTTCTAGCCACTCGACCAGCCGCTCCTCAATCACTAAAAGAGAAAATTTGGCCATCCTCTGAAGTCTCCGTGGCGAAGTTGTTACACCGCCTGCCTCGCGCTCCTAAAGCTTGTGGTTTGATTCCCGGCCACGTCGTTCGGTTCATGGGTGCTGTTTTCTCAGAGATTCCTTTCGCCAGGCTGCCCCTCAGAAAGCGACCGAACCACATGGAATAAAATGCGGTGCAATGAAATCGATCGATCTTGGGCACAGAAAATGTTAAAGAACATTGCCTAAAATACTGTGGGGACCCCCCCCCCCCCCCCACCAAAAAAACACACACACACACACTAGTACTGCTAATCGTCAAGATTGATCGATTGCTTGATTAATTGATACATTGATTGATTGATTGATTGATTTAGGAACCGACATCACAGCATTCGGGGCATTCCCATAAGCGCTCCGTCCCCATCCTCAGAAGCCAGCGAAGAGTTCCAACCCCAATAGCACCAGTAGCAATCTGATTATATGTGCGTCTCGCCTTTCCTCTAAGCGTCGAGCACCGGCCAGATTCCCTCGTCACTCCACGCTGTCGCATTCTTGCCAGACCATGGTGATCCATTTGCTCCTCCGAGATGTACACGTGCTCCCACAAGGCCGCAATCACGTCTGCCTTATCATGCTTCAATACTCCACCAAGTTTTGCAGAGCCAGCCAATCTGTCTACCTGTTCATTCCCCAACACACCAGCATGCCCCGGAGAAAATATCCAGACGATGCTTGCCACCAGTGACCTCCAAAGCGAAGCAAGCCACTCGGCACGAAGCTTGCCAGTCCTCACCCTACTCAGCATGCTTTCTGAGTCAGTTACAATCACGATATGTATGTGTATCGTATTGTCCATCCAGCGGAAAGCTGCACTGACTGCCTCCACCTCCATTCTTAAGCTAGATGTTGTGGTATCATATGCCAGGCTCTCCTGCACCAAACGTCGACCATTAGCCTTTGCCAAGAAACCCCAGGCACTTCTACTACCTCTCAACACCGAACCATCTGTGTAGATAATCACATCACCCGGGCGAGCATTATCCTGAATTAGTTGCTGGATTTCCACTTCCGTGGCCCCTGCTGGCCACTCCCTGCACTCCCGGCTCAATGTGATTATAACTCTGCACAAGTCTGACTGCTCCGCTGGCACTCTGACCCACTCCTCTCCTCGCCTAATGTTCTCCAAGGGGCACACCTGTCTGATCGTATCCTCCGCCTGAGCCATCCATGATTTCCCTCTTATCAGTCGCTGGCCCTTAACTGCGTCCAGCGCCTCATGCAACGGGTGATCTGTGTCAGCAGCTACTCTGAGGTATGCCTTCGCCTGCATCACCTTGAGCCTACCAGCAACAGTCGGCAAACCAAGGATGTACCGCATACACACCACTGGGGTGTCTCTGGTGCATCCCAGAATGACCCGCATAGCCTCGTTCTGTATGCGCTCCAATCTCACCAGCTGACTCTTTGAGACAGTGAGCAGTCCTAGTCCATAATCAATCGCTGAGAGGATCAAGTGCTGGTATAGTCTGAAAAGCATTCTCTGCTCTATGTCCATTGCAGCCATAGTTTTAAGTGCGTTGAGTCCCTTTTGAGATCTTGTCACAACCGTCTCCACATGATCCTTGAAGGACAGGCTCCTGTCAAATGTAATTTCCAGATACTTCAGTTTGTTCTCTCTGTAGACGCTTCCACCATCTATCATGAGGCTTGGACTATCAGCTCTCACAATCCTGTTGTCCAGAAAGCACCACAAAACAGCTGCCTTTTCCGGGTGGATGACAGCACCCATTTCAGTGCACCAGTCAATCACTTTGTCTACTGTCGCCTGTAGCTCCTGGGCTATTTTGCTCCCTATCTCTCCCCTGCCTATATGCAAGAATATCATCTGCAAATGTTAGTATCCTTCCAACCCCTGGTGCTTCTAGGTTTGCAATTTTGCTCGTATACACGTTAAAGAGCACCGGTGAGATTGCGGATCCCTGTGGCAGTCCCGGGGTTACAATATGTGGCTCTAAGGTCCATGCACTCAGACGGAGAGCAATCCGACGAGAATGTAGGACGGCCGCTATCCAGTTCACTAACCAGGGATTGACCCCCTTCTCCATCAGTGCGGTCATCAAAATATCATATCGAACTCTATTGTACGGATCCTCGAGATCAAGCGCCGCCGCCATCATTTCTTGTCTACTCTGGAACCCCTCATAAACGTCAAAGGCAAAAGTGGCTGCATTTGACCAGGTATCTTTTCCTGGCCTGTAGCTCCCCAGGCCTCTTGGAAGAAGCTTCCCCCTTTCCAAAAACTCTTGCAGCTTGACAGCGACTATCTTCTCTAAAACCTTCCCAAATGTATTTTGAAGGGTGATGATCCTAATCGTCAAGATCGAACAACGAAGAAACTGGCTGACAACATCACGGCTGACTGAAATACTTTGCCACATTACACGTAATTTTTTTTTTTTTTTAGCATATCCTTTTTACAGGACTTAGCTGTCAACACCAGCATCTTTCAGCTGTATGTTGATCTCTAGGCAAGATTACGCTCAGTAGTTTGCCATTGATTTCTGAGCGGCCGGCTCAGTATCCCGCAAGTCACGAGCGGGGGTCGAACCGCCTCAGCTCTCGCTCCGCTACGAGACTGTGTGATAAACGGGATTACAGAGAGAAAGTTACACAATAGTGGCTTGGAAATAACACTGATGGAAGGCGTGTTTCATGGAAGAAGAAGCAGGGCTGACCAGCATGAAGATGGACCAAGAAACTGGAGACACCTGAGGCATGAGGGTGCATGAGACCGAGGCTCTGCTGACAAGAGATCGAGTAACTGTTCAGCGGGTCGTGACGAGGGTGATGTTCTACATGATGGCACACAGACAGTTAAGTATTCTTATTTTTCGCGATTGAGCATGAAAACGAGGGTCAAAAATTCCTGGAAAAGTAGCTAAGATTTAGGTCTCTTTTACTGGGATGAGAGTTTCCATGGCGAAATGTTAAGCCGCCTGTCTCCTCTTTAAAGGTAGTGAGTTCGATTCCGGGCTGCTTCTTTAAAGGGGGGGGGGGGGGGGGGTGGGTTTGCGCTCGCTCGCTTTGAACTCAAGCGTAGTCCATACACACTATTTATAGTAGTGATGGACTGAATTTTGCGGGTGGGTTAGCTTTCCCTGTTAACAGTGTCCTTCGCACCAGGCGAACCCACACCAACTTCAATGGTACTTGTAATTAACGTCTCCAAGTCAAGGACGACAGGTCAACATTTTAATCCAGTTGTCCGGTGTAGGGGATGAACCGCTAACCTCTGCATCAGCACACCGGAAGTTTAAGAACACGCGGTCTTATCCATTCGACCATGCGGACCTGCTTTCTTTAAGTTCACGAATGTAGTTTTCACGGAGACTCCTGGGGGTCGTCGTTATGGAGCTGCGGAGTTCGTGCGTTGTATGACGTTTTCTGCAGGCCGCCATGCGGAAAGAAACCGATCCGTATGGGATAAAACCCGATGCAATGAATTCGATCTTCTTGCTTCTTAAAGCCCCCCCCCCCCCCCCCCCCCCCCCCCCAATTGTTTTGCTGGGACTGAAAAGACTAGAATTTTCCCTTTAAACATGTACTTTAAAATGCATGCCTGATATTTTTGTCTTTAAGTTGAATGAGGTAAAGGGAACGTTAAATGGAACTTGTCACTTTATCTCTTACATCAGTGATCTTGTATGTATGAAATACTTTATAAATCACAACCTTACAATCATTTCTGCTGTAATGTTGTTTTGGCATGCTAAAACAAGTTGTGATTAATACAATTTTGATAAAATTTTTGGAGGCTAGAGAAATGTAGACTATGTAATAATGTTAAAAACACTTTGGGCAGTCAAAGTGAATTAGTGAAAAGGATGGGGCAGAAAGGATTGGCTTCATACATCAATAACAGACAATCTTAATTAAGCAACGACAACAGAGAAACAATAATAATCTTGGTAAGAACACCTGGTAAAGTTAATGAACATAATATTTGGTAGTCTGTTCATATGACAGAGAGATTTTGGCAACACCTGGCCAAGAATAGCTTGTATTATCTCCACAGGATAGAATACAGCACACGGCAAAATTAATGGACAGAATTGGTTGTAGTCTATTCACATGACATAGAGATTTTGACAACACCTGGCCAAAATAGCTTTTATTCCCTCCACAGGATAGAATACAGCACACGGCAAAATTAATGGACAGAATTGGTTGTAGTCTATTCACATGACATAGAGATTCTGACAACACCTGGCCAAGAAAAGCTTGTATTCTGTTCACAGGAATGATAGATGTCTACAACACAAGGCAAAATTAATGGACAGAATAGTCAGTAGTCTGTTCACATGACAGATATATTTTTACAACTCCTGGCAAAGAACAGTGTTGTCAAAATATCTCTGTCACGTGAACAGACTACTGTTCACAGGATAGACAGATGTTTACAGCACAGGGCAAAATTAATGGAACGAATAATCTGTACTTTGTTCACTGGGCTGACTGATGTTAGTAACGTTCGGCAAAGTTGATGGAAATAGCAGCTGGCAGTCTGTTCGCAGGATAGAGATGTTTACACCAGTGATCGCATAGTCTCGGGATCTGGGTTCGCAAGGACTGGTATAATCGCTTATAATTTGGAAAAGAACAAGAACAAGAAATTGTGATACTTGTAGTTGGGTAATTGATGGTGATGGATTTAAAGTTTAGTATAACGCTTATATATTATATGGACACAATAGCCGCAGTACCATCATCATCATCATCATCATCATCATCATCATCATCATCATCATCATCATCATCATCATCATCATCATCATCATCATCATCATCATCATCGTGTGACATTCCGGTAAGCTTGGACGGTATATCACGCGATTGCTATAGTCTGTTTACTTTTGTCTGCCCCAATATAAAATTCCATATCTCAGTAACCAACTGAGGGAAAATTATGAGATTTAGCATATAACCTTATCATTATATCCACCCAACAAACACATTTTTGTTCTGGAAATTGTACAGCAGATTTCAATGTGTGTTTTTTTTTTAGATGCGGTTTATAATTTACGGATCAGAGATTAAGTCCACATTTTTAAATGTATTACATCTTCACCCAGACACATCCGCGCTTTTTAAAAATTTTCTCGTGGTTCACGTACGGCGCGCAGTTAAATGGGGGTGTTCAGAGGTGTCGCCAATGTGGGTTCTTTCATGAAACGTGATTACATAAATAAATATATAAATAAATCTTACCATTAATATAATTGATTGATTGATTGATTTATTGATTTAGGAACCGACATCACAGCATTCGGGACATTCCCATGAGCGCTCCGTCCCCATCCTCAGCAGCCAGCGAAGAGTTCCAACACTAATAGTTCCAGTAGAAATCTGATACCATTAATATAATATTAATAGCTAATATTTGAATGGGTGAATATTGTTAAATGGGATTGAATGTGAAATTTGGTACACTTCAAAGCATCGCTATGAAGTTGTACACATAGTTTTGTCAGGAAGCTGATCGCAGGAAACTGTTTCATACTGTTACAAATCCCGAAAAAAGAACAATGCATGCATTTGGTTACAGTAAACGGTCATTTCGTCGATGGGAGCAAGAATCTGGAATGAAACTAACACGCGATAAGCGAACGGCAGGTAGAAAGGCAATTGTAGACAGCTTTAACAAGGATGTCATAGGGCGAGCTATTATAAAAATGCTAGATGCCAAAGAAACAGTGACTGTAAGAAAACTTAGGGGTTGGTTGAGAAAGAACAATAACATAGAGCTATCCAAAACAATTTTGTGGAAAATTATAAGGACATTAGGCATCACTTTTAGAAAGTACAAGGGAGGTAGAAATATCCTTTGCGAGCAACCGCATTTAGGAGCCACGAGAAGCAGATACCTATGTGAAATAAGGGAAATGAGCAAAGACAATTATGACATAGTGTATTTGGATGAGACGTGGATCAATGTGCGCCACACAAGAAAAAAGGAATGGCAATCACTGGATGGAAAGATAAAGCGATATGTGCCCAGTAGTAAAGGACAGCGTGTGGTCATAGCCTATGCTGGTAGAACTCATAATGGCTTACTACAGAATGCTGGACTCGTGTTCGTATCAAAGCATTCAGACAATAGGGACTACCATAATGAGATGAATGATAATGTATTTAGAGATTGGCTCGAGAATACAGTACTTCCATCCCTTGGTAGACCGTCTTGTCTAATCATGGACAATGCATCATATCATAATGTTGTTGCCAAAGAAGACAAAATACCCACGGCATCGAGCACAAAGCAAGCAATAAAGATATGGCTCCGAAGGGAAAATATACCAGTTCCAGAAACATATTTCAAGCTACAGTTGTTGTCCCGTGTAAAACATTCGCAAAAAAGCAAGAAATATCAAACCGTCAATTTGATAGAAGAGCATGGCCACAGGTGCTTGAGACTTCCGCCGTACCATTCTCATTTACACCCTACAGAACTTGTGTGGGCTAAAATTAAAGGACAGGTGGCAGCTGACAATACTACATTCAAATTGTCTGACGTCAAGATACTAACCCAGTCCGCGCTATTAAATATTGATAAAAGTTACTGGAGAAAATGTAAGGACCATGTGTTGAAAGAGGAAGACGACTATTGGAGAAAGGATGGATTGCATTTTATGCAACCGAGAGCAGTCATCAACCTACTGGAATCGTCCGACACAGATTAAGGTCTGGGCAGATCGCAGATCTTAATCCACGTGCACACTTACTGGGATATTTTGCTCCAACTATTCAGACGAATTGCAGGCCCTAAACATTACAGCATCAGCATAATGTCAATGGCAACAGTTTGTATTCCACAGTGATGAATTTTCAATTCCGCAAGCTCTCAGCCGTGACAAACAACTGGTATTGAAAAAAAAAAAAAAAAAAAAAAAACACTAAACGCATTGAATACCAACAGAAGGGTAATATTGCGGTGGAAACTGACATATTGTGGCATAACAAGAAACGTGAGAGCAAACACGTTGTCAAATTAGGGGCAACACGCACACACGAATCAATCTATAAACTTCAATGAAAAGAGGACCAACATCTTGGTCGTAAAGAAGAAAGCCCACTATAGAGACACAACTATTTTCATAGTGCGAAACAGGTAATCATGTTTCGTCTCTGAACGGTAAACAGTAGAGTAGACAATATTTCACGAAGACTCAAAGCGGGCCTGTCACCCATGTGTACGTGTCAACAAACTACACAGACAGCTGAACAGATCCTTAAAAATTGACACATAATGACTAAATTGCGGTATCATTTCTGATCACTCCATACGCACATTAAGCACAGCTATTTGGAAGCTTTCACGAACTCGATATAAAAAGCTAAATGCATCCTAGTAACATGACTCCTTGTGTACACATTATTAACCAGCAGCTGAAGAAACAAGAAGGAAATGGAAAAAAAAAAAAAATAAGGTAAGAAATATATTCCTTTTACTTTCCTGTCAATTTGCACATTATTAACTCCATGCCTATGTAAATTCTCTGTCTTTACTAATATTACACATTGCACCCCTCTCGGGATTCTCCGTGGTGAAGTGGTCAAGCAGCCTGACTCAGGCTCCGAAGGTTGTATGTTCGATTCCGTGCCGCGTCCTTCATTTCACGAGTGCATTTTTTCGGAAACTCCCGAGGGTCATCGCTGGAGCTACGAAGTTCGTGCTTTGTGCGACGCTTTCCGCGCTGCGGAAAGAGACTGAGCCATATGGGATAAACCTGATGCAATGCAGTCGAACCTGTCGACTTTTAAGTGACTTTTTAAACAAAATTGTACCCACTCCCATACGAATCTGGCTACGCCTTGTACTTGTATCGTTACCCGAAATGAAGTGCTTTACCGTAAAACTAGTTTCTTAGCATGAATTCACTACATTTTCGCCAAAATATCAAAGAGATGTCGCACCTTTCGATAATTTAAGTTGCCTTTGGACCTATCAAAGACATTCCTTGGGTGGGGGTAAATATAAGACGGCAGGAAAACTTTCATAATGATGCAACAGACAGTTTTCATAAAAATTGATCGTGAATCAAGGCATTCATTTCTGAAGACTATAGTCTCGGATCAGTCCCGTGCTTTTGACCGTTTATGCCATGTCGCCAAGCCAGCCAGCTATTTTACTAGTTGTCTCGTTGTCTTCCCCTGGTCTTTTCTGATCACTTTATTTTGTGAGTTGTCTAATGAGTTAGAGCTTACAGTTAGAGCGGACAATAGAGCATTGTTTTCCTGTTCCGGCAGCTTATGCAGCATGTCTTGTTCCAGACGTATTGGTGTTACCTGTCCTCTGGAGTAAACTAGGCAGGCCGAGTGAGGAATCATGCTGCATGGACGACACATGGTCTCTTCAGTTTAGCCCAGACAGTGTGCTATTTTTGAAGCAAAATGTAACAATCTATCGTTTATCAAGACGGCAAGGTTCCAGAATGTCGAATCGTTGTTTACTAGGCATCTATAAGGATGGTTGTCGGTCATTGCTAATCTTCTTGTCAATTTATAATACAAGTCTGTAACTGTAGCTAGTGTCTCCATAAACAGATCCACTGCCTGCAGCCACAAACTTGTGACCATAACTGACAACTATCTATCGGCTGCTCTCAAACTTAATTGATTCAATGCCATGGTATGATAAATCGTCTTATTCGAACTTCTCGTATTGTCATGGGCTTATTTTTCAAACCATAGTTAAAATATCAATAATGTATTTTTTTCTATGCACACCCCTTTAATTTGATAAATAATATAAGTCTGCTACCATACTTACCACTTTTAGGTCATAATTGTAACACAGTTACGTCACATTTTCCGCATTTCATTTTTGTTTGGTCCCAACCCACTTTTTGTTTGGCACATCTTGCCTATTCCTACCCTTCACTGGCGGACTGGTCAAGGTTTCAGCGTGCCCGATGGTAAGCGGGTAATCTTGTGTGCCTCTAATGAACTGCGCCCCTTCAAATTAGACAATATGTTTAAAAGTCAACTTTTAGTCCTGGCAACCAATATTTTTAGACCCAGTCCGCCATTGCCATCCTTTATGGTCAACAAATTGGAAATAAAAATAGGAATATATGGTCACAGTTAATGTGACAATTCAGTTACCATCTCGAAACTCTGGTTGAACTAATATCATATTGCCCTTAAGATAAGCGTATCTTCGGCAAGTAATGCTATTACTATCTACTATCTACAGACAATCGCCCATATGTATTGTGTAAGTGTAAGTGAAAACATGCGCACAGCCCTGGAGTTAATTCTATAAATAAGTTTGTACTTCCCGATCACATGACTGATTTTGGCTATATAAATAGAATCTCATACAGTTTTGGCCTGACTGACAGCTAGCTACTCTTAATCAGAGTAAAAGTGTAAGTACAGAGTATTTTTCAGTATTTTTCTCCTATTATTTTAATTGGAAAATAAATCTTGTATAGTTTACATTTTAACGTGTGAAAATTGTTACTTTCATTAGAGCAATTATATAAATTAAACCGGCATGAATAGAAGGAAATATATAACATTATAACTATAACCGGTTAAAAAATCATACAACATTCGCATGAATTGTTCGTGTTGTTGTTGCTGTTTGTCTTCTTCTTCTTCTTCTTCTCTTCTTCTTCTTCTTCTTCTTCTTCTTCTTCTTCTTCTTCTTCTTCTTCTTCTTCTTCTTCCTACTACTACTACTACTACTACTACTACTACTACTACTACTACTACTACTACTACTACTACTACTACTACTACTACTACTACTACTACTACTACTACTACTACTACTAGTCACCTACTACTACTACTACTACTACTACTACTACTACTACTACTACTACTACTACTACTACTACTACTACTACTGCTGCTACTGCTGCTACTACTACTACTAGATAGTTAAGATAGCAGTTCTTTTCTACTATTTGTCACCAAGTTCTTCAATTTATTTCTTCTCATTTTTTTTTTTCGCATATCGCTGTCAACATCAGCATCTTTCAGCTGATTGTTGACTTCATGGCAAGATTACGCTCAGTAGTTTGCCATTGGTTTCTGAGCGACCGGTTCACATACCCCGCAAGTCACCGACGCGGCGAGAACCGCCACCGATTCTCGCGCACGTCATAACGTGTCGAAAAGATGTTGACTGTCTCCGACTAATTTCTCAAATCAGTTTACAATTTGCATTTGTTTCTTCTGGGACTTGTTCATTGGTTTTCTTGTTTTTCACTGTTTTTTCAGTACATGTATACTAGTAACAGCAGCAGTAGTAGTTTAGTAGTGCAGTAACAATAGCAGACCGTACAAAAACGGAAACAATCGTCACCACCACGTGACCACCACAATGACACATCACGTGCAAACGTGTCAGCGGGACCGTGTATCCGGGATTTAAATTCGAGCTACACAAAAGACGAACCTATGTTAACGGACATAACACACACAGCGTACCAATACATCATCATCATGATGTGCCATGCCGATAAGCGTTGGCGACCATGTTTCGCCATATCCCACGATCACCAGATCGTGGATCAGCTCCGTGTTCTCGTCTCGACCATGCTACATGGCCAAGCCACTCAGATTATTACTTCTCTGCCTTCCCTTGTTCTTTTCCCCTAAGTCTTCCTAGTTTTCACCAAGTTCTGCAATTTATTTCTTCTCATAGTGTCTAAAAATGTTGACTGTCTACGTCTAATGTCTCTAAACAGTTTACGGTTTGCATTTGTTCATATAGGACCTGTTCATTGGTTTTTCTGTCTGTTCACGGTATTGTTTGCATTTCCCTCAGAAACCACATTTCCACTTCCATTAGATGCTTTTCACTTTGCTCATTGTCCACGCTTCATATCTATACAAAAGTATAGTCTCTATGAAGCACTTCAACGCTCTTCTTCTCGTTGCGATTGGCATATTTTATTGGTCAGTATGTCTTCCATCATGCAAAGGGCTGTCTTCGCCATGGCGATTCTTGTTCTAATCTCTTCAAGGCATCTCCCATCAGTTGTTATGATTATGACTGTTCCCAGATAGTTGTACCGATTCACTTGTTTAATAATATTAATATTCCCATTTACTTGTATATTACATAGTGGTATTTCTTTCTTCCTATTGACGACCATAATCGGTGTCTTGTTATAATTTAATTATAACCCTAGTTGTTTACTGTGTACAACAACATCTACTAAATGTGGCAGATCCTGTTCATTTTTACAGTCATTACTGTATTATCCGCATATCTAATGTTATTGATGTTATGTCCCCCAGTGGTGATTCCTTTTATATCTTCTAAATTTCTAAAATATTTTCACTGTATAGAAAAAAAAGAAAGATTTGGAGACATTACACAACCCTGTCGCACAAGTCTCTCAATAGACTGGTATTGACCTACTTCATTATCAATCTTTATGGCAGCTCGTTGTTTCCAATATATCATTATAGTGCAAACACAAAGTCTCTCAGACAAACAGAATGCGGTATGAGAGAGAAGCGTATATAAATCGTTTAAATGCTTGAGGCCACAAAATGTCTAATACCGGCCCTGCACACCATATTTCATTGCTTAAACATTCCGTGATATATGTAGGCAGTTTCCCATACAGGTCGAATCGATATCTAGGTTTTATCAACTGATTGATGTAGACACAGGTCATAGGTCAAACACAATAGTCTTCATAAAGCTATGGCCAGAGGGTGGAGAGCGGTGATAACACTATACATAAAGGCAACTTTTAGTTTAGTTTAGTCGACGGATCAACATCACGGCATACGCGTATAACCCATTAGTGCTCCGTTCTACTCCTAACTCAAGCCTAAGTCCGGAGAATCTCAGCTCAGTGCACAACTCCGTAGATTTTAAACTCGAAATTTTGCCCGGACAGCGCCGTTAGACTACACTTTTTCGATTTCCAAGTGCCAAGGGAATTTTTAACGTGCGCAACAAAACACAAGGGCGTCCGATCTCGCTACCCAGAGACCAGAGGACATTTTCTTACTAGAAGTCCACGTGAAAAAACTTCGGCCCTCACCGGGGTTTGAACCCGGGATCTCCAGTACTCGAGGCGGACACCATACCTCGAGACCATTGTACAAGTATTGCACAACTACATGTAGGTATGTTTTAAATATAACTGGCAAGGGAGTCCAGGTGGCGTAGTGGGCAGACGCTTTCCCCCAGGCCCGGTGGTCATGGGTTCGATACGCATTAGGGCGCATTCGAATTTATCCCTAAAATGGGTACCAGAAAATGTCTTCGGAAGTAAAGACGGCGGGTGTGATACTGACCCCATAACCAACGAATTGCCGGTTAATCTATACAAATACGAGTCTAGCACAGTGGTTCTGAACCGGTGGGGAATCCCCCTCCCCCACCCCCGCCTGGGGGGAAATTTTAGGGTTTATGGTTTTCGCATTAATACAAGATCCGATTGTTTGATATTGTTTAGCCCTCCATACGGTTCTGTACTTCTCGCCCTTCTGAAATTCGTTTTATAACGTAAGTAGACCCACAAATCACGTTTTATGTAGACGTCTAGACTTGTTCCAGTATGTGTTATTACATTTAGCCTCCATGTTTACGTATATTGTGTAGGGCGAGGGGAGGATTTATAGGGAAGAAATACGAAAGTGAAGGAATGACTTTCTGAACATATGGTGAAAGGGTGCATGGACCAAAAAATTTTGAGAACCCCTGGTCTAACATCATACGTCCAATGCGCCCTTGGTGTTTCCATCCATCCATCATGTGCCATGCCGGAAAGCGTGGGCGGTCATGACTCGCCATTTGACTCGATCGCCATAGTCTTGGATATGAACTAGGCGCTTTTAAAGAAGGTAGTTTGCCGTTGCTTTCCTTCCTTGTCAGCGACCATACAGGTCGATGACGCCAGCCATTGTCTCGTGAAACAAGGGTTATTTACTTACTTTGTACTTACAATGCGCAAATTGCCTACGTATATATAGACTCTTATTGTATGTTGTATATAGTAGTTTCTTGTATCAAGTTTAGTTTTAGTTGAGAATAACTTTTATTGCACACGTTTATCTCAGAATGTGCCCCAGTCTTCCTCCTTAGCAGGGACCAGGATCTAAATTGTCTGTATATTAGAACCACTGAAGTCAGCATGGCTGAGATGTCCCTGTGCACTGACGGCTGAGTGGAGGGTTCACTCCACGACTTAAATGTTGACTTTTCGTTCAGAAAGCAATGGGATACTTATGAACATAAAATTGCTTAGAAATTCAACATGGGGTTGATGGCAACGTCCTGCAAAGAACATGCTACATTTTAAACATCAGAATCACAGGTGCCATAAATATTAATTATGTGGGTAGGTTTTCAAATGTTTGAAGTTAGCTTAGCTGGCAGCCTACCCCACTTCCATCTGGCTTCGAATGGTTTGCCCTTGTCTGAAAAGGTTAGTCGTTCGATCTATTACCCAAGGGTCAGAAAGATTTGTTCTTATTGTATGGAATCTCCGTAGCGAAGTAGTTACGTCGCCTGCCTCGAGCTCCACGATTTCCTTGCTACGACTTTCGGAACACGAGTGCAATTTTCTCGGAGACTCCTGGGGGTCGTTGCTGGAGCTACTGAGTTCGTGCTTTGTGCGACGTTTTCGACAGGCCGTCCTGCGGAAAGAGACCCAGCCATAAGTGATAAAACCCGGTGCAGCGAAGTATATCAACTTGCGTTTTAAAACAGTTTCCCTCTTATTTTATTACAATAATTTACACGTCCAGAAACGCGAAACGAACCAGTTCTATACGAGCCAGTGGCGGACACCTCAACCCCTTAGCCGTTTGTCAAAAGTTTAGTTTAGTTTAGGTTAGTTTAGTTTACTTTAGCTTAGTCGACGGATCAACATCACGGCACACGGGTGTAACCCATAAGTGCTCAGTTCTACTCCGAACTCACACCTGAGTCCGGAAAGTCTCAGCTCAGTACATGAACTCCGTAGCACCGGCGAGGGTTCTGAAATACTTTGGGTAGAATTTTAACTCGAAATTTTGCGCGGGTAGCGCCGTTAGGCTACTCTTTCTCAATTTCCAACTGCCAAGGGGTTTTTTACGTGCGCAACAATACACACGGGCGTCCGATCTCGCTACCCAGAGACCAGGGGAAATTTTGTTACTAGAGGTCCACGTGAAAGGATCCATGCCCTCACCAGGGCTTGAACCCGGGACCTCCAGCACTCGAGGCGGACACCATACCTCGAGACCACTCAGCCCCCCCCCCCCAACCCAGCTTTATAAGCTTTATGATAATAACTCGCACATGCTGATAAGATAATCTAATTTCCCCTAAGTGTGAAATACAGTCGGTCTAGTTATTTATGGGGGTCAAGTTAAGTAACTACCATCAATTATCATCACTGGCCCTACATCAAAGATCATCTGCGACAAGACCACGAGGACGTCCAAGAGGAAAACGGATTGACGACATCAAAGACATTGTACAATCACACGGAATGACACTAGCCAGTGTTATCCATCGGGCGCTGGAGCACAAATTATTCTTCCCCACGACGCTTG